>JBBCBC010000008.1:36332445-36673718 GCA_037126765.1 Stenogyne calaminthoides | reverse complement strand
TCAAGATAATCCAATTCGAAGCCAGACTTCAACCTTTCACGAATATGATTATTCATTTCATCTAGGTTGTGAATTATGACTTTTTAGTTACAAGAACCGTTAATCTTCTCAGGATCCGGTGATTACCAAATTAACTATAATGTAACACGATCAATTATTGAATAGTTATGTAGAAATATATGTAACATTCAATGATATTTTAAAGAACAATGGATAAATAATTTATTTCAAAGAAATAAGATGTAATTCACTTAATTATACAAAAGAAAAGATACTTTCTAAAGATAACCCCAACAGATCTTCCTAAGCCTCTCACTCATCATCTTCTTCTTTTCATCTCTATCTTCAAAATCCCAAAAACCCTAAATCCCCCATGGCTCGATTCATCTTCATCCCGGCCGAAATGGCCATGATCGCTGATTTTGTAGAGTTCAAGCAAATTTAGTTGATGATTATTTGTGGGAGGAAACGGGGCTTTCGCTTCGAGAATATTTTGTCCGTAAGACGGGACGAGGGTAAAAAGAGAGGGAGACTATGGCTCCATTTGAAGACCGATTTGGGGTCTATGGAGAGCGAGCCGATTTGGAGGACATGGTTGTTACAGAGTCACAAGACGGCAAAGGGGCGAGGCGTAGCAAAACCATAAAAAGCCCGCCATGCGGCGTGGCGGGGCGGGATGAAATTCATACAGCGGGCTTGAAACCCAACCCACTAATTGGCGGGTCTGGGTTGGTAGCCAACCCATTATTATATTTTTAATATTATTTTATATTTTAAATATTATAAAATATGTATTTTAAAAAACTCTAAGACATTAAATTCATCAAAATCAAATGAAATCAAATAATTTATGTTGATTATTATCAACATAAAAAATTAAAACAAAAATATTTCTCATAAATAAAATTAATCGCTCATTACCTTCATAAATATAATTTTAAGATAAATTGAAATTTACCACCAATCAACCAAAATAATTTATAAACATAATCTTTCATATATTAAATTTATCATCTATAAAAACATAAATTTTACAAAAATATCCAAAAAAATAACATTATGTTGGCCAAATATATAATAAAATAAAAAAAATAAAAATCATTTTGGGAGGCGGGCCGGCCGCCAGTCCCGCCTCAACCCAATTAAACCCAAAGCGCCCAAATCAGGTGACCATCCTCAAACCCAGCCTCCAAATCAAGCGAAAATTTTCTTAACCCAACCCACACTTTTTGAAGACGACGGAAATGGGGCCCAACCGGCCCAACCCATTTTCGACGGCTTTTATTGTTGCAGTTCTCCATCTTTGATGTTTGCACTTCCCGATGGGGGTTCTCCAATTATGGCGACATTTATTCAAGATTCTCTCTCCTTTGGAATTAACCTTCGTCCGTCTATACGGCGAGGTTACATTGGTATTCGAAATGGGTGTTTGTGGAAATTCCCAAATCCACATATCCTAATTTACCCTCTCGATAAAAAAAAAATTTGTTGTACGAGTCCGTAGGTGGTATGGATATGTTTGTGAATTCTATTGTTGGGAAATTGTGGATGGGATGCGACCGGTGAATTTAAATACATATTTAAATTAATCAATTAATTACTAACATGAATTAATCATAATTCAATTCAACATAATAATTAATAAGCAAATAAACATCTAATAAATTAATGTTTCACGAAAAACATAAGTACGTGGAATCTAGAATTACGTAAATATAACCTCGTGAGACAAATCAATGAGGACGATGGATCAACCCAAAGTACCTTCTCAAATATGTCACACGCCCATTTAACCAATCCGGGAGGATTATCAACGAACGGGATTTTAATCTTAAACAGAGAAAATAAAATATTTGACCACCACTTTGGATTTCTAATTTTCCTAAGCACATGAATTGCACATTGGGGACGAAAAACTCATCCCCTATTTATAATATCGGAAGTGGGTCGAAATTTGCCCTAGAATAAGATTTAAAATCTTTTTCGATTCCGCAAGAAATCTTGCGATATATCCAATATAATTTTCTCCATAATAGAATATTCCAAAAAATTCCACCTCCTAATATTATAGATATTTTCGAAAAATATCAATTAGTTAGGAAAGAAATAAGATCTTTGACTTTTCTTAAATTTATTGATAAACTTCAGTTAAAGAATATACATTCCATAAAATATTCCCAAGAAAATCTTTTTCTTCTTCCTACCCAATTTTTTTCGAAAATAATTGAGGAAAATAGGGCAAATATTTTCTTCCCTTTTCATTAATTAGACTTTAGTTGAAATTTATTTGAGCGGCCTTGGGAGAATTAAGATTTGACCTTAAATTTATGTGTTTTAATATTTAGCCAAAAATATTATTCAAGCCATTAATATTAATTTATTCACTATAAAATTAATATTGAACTATCCATCTTAACCAGCATTTACGACTTTACAATAATATGGCTCTTGTTATTGTTTCACCGTTTAAGATTATCTTAGTCCATTAATTAATTGGGTCAATGAATGTGCTTTATATTAATTAACATTCTTTGTCCTTTGGAGTAAAGCATTCAACATTATTATCCATACCGAAATAAATTTTCCAACTTTTACAAGATTTGGGCATGATAAAGATTAAAAGGCCGCAAAGGTGACAACTCGAAGCAAAACAGACTTATACGCGATTATAAAATAAAATCTTTAGCATCGTCATATGTAATTAATAATATTACTCAAGATCTAGGTGTCCGAATCTCATTGATTCTCTTCCCATCATAAGTCAAAGCAATAGTTATTAATTTACACGATCCTGTTAAGGGATGAAGATTAATAAATAATGAACCACCGAGGTATAATTCTTGTATTATTCTTATCAATAATTTATCCTCCTCAGAGGGTCCTTTTAGCGCATCATAATGCACTCGTGTAATCTCTACTCGAGATGATCAATCTGAAAGCCTTTACACTTCAACCTTCTAAGACGGGTTGTTCGTTTCATCCTGGTTGTGAATTTGTACTTTAATCGTGGAGTCGTGTAATTTGATCTTATGGATCCGCATCACCAAATTAATTCATAACCGACACTTCTTACTTATATCGAATTGGTGTCGCAGAAATATATATAACATTCGTTCATATTTAATGAACATGTGATAAATAATTTATTTCAAAGAAAAATAAGAAATTGAGTTTATATATAAAAGAAAAGATACTTTTCAAGATAACCCAACACTTATACCATCGATTAAGTTGCTTTCATATATCTGTGTTATTCTATTCTTGGATTCCCCGTGGAATATGGTATGTGTTGTTTGATATAACTCAGAATGTTGGAAATTTGGTGAATTGATGTGTTGTTTGGTTTTGTTTTTGTTAATGCAACTTATATAATGTTGAAAAATTCTAGATTAGGGCTTATTGGTAAAGCCCTACGATTTAATTATCTTATGGGGGCAACAATGGATCTATGTTGGGTTTTGTTTTAGGAGGAAATTTGGTGAATTGATGTGTTTGGTTTCTTTTTCAACCTCCGTGGAGTTGAAATTTTCCTATATTAGAGGCTTAGTGCAACCTCTAGATGATTTGCGCAGACATGGCGCTAAACCAAACTTGATGATGTCGTTTATAATGCGAGGTCCAATGAATTAAATAAACACTTAAGATGATGGTGCAGTTGTCTATTTTTTCAGAGTTCTCTTGTTTTTTTACCCAAACCCGGTACATAAGTATGTTGTTTCTTAAAAATTGTGACTTTTCTTGTTTTTTTTTCCAAACCGTAACACGAGTACGAGGTTTCTTGATAAAATTGTGAGTTTTCTTGTGTTTTTTGCAAAACGAGTAATATGAGTTGTTTCTTTGATTAATTGTGAGTTGTCTTGTGTTTTTTGCAAACGGAAATATGAGTATATTGTTTCTTGGATAAAATTGTGAGTTGTCTTGTGTTCTTTGCAAACCGAACATGAAGTATGTTGTTTGTGGACAAAATTGTGAGTTCTCTAAGTTTTTTGGTAAAACCGTAACATGAGTACGTTCTTTGTTGATTAATTGTGAGGTGTCTTATGTTTTTTTTTTGCAAACTAACATGGGTATATTGTTTCTTTGATAAAACTATGAGTTCTCTTGTGTTTTTGCAAAACCGTAAACATGAGTATGTTGTTTCTTGATAAAATTAGCAGAGTTCTCTTGTGTTTTTTAAAATTAGAACATGACTATGCTATTTCTTGATAAAATTGTAAGTTCTCTTGTGTTTTTGCAAAAATTAGAACATGAGCATGTTGTTTCTTGATAAAATTGTGGTTCTCTTGTATTTTATACAAAACCAAATCACGGTATGTTGTTTCTTGACAAAATTGTGAGTTTTTCTTGGTTTTAAAGTCTTGAGATTTGAAAGTGTTGGTGAAAGCAAATATTGGTAATTTTTTTTTAAAAAAATCAGAATAATAGGAGAGAGATTTTAGTAATTAAGATTGTAATAGGAAGGAAAATATGTAATTGTCATTAATTAGGAGGAAAGTCACCCGTAAAAATGTAAAAGAAGAAATTTAATTTTTTTTTGGTGTAATAGGAGAGAAATTGCATTGTTTCTCAGCCAGTGCAATTTTATTTTATTTTTAACAATTCTTTGCTCCTTTGAATAGTAAATCGGGAAATTTTATTGTTGTTTAATTGAATGTGGATTTTTGTTGACTTTGGTGTTGATTAGTTAGGTTTTTTTAGGTTTAATTTAACCCTATAATAAAGAGATTCCATTTTAAGGTAATGTTGAATTTTCAATATTTCCTCAACATTTTATCACTTTTTTCACCACAAATACTAATAAAACAACCCTCACTTAAACTCCGCCGAAAGACACAAGAGATATACAACACGCTTTGAGGCGAAGAGAGTATATAATGGCGAACCACCCTCAAATTTAAACTATCGGATTTTTCCACAAAAATTTATTCTTAAATCGAAACAATCTTTGGAAAACATATTACCAAATATAATAATGAATTGAGAAAAATAGATAAAATCTTTGGAATAAATATTAACATTCACATGTTTGTATTTATAACACTCATTATCATTACACAATCATACAATCATTACCCCATTAACTAATAATAATTAAAACTATGAGAAAAAGTTGCAAAAAATAGACTTATCTTTTGGTAATTAATCGCACTGAGGATCAAACTTTTGAAACTTTCACAGAAAGGATAAAAATGAACCTTAACAAAATTGCATGTAAACCGGTTGGGAGGTTATTATCAATTCATATAATTGTTTTTGCTAACAATGTCAATGTATTTAACAAATTGAAAGTTTGATACTGCCTTTACAAAAGTCGGGGAAAGTTCGGTTCTCGAAGTACAATTATTGACAAATATAAGTCTTTTTTTATTTGTCGTATATTTATATATCATCGTCACTAAGAAATACTCTCCTCTCCCATGTTAATTTCAGAACACCTTTCCTTATTACTTTGTCCCAAAAGAATTTGCACACATAAAAAGGTAAGTCCTTCATAAACTACACACCTCACAAATCACAATATCCACAAATTTACACCCAAATTCATTACTTTTTGGGCCCACACATACACACAACCCACCCCATTTACTTAATTTATAGCATAAAGATTTACAAAATTACCCTTCAAATTCCTACTATTTCTTACATTTTAACTTTCTTATGTGGCTAAATCTATTATGCAATTTCTCTAGGACGAAGGTATTTTTTTACATAAAAATTTATTAGGTCATACTAAATCAAACACAAAATAAACACAATGTTATTATGAATCTCTTGTGTACTGGGGTTTCATACTTTTGGGCACAAGTGTCAACAGGACACCCGCTTTTGGCTAAACGCTGATAACAACTTTAAACTGAAACGTGTAAGTTAATATAATTGAAACGTGAATAGATTTAACTAAAAACATAAAATGAAAGAGGTGATACTTTAACTAAAAAACGTACTACTAAAATTTAAACTAGTAATTAAACTCGCGTTTATGCACTTCCATTATGATTGCAAAATTAATTTATATTAAATTTTTAGTCGATAATCGTGGTTAAAGCATTTTTTATTTGAAAAAATGATATTTTTTTACAGAGGAAAATTATTCTCTTCTTGGCAATTTAAAAGCCTAATATAAAAAAAATTGTTGTTGAAAAATTCAAATAAAAATTTAGTTAGTAGCAAAGGACATAAAGAGAAATAAATTGTATTCAACTAATTTTTTACAATTTCGGCTTTTGATCAACTTTAAACTTTGAATTTGAAGTTGATCAAAAATTGAAAAGCTGACAAAGTTATCTTTATTTCCGCTAACATGTAGAGGAATGTGATTTTCGCAATTTAGGAATATTATGATATTTCGCTTGACGATTTGGATAAAAAAAAGTTTATAAGTTAATGGATGAAAAAAAATTAAAAAAAATCAATAGACCAATATCAAAAGTGACAAAGTTATAAACATCTTCCCTAAATAATAAATAAAAATATCGGTCCGTGTAAAACAACACAAATAAATATTTATAATCGATATGATTGCTATATATCAATGAGTTTGATGAGAAAAATGAAGCAAATAAAGGCAAAACTCTAATGCTAATCCCCTCTCTGAAATAAGTTTATATTGCTACCAGTAAGACTTTCTACGCTATCATCAATACAAAAATTATTCATCTCAAGGCAAGTGTTCATGGTATCTACTCGAGCAATTTATGAACGAACATTCATAACTTAATTCATAACTCAAATTACTTACCTCAACGCCCCCGCAAATATATACAAAACGTGAATATTAATCGCTATGAAATAATTAAAGAAACTCCTCCACAACCAATCCAACACTCAAATTATCATTTCAATACTTCGTAGACATAATATAAAAAAAAAATCAGCAAATGAATTCATAACTCAAATTATTTACCCTCAATACCTCGCAATACATACAAAACATTTAATATTAATAGCTAAGTAAATGATTAGAAGAAACTCATCCATAACTAATTTAACACACAAACTACTTACCTTCAATATTCCCCTCGCAATATATATAAAATGTGAATATTAATCGCTAAGAACAAATTAAAAAAAAACTCATCCACAACTAATTCAACACTCAAATTACTTACATCAATATTCCACAAGAATATAAAAAAAAACTTACACAAATAAGTAATAAATATTCATAACCAATTCATAACTAAAATTACTTTACCTCAATACTCTCTCGCAATATAAAATAATAAAATCAAATTAAATAGAACATATTAGGAGAAACTTCCCACAACTAATTCAAAGACTCAAATTACTTACCTCAACATTCCGCGTAATAATAAACATTCATAACCAATTCATAAACTTGAATCAATATACAAAAATAATTAAACAATTACATTAAACATTCATAACTAATTTATAACTCAAATTACTTTTACATCAATAGTCCAAATAATATAAAATAATAAAAACCAGATTAAATAGAATATATATTTTCCGTCCCATTAATTTATTCATACACTTTTATTTTTTCGTTTTTAGCTTTAGTGATTTATTAGTATTTGAAATGATTGCCATGACTTTTACGAGTGCAGATGATAGGATTTACCTCTCACTATTATATGTCCCCCTTACAAATTACTTTATCATTTCAAATACTAATAAAAATTACCACTTAAAACACTAGAAAATAAGAATGCGAATAAACTAATGATTGGAGGAGTATTAGAAGAAACTCTTCCAATTAGATGGAGTTTTCAAACCCCACTTGCATTGTAGAAGCACTTGTTTTTTGAAAAGTTGGTCTTACCACCTTAAAAAATAAGTGTTTTTATTATTCCATTCATGTTTCAAAACATGCACTTAATTCAATACTAAAATTGCTTATCTCAATACTACAATGTGATAATAAACATTCATAATCAATTCATATCCCAAATCGCAATATACAAAATAAGTACACAATTTCAATAAACATTTATAACCAATTCATAACTCAAATTACTTACCTCAATACCCCCTTCAATATAAAATAATAAAATTAGATTAAGTAGAAGAAATTCCTACACAACTACTACAATAATCTAATTATTTACCCTTCAATATCTGACCATAATAAACATTCATATCAATTCATAAATCAAATTATTTACCTCAATACTCCCTATGAAGAATATAAAAAAGAATAAAATAAGATTAAATATACAACACAAAATTAGATTAAAAAATTCATAAAATTAAAAATCTAATTCATAACTTAAATTACTTTACCTTAATACTTTCTGCAATATATACAAAACATGAATATTAATCTCAATGAACAAATTAGGAAGAAACTCATCCACAACTAATTCAACACTTACATACTTACTTAAATACTTCGTGAATGAAAAAACTTCATATACAAAATAATTACACAATTGAAATAAATATTCAAATCTAATTCATAATCTAAAATTACTTACCCAAATATTCTCTCACAGAAGTATATAAAAAACGCTAATATTAATTACATTAACATATTAAGACTAAATTTACTTACCTCAATAATTTGATGAATATAAAAAAATCCTGCAACATGCAAAATTGGGGGACCCAAAGTCACGATTTAGTTGGCAATATATATAGGGCCACGAAGAGACAAATTGTTGGGGCGTAAAAATTAAAAATTTCATAAAACTTAAAAATTGTCAAGGCATATATATGGATACATGGGTAAGTATATCTTTATAAGTGGGGGTGTAAATATAATGATATATGTGTAAACATATCTTTATAAATAAAAGTATATAATTTATATATCCAAAATTTACTTTTAAATAACTTTTAAAATTTTTTTCTAATTTAACGTATGGTATACTACAAATTTATTCTAAAGAGTTTTTCAATCCATTATAATTTATTAATATTTATTTCAAAGATATATATATATATATATATATATATATATATATGGATATATGGGTAAGTATATCTTTATAAGTGGGGCGTAAATATATAATGATATATGTGTAAACATGTCTTTATAATTAAATAAAAGCATATAATTTATATTCAAAAATTTACCTTTAAGTAATTTTTAGATTCTTTTTCTAATTTAACGTAAGATATACTACAAATTTATTCTAAAGAATTTTTCCAATCCATTATAATTTATTAATATTTATTTCAAAAAATCATAATTCATATTTTTTTATATGAACTTAATTTATTTTTATTTATACATATAGAATTCCTCAAATTAAAGATCACAAAAGATAAATTTAAAACGATTTAAAAATTTATTAAACTTTAATCATGTGAGTGAAGAGTAAAAAAAATCGAAAGAAAAAATCATATCGGTTCATTTTGCAAGGCTGGCCAAATCAGTCTCAAATGGAGATTTATGAATCATGTGTGTATATATGCAGTTAAATTCGTTTTTCAATTTAATATTTTTTTGTAATCTTTTTATAATTTATTAATATTTATTCCAAATATCTTAATCTTAATCTTATATATTGGTGAACCCCGATTCAATTTTGTATTTAAACCACATTAATTATAAAAATCAATTCAACCGGAATATTTCTTTTCAAATCGCGGCATTCTCAAAAAGTAATTTAAATTAAAATTTTAATCTATTTAATTAATTAAATTTTTATTATTATCATATTTATTTATAAAGATTCACTCCTAAAAAATCCATATCCACCCACGCCCATATTTATTTATAAAGAAGATCCTATCCACGCCATATTTGTTTATAAAGAAGATCCACTCCTAAAAAATCCACCTTAAAAATTACTTATAAAGATCTCGTCTTTTTTTTTTTAATAGATTTATTTTTTTATTTTTTTTTGTTCATAGCAATTCTTCTAATTTGATAAATTTGCTAGTCCGATTTTTTATTTTGTCTATTGCGAGGAAATATTGAGCATTAAGAATTTAGACTTAATTTGTTAATATGTTTTGTTTTGTATATCGCAGAATATTGATAACAAATAATTTGAAGCCTCTCAAATAATTATGAATGTTTATGACCATTGTGTATATGATAAACTTAATTTCATTTCAAAATCGGACATTCTCATTAAAAAGAATTTAAATTAAAAATTTTAATCTATTTAATTAATTAAAATTTTTAATTATTACCATATTTATTTATAAAGATTCACTCCTAAAAATCCATATCCACCCACGCCCATATTTATTTATAAAGAAGATCCTAAAAAGCCATATTCACGCCATATTTGTTTATAAAGATCCACTCCTAAAAAATCCACCTAAAAATTATTTATAAAGATCTCACGTCTTTTTTTTTTAATAGATTTTTTTTTTATTCATAGCAATTCTTCTAATTTGATAAATTTGTTAGTCTAATTTTATTTTGTCTATTGGCAGGAATATTGAGGTAAATAATTTAGAATGAATTTGTTAACATATTTTTGTTTTGTATATTCTTGTAAGTATATTAGTAAAAAATTTGAGTTCTCAAATAATTATGAATGCTTATGACCATTGTGTATATGATAATAATATCATTTGTTTTTATACATTCTGGGAATATTTTTCCTGCTCATGGGTTTCTTCTTTTCTCGCTCACATAGAATTATTCTAATTTGATGATTTTATTAATTTGATTTTGATTTGTATATCATATGAATATTGATGTAAGTAATTTGAGTTCACAATTTTATTTTATTTTTTAATTTGATAGGATTTTTGAGTTCACAATTACTTATGAATGTTTATGGCAATTGTGTATACGATCATCAATATCCGCTTTGTTTTGTATATTGCAAGGAATATTTTTTGTTCATAGGTTTCTTCTTTTTCGATTCAATTTTAACTAATTTGATGAATTTGTTAACTGATTTTGATTGATCTTGCGATTGAATATTAAGGTAAATAATTTGAGTCTACAAATGGTTATGAATGTTTATGACAATTGTGTATATGATTAGAATATCGCTTTTTTTTTTTATATTACATTGAATATTCTTTGAGAATATTGGCGTAAAGAATTTGAGTTCCTGCAAATTATGAATATTTATGGCAATTTGTGTATATGATTAACAATATCAATTTAGTGAATTTTTGTTACATGATTTTATTGATTTACAATACACTATTCTTCTTTCTTTTTATGCAAATCTCTTAATCAATATGTCTTCATCATACTTCATTTTTGGTAATCTTCTATTCCACTTATTCTTCTTTCAACATATATGCAAGAATTTGGCGAACTCTATATATTTGCATAAAGATACCTCCAACAATGAACAATGTCAAAAGAACGTGCTAAAAGCAAGTTGAATACTTATTGATATAGTGCAGTGACACGTTACCCTACATATTCAAATTTTTTTATAGTATACAATTAGATCAACTATAGTCTATCATTCAATAATTAATTAGTCACTTATAATTTTTCCCAAAAAGTTAGTATAAATCTATTAATTATCTTTTGTTAAAAAGAATATCTAATTTCACCAAGTATATATTTTATAAAATCCTCTATGCAAGATATTTACTAAATATATCTTTTTTTCAAACAATTATTATAAATTTATTAATTACCTTTTGTTCTAAAAAGATATCTAATTTCACCAAATATATATTGCAAAAAATTCTAAAAAAAATTAATTGTTTGAAGGATATTTATAAACAAATATAGCTAATCATATCTACTAAAATTTGTTATATTTAAAATAATTTTTTACTATAAAATTGTTTGAAGGATTTATAAATAGTTATCTACCCAAGATTTGCTCTAGAGATTTTTTTCCAAAAATTATAAGAAATAATATTATTAAATCGATGCAATATTCCAAAATTATGTTCAGATTTGAAATAGAATCAAAAACATGCGCCGTTGGTCATGAACAATAACATATCTTCTATTATATTTTACTACTGAGTTAATTTATTTAATGTAAGTTCATAAAAAGAATACAAATCATGTTGTAAAATTTTCTTTTCAAATCCCATAAACTCAAGTGGTTACGTGCTAATTTATATATTGGTAACCTCGATTCAAGATATGCGATTTAAACCACATCATGCGAAGTCCAATTCAACCGGATTATTTCATTTTAAAATCGCCATCTCTCATTAAAAGTTATTTAAGTTAAATTTTGTATATCTAATTAAATTAAATACTTGAATTTTTCATATCTTAAATTTTTTTTTGTATCCATCGACACGCCCAAAAATTAAATATTTAGTAAATCTTTAATTTTTTTTTTTATCATATCATACTTATATATAAAATCCTCACACTTATTTTTTTATCATATTTCTATATAAGATCCTCATGACTTTTTTTTTTTATCATATTTATTTATAAATATACTTATTATATTCGCTTCCCAATATCCTTATAAGCTCATGTCCACATTATAAAGATCACTATATTCACTGCCTCACGTTTATATTTACGATTAATATTTTTGTTCATAATTAATTCTTCTAATTTGATGTATTTTTATAATCTAATTTATTTTGTATATCAGGTAGATTGAGGTAAAGAATTTGATATTTAAATATGAATTATAACATGATTTTAATGATTTGTAATTAATTAAATATATTTCTTTTTGATTATGAAGATTTCTTAATCTAATTTGATAAATTTGTTATTCTCGATTTTTATTTTGTAGATATCGTAATTTGAGTTTGAATGTAATCAGAATACGATTTTATTGAATTGTAACGTAAATATTATTATTCAATTATGCAGACTTTTTAACCAATGTGTTTAATTTGTGTAAGTTTTTTGCAGATTTGAAAAATCGTACCGAAGTTTCCGATTTCAAGATGTTAAACGATGGTTAAACCTTCCCTCTTTTCTTTCAGAATAGTCGTCGTTGCCGAGTCGCTTTCCGAAACCAAGCGGCATCTTTAAATTTAATTTAGGTATTTTCTTTTATTATTTTTATGTAAAATACGTTATCTCTCAATTAATTATTTAGTCTCTCTAGAAATCTATCTCAGATTTATGTTTTTTCCTTGATAATGATAATTTTACACGATTCAAAGTTTTCCATGAGTTTGTCTATCTTATTGTGTATGGTATCGGTGCCCCTTTCTCAAATTCCTATGCAGTCAATCGAAAAATCCATAATTTGTTTGATGTGATCCTGATCTTTTTTTTATAAATTGTATTGATGCACTGATACTTCACTAAGAGCCACGGGCAAAAATTCAAAGTTTTATATTTTCCTTTTTTCAGATGATGATTTTCTTATTGATTTTGTGTTAATTTTCGAGTATTTTTTTAGATACGTAAGAAATGAAGTAACTTAGTCGCTTTTTACTAAACTTATTTTAAACATCTTATGTTTTTTAACATCTTATGCTTTGTTTGGCAGTTTTATAAGATGAATTTTTAAGAAGATATGTTTTGTTAAAGTTTGTTTGGGTAATAAAACTTATAAAGTTATTTAATAGTAATTTTTAAAAACTATTTTTTAATTTAAAAATTTATATAATTTTTTTGATTTTTTAATAATTTTTTTTTTTTTCTAAAATAAATATATTTTTCCAAAAAAGAATTTTTTTTCCGATTTTTTAATAATTTTTTTTTTCAGAAAATAAATATTATTTTCAAAAAAATCGAAAATTTTGAAAAAAAAATCCAAAAATAATTTTTTTTCGAAAAATAAATATTTTTTTCAGAAATAAATATTTTTTTTCAAAATATTTTTTTTTTAAAATAATCGAAAAATATTTATTTTAGAAAATAAATATATTTTTACCAGAAAAAATATTTTTTTCCAGAAAATAATATTTTTTTCTCGAAAATAAATATTTTTTTCAGAAAATAATATTTTTTTCCAATTTTTTTAGAAAATTAATTAATTAATTTTTTTTTTTGTAAAACAAAAAAGCGGGCTTGGTTGGATTGAATTTTAACGAGTTTGGGCTGCGATGGGTTTTTAGATATTTAGAGCTTTATTTAATTTTTGTAAAATAAAATGTGATATCCCAACTCATTTTTTTGGAGTTTATGTTCTCTAAAGAACTTATTTTTAGATTTTATAAGATGTTGCATATCTTATTTTACCAAAACAAAATTAATGAACTTATAATTTCCTAAACAACTTCATGTTCGCTTTTTTGAAGCAGATATAGCTCTGTGCCAAACACCCCCTTAGAGCAGTTTGGAGTTATCGTTATTTTCAAAATTCCGCTTTTCTTTTTATGGAATTTTGGGGTTTACTTTTTAAATGGATTAAACCTAGCCTATTGTTTAAGCTTATGACCTTATATTTGAAAACTTTGATCTGATGATTGATTGGCAAATAAATATGTACAAAGTGCCAAACAAATTGATTGAGATTTACTTTACCTTTGTAGATTTTTTTCTGTTTCTCATATTATAAGGAACCTTCTTCTGAACTCCTTTTGCAAAGTCAAGCATTTGGTTATATTATAAGTTGTCTTGAACATTTTTATTGTTCTTTTATTTATATAATTGAATACTATATATTATTAAACTCGATTTGGATCTTATCCCGATTTAAACCACTTAAAGCTCGATTGAATTAAATTATTTAGCTTTCAAAATCGAGCACTCTCATTAAAAAGTTATATAAATTTAATTTTTTAGATTTATCTAATTAAATTAAATCTTTTTATTTAAATTAAATCTTTATTTTTATCATATTTATTTATAATAAAGATACTTCATGACCCTATATCTTATAAAGCCCTCAGGTCCACAATATCAAATCTTTATTGGTTCGCCGTGATGCAGAGGCAGGATGATGTTATTGCAGCACAAATGGATATTATTACAAAATTGAAGATGAGAATTGTGTTCTTCTTTGAGTCCAATCAAATATTAGCTTAAAATTTTAGGTTAGGCTTTTTAAGAATGTTTCTATGAAATTTTAATTTTTAGATTTTATTTACGCTTTGAGTTAGATGTAATTAAATTATTAATTTATGTGTAATTAAATTATTAATTTTTTTGTAAGGTAAATAATTTGAGTTCAGATTGATTATAAATATTTATTGTAATTGTGTAAATTAATTAAATCATTATTGGTTATGAATATTTATTTAATTGTGTAATTAAATTAATAATTTTATTTTGTGTATTGTTGGGGAGTATTAAGTTAAGAATTCAGTTCTATATTAAATGTAATTAAAATAATAATTTTTTGTTTTGTAATTAAATTGCCGATTTTGTTTTGTGTATTACAGAAATATTAAGGTAAGTAATTCGAAGTTATAATTTTGTGTTTTGTATATTGTAGTAGTATTGGGGTAAGTAATTTGAGTTTTGAATTGATTATGAATGTTTATTGTAATTGTGTAATTTAATTAAATATTTAAATGACAAAAATTCATATGTGTTCTCACGACGAGACGGAGTATAATTTAAAGACACAAATCACATCAACCCTCCCAAAGTGTTAAATATTTAATGCCCAAATTATGTCTCTTCGGCCTCACCATGAGACCGTTTACGTAAATGTGTTTAGAAGTTTGTACTTCTAATGTTTGATTTGTTAATTTAGCAATAGTTCATGTGAGCATGAAGACCAACTGCTTCAAATCTTGAATTCTCGATTTATATTATTGTTTCTTTTTAAATTGATAAATTTGTTAACCGATTTTGTTTTGAGGCTGTATGGAGTAATTATAAGTAATTTAAATTTAAATTCAAGATGAATGCTTTCAGAATAATTATGTAAGTAAGTCAGTCAAGATGATTTTACATCCCTTTTATCTAATGTCTAACATTAGTTCCTACAACTAACTCTATGTTAAGACTCAAAGTACATCATAAGAAGTTTTAAAACAATAATAGTTTTTTGTGCATAATAATGATATATTTTATGAATAATGTTGATACTAAAAAATCGAGTTCACGAACTCCGAGTTCACATAAATTTTATCATTACTTTTTCGTCCAAGAATATATGCACATTTATTGTTTTTGGATTTTTGCGAAAGTTTTTTTTAGAGTTTGAAAAAAAATAATTTTTTTAAAGACGATTTAATAGATGAGCAGAAATCTATAATACCCTCTTTAAAAATTACTTTATCATTTGAAATACTAATAAAACAACTCGCCACAAAAGTTCGTATAATAAAATAGGTGTGGATATATTCTTGGGATTTTAGGTAGTATTAATTATCATTCTTCAAAAAGAATATGTTCCTAAAAAATTTTATTAAGAAATCTATTTTAATATTACTAATTTTTTTATATTAAACAATACTAAAAATGTATAATTTTTTTTTATAAATCTATTAAATATCTTTGTTCTAAAGAATATCTAATTTTAGTCAAATATATATTTTATCTATAAATTAAATTAATTATATTAGTAAAATACTTAAAATATTTAATCTACAAAAAATATTGTGAACTTTTTTATTTAATCCCGAAATTTGCAGGTTACGATTAGTTATATATATATATGTATATATATAGATTATTATTTATAAATATTTTTTTTTTAAAGATTCGCCTCCCAATTCGCAATAATTTTTTAGCAGAAAAACTCAATAGTTTCCAAATTTAGGATTCATTTTTGCTTTTATATATATAGATGAACGTCGGAGTGGACCAATCTAAATTTCACGATCATATGTAGGGGTAGACGGTGACGACATACCAAAAATTTTTTTTCACATATCATTCAGACTGCGAAAATTTTGGTATACCAAAAATTCATATCATTCAAATTTCGATACTTAAAAAAGTCATACGTTGTCATCGAAAAAATTTTGATATATCAAAATTTTGGTATATCGAATTTTCGTATGCCAATATTGATACCGATACTGCACCATTGCAAAATTGCTTCTACTTCAAACCAAACCAAACCAAACCAAAATTCGAGCATATTAACACCCCAACAATTAGTATGCAATTCAAACCAAACCAAACCAAAAAATTGGTATGCAATTCAAGCCGGACAATCTCAAAGATATTAACACCCCAACAATCCCTAATTTAACACCCCCTACAATTACAATTTAACAAATTTCGATTCTTGCATAAAAAAAAAAAAAAAAAGAGCATAACTTTTATTAGAGATGTGAGGGAGAAAGAGAGCTGTGGTCTGCTTGGGGCGACGGCGACAGTGTGGACACAGTGGTCAATGCAGGATGCATGGCTTGCCGATGGCGTGTTTATTGAAGAAATCGAAATGGAGGAAGAGAGCGGTGGCGTGGAGGGAAATCAAGATTAACATGAGGGAGGCGAGGCAGAGAGACAACAAGTGGGGAGGAGGCGGGCGACGACGTAATAGGGATACAAGCATAACAAGTAGAGGTAGGCAGAAAGGGACATGGGAGGAGAGAAATGTATGTGAGTTTAACCCAGGGGGATGTAGATGGAGTTGTGGGCTATTTACTACGGGGAGACGGCGAAGGGGAGGCGGGAAGAGAAGGGAAGAAGGGGAGAATGGAAGAAAGGAGGTATGTAGAAACTAGTTAGGTTTCTATTTTTGTGATTTGTGTGTTAGTGTGTGTATATATATATATATAATAATTATTATATATTTTTTAAAAATATATGAAATTCAATATAGATTTTTTTGATAATTTAAAAATATTTCTAGATACCAATATATCGAATATATTCCTGATACCCCTTAAAATATTTCTTTTGATATAGCTTATAACAAATTTCTATATTCATATACCGTTATTTGATTTAAACCGAAAATTTCGATAAATTGATATTTTTCTAAGACGGGTAAGTCATGCGATACCCAGATTTTCAGATTTTCTCCAACCCTAATCATATGTGTATGAGACTAATTAGATTTTATTATTCCTAAACTTGTTTATTCTGCTTTTTTTTTTATCCAAATTTGCCCATCCACTCACATCCCAAATCACAACGCTTGATATGTATGAAACTGAAAGTAGACCACGTCTATGTGGGTTTTCTGGCCAATAATATAGTGCCACGTTGTTCTCATCAATAGACGACATCAAATTCCGGCTGACGACGATTGTATCGAGACAGGATCGCCCCCGGTTTTTATTACAGTCGCACAAGAAGCGGTAACTTGAACGTAAATTTGGCAAACGACCAAGGGTAATCTCGGTATCCAATTTTAGCAGGCATATAGTTTTAAAACCAAAAACCCTGGGCAGAAAATGTATGGAAGAACCAAATTAATTTGATTTTAAATTTTCATTGATCGATCGGTCGATCTGCAAATTCCGGAGCTCTGATCCTCGTCAATGGCTGCACCCTTTCTTTTCAACGCCTTTCCAACCGTTTGTTTATCAGGTAAATTTCCACTTCTTCTCATGTAAAACGTCTGCGAATTTGTGTTATATACAGTCCATACATGTGCGCGTGTTTTACCAGAATTGATTTCTTTTTTTACTCGGCTTAGGTTTTACTTCCGTAATTTTCGAATTTGCTTATCTTTATCACTGATCGTGATTTCCTTTGTGGTTCGATACTGATGAGAAATGTATGGAGAAGAAAGTGAAGGAAATTTAGCTTCAACTTCAGGGAGCCTAACAAGGATAAATTATTTCTATTTGGAATTTCAGTACGAGCTAGAGTATTTTTTCTTAGTGGCTGTGGCAGCATTGACGATCATGACTGAATGGGAGATAGAATCTCAATTATTCAGGCTGTTTAGTGGCACTTTTGAAAATTTATAGTGCAGTTATGTGGTGAAATATAGAGCAGATGCATGTTGAAAATGTCTGGTTTGGATTTTGAAGGACCGTTGGGAGTACACTGCTATCAGCATACATCTCATATGAATGTTTTTTACACTTTAGATATTATAGGTAGTTAGTTACTCACTTTGCGTTGGTGATTTGGTACTTTGACGATGGAAATTATATAATCTTATATGATTTGATCATGTGGACTCTGCATATTTTGCATTGTGGTGAATGGCATGTTTCCTTTTATCCGGGTACAGAGAACAGATCGTTAGGTTGACAATCACATTTGTAGGGGGGGGGGGGAGAATGGCTGAGGCTGATAAAAGTGTGAGGTGGCTTTTCTTCTTAATAATTTGATATTAGAGTAGAGTAAGTAACCTTATTTTGCCATAATACTCGCCACAATAATCTAGTGTTGCAGGCATTAGTGCAAATGAAATTGGCCATCTTTCTTCTTATTAGATGTTATACATCCTTCTTAGTCCAATAACAAAACATATTCTCTAATAAGTACTTATTGAGTAACTGGTAACATTATATTTATCTAAAGAACTTGATTTGTAGTGTTACGCTGTAAAATTATGAAATAATCAGCTATGTGGCTTGTGCACATAATAAGTTTTTAATGCATTTCAATCTTCATGCAAGACAAGTTTAAATATTAGCTACCTGATCATTATTCATATTATGTCGCTTTTCGTAGCCCACAAGATGCTGTGACACCTTTTCAGATTTTTGGTGGGAAGCTCAAATAGTTCAGGTGCTTTCACATAGAATATTCTGGTACTTTTCCAAAGAAATTTGGCATATTCAATAAAACTGACATTCACTCTGCTTATTCTCCTCTTTAGATAATGTTGACCACAAAAGAAAAAGTTATCGCAAAGCCTGGTATGCTATTAATTTCATCTAATGCTAACATTTGTGTATCTATATTAACTGAAAATGGTATGTTTTGGTTACTTGGATCCTTTGACTTTCTGTTGTCCTCTAACTAACAAACAAAGTTTCTGATTTAGATTCAAATTGAGTGCTTGCCTTCTATGTCATGGGGGTTGTTAAAATACAAACAGCTGGGTGATTAGTTAAAGTATATCATATCACTTAACTGAGATTTTTGAAGTCATCTTCTAAATAAGTGAGAACATCATTCTTTTACCCGAACCTCACTGTTGCAGAGTGATCCATAGGGCATATACACAGCTGCCAATTATTTAAATAATGTTTCTTCATAACTTTCAATTTAATTATTTTGAAGTGCTTTAGTTTTTATTTTGACAGTTCGTTTTACTGAAACTTTGTTGTACAACAAATGATTTCGCATCAGAATGACATTAATTATGTCTTTATCCCCAATTGAAACTCATCTACGTGCAACATTAAAACTTATTTTACCGCCAAATATTATTTTATAACGATGTTCTTTTTCTCTTGTAGTTATTATACAACACAATGAGTTAAAAAGTAGTTGTGTGAAATATTTTGATAAACTATTTATTGTCAAAATGTTTTTGCCTATATGCAAGACCAACAAATATACTACCCAGTTTGCATGTATACAAAAATTTACCTTCCACTCCAATATGTTCTTTTTTTTTCTTTATAAAAATGAGAATTCATTCCACAATCAAAGCGATCCCCTTTTTATAGAGGTTGAAAATGTTCTTATCTCGCCTGTGGTAGAGTGGCAATAATTCCTCTACTGTGTGGGCAATGTCAGTATAGGGATGTTTGGAGTATTAGACTGCATACTAGAGGGAGAACGGAGAAGGATGTTTTGGTTATGTGTCTTAATGACAAACTTCACCTTTTTTGGTTTTAATGTTTATCCATAAGCTTGACTTCTGCTACTTTACCTGCTCAAATGTTGGTTGTCATTGGGTTAAATCTCTTCAGACTATGATGCTGTACTTTCCACAAAGCGATCTTTTGAATTCTGGATTCTCTTCTATGTCATTCCGTATTCAGAAGACTGTCCTAACTCACTTAATTTTATGTACTATAAATATTGTTCAATTGTCACAATTAATAATATAATATTTTAATAATTGCCTAAGAGCCTGTTTATTTTCCTGAAAAGAAGGGATAAAAACAATTTCCAACCATTTCAAGTGTTTTTTTTTTTTTGTTCAGAATTTCAAGTGTTTGTTATTGCTGATGTTTTTTTCCCTCCGCCCTAAAGCCCGTGACTTTTTTTCCATTTTGGTTGGATTACCCATACCACCTCCTTTTTGGTATTTCTAATACCAAGAACTATCATGTGAATTCCATATTATAATACATCTTAACAAACATGTGAAAAGCAAATATATCTCATGTGGAAATAAATTACGCCACATGATTTCATATCCCTTCGTGATCTTATACCACTAAACAAATGGGCTCTAATAGTAATAATATTACCAAAGCCTTTTCAGTTGGTAGGTGAATGACAAAACATAGGGTGAAATATTGGTTGTAACTGTATCACTGTTTTGATTTTACTGTTTGGAATTGTTTCTTCTTTTTTCTTAAACTGGCACATGGATTTATTTAACGGTGTTTTGCAGGTTCCATGTGCTACATGTCTGGGTCTATACAAATGGAAAATGTTTATGTGTCTAAAAATGAAGGAGGTGTGTGGCAGTGGCTTTGGGAAGACTGTTACTAGCATAGTTCTTCATAATACTGGTACAGTAGATGGATTTGGGAATTGCTGCGCCTTATTTTGCAAGAATTCTTCCGGTCTGTTGTTTCCTGGACTGTGGGTTTACTAGAGGGTTTCATTACGATTTATAATGGTTTACCTAATTTTCTTTTTCATTTCTGATGCAGATTGATTTAGCAAGATTTGGTGGTCAAATGTTGTGCCAGGTAAACATTTTACTTGAAAATTACCTTGAGATTTCTCCTTCCTATTTACAATTAACTATCCCTTTTTTACTAGATTATGACTTTTGCTATTGTATTGCAGCCAGATGCATTTCTATGCTCAATCAATGATGTCAAAGTAAATAATACAGTTGATCAGAGGGCACGCAATGTTATTATGAAGTGCTGAGGTTAGATCTGACTTTTTTCCCATTATTCTCATTGGTTATCACTTTCCTATGCATGATTCATGAATTTGTCATGCTTGGTAGGATTTTTGAGGCAGAAAATATCTGGTCAAGGGCTTGCATTTATAGTCGGTGGTGGTTCTGGTATGTTCCATTACAAATAATTTTTTGAAGCGTTTATGGGCATTGTTTACCTTTCTTTATTGCTCCTTATAGATACTTTCAATCTCTGTACAGTAGATCTTGGAAGAAGAAAAAAATCCATTACGTTATTATATAATTTTGTGCATACAGTCAAGAGTGAAACTACATTATAAATATTTCTAAATCAATACTGCATTTTCTTATTCCCTACCCAGAATTAAACAAGAAAGGAAGGAAGGGAAATGATAGACCCTCTTTAATAGTGAGATAATAATTTAGTACAAGCATTAATGATTGATGATAAACCAAATGAACTGCTTGGAACTTCCAACTTTGACATGCAAGGACCACATATCTGTCCAGGGTTATATTGTGTGCTTTTACTTTGGGGGCATTTGAAAAAAAAAAATGTGATTTGAGAAAGTGATTTAATTTAGTGATTGTGTGAAAAGTTGCTTAATGGTATAAGTGGTTAGCATTTGCAAAATTTGTAGAAAGTAGAAGTTGAGTGCTTGGTAAAAAAGATAACAAAAAGCAGAATCAGCTAGAAGCATACCCTTCCAGCTTTTAGACTTTTGGATTCTAGGTGATTATTTTAGTAGAAGCATTCAATTTGAAAGCACACAAATTAGCTTTTACAAAGCAGAAGCTGCTTAAATAATCAGCTTTTTTTTTTTTTTGAAGGAACTTTAAGCTGTTGAAAACACCCCCTTTGTGGTCTGTGTTAGATATTAAAGGTACTTTGGACCACTTTTGGGCTCTAGCTAAATTTGCGTGTGCAGGCAATAACTACTGAGGAAGAGGGTGATTTGATAATTGAATTTGGAATATCTGGAAACTCCTATTTTATATTTCTGGTCTTCTGGAATAAGTGGCCCAGCTTTTTTGAATAAAAAATACTTGAGAATCTTTTTATACAAACACTCTTTAATTGTGGTTGATCTGTTCAGAGTCTTCAGACTCAAGTGGACTTGTTTCTCTGCCAATTGTAAGATAAGAAACATACCCTTTTGTTTTGAACTTAGCTGTAGTATTAAATGAGTATTAAAATAGAGCACACATAATATCAAGTTAAGGTAAATATACCATGTGACATGTGCCATGCACAAGTTGCCTCAGTTCTTTCTGGAAGAAGCCTCAATATAGGATATAAACATTTTATGCAATGTTTTATATATTTTGAATAGAACTTTAGATGTGTGAACCTCAGATATATGCACATACTCTATATCTAATCTTTTTATTTTGTTATCTATGACAGCAGGTTAATATGATTTTAAAGAAAATACTTGTGAATAAGCTTTTTGGTCACTTTTAAAAATTAGTCCACGATGTCTCTTATTGGAAAAAACAGAAATATGGTTCTGAGTTTCTTTTGTTTTAGCTCCATAAGGATTTTTAGAGTTATGCTATCTCCTATAAAAGATACGACGCCTGGATGTTGTGTAGGTAGGTCTAACTTTGAAGGGGATCTACATATGAGACGTGTTTCTAAACTTTAAAATCTATCCTTGTTTCTAAGGCAATCAGAATAATCCTTGCTGACTAGAATTTAGTTTTTTTAACCCGCAATTTACCTAATTTTTAATTTCTAATCGATATGCATATGTTCCTTCATATCTGATTTAGGATCAGGGTACTAAAAATTAAGAAATGGTAATTGCATGGACTTTTAAGGTAATTTTGTGGAGTTTAATGTTCAATCATGTCTTAGGTTTGTAGCAGAGCACATCAGAATTTAGTAACGTCCATACCAGAATTATTCCAGTATATAGTGTAATTTGGTTTAAAGGGTTTGGTAGTTTTACTAGGTCAACATGATCATTAATCTTGCTGTAGTAAGGGCAAGAAACCACATACTCCTCCGTGTTTCCCACAATATTTGTCAAGTTTGTTTTTGTATAAATTTAAGGAACATATTTTTTTTTACAAATTTGCCCTTCATTAATTAGGTAAATGAAAAAGGAAAGAAGGAAAAAACTTGCCTACATTAGTATGAAAGAGAAAGAGGAAAAAAATATATTTTCCAATTAGAAGGAGAAATTTTAGGAATGCACTGGGGTAAATTAGAGAAAAACGGAATAGATAGTTAAAACGACAAATTTTTTTGAAACAAAAATTTAAACTCAAAAAAGTGACAAACAATAGGAAACGGAGGGAGTATTAATTAAGAGAAATGACTTAGGGTGCACCGGTCTTACTGCTCAACCCGGTGCACAAATAATATTGTTTAGTGAAAATAACTAATACTGCTTTAGTGAAAACAAATAATACCATTTAAATATGAACTTGAGCGTACAAACACAACTGGTGCATAGAAGTATTTACCTTATTAGGAATGCAGATCTCATTATTGTTGATTCTGACCTAATCATGTTGTTCACATTTTCCTGTCTTGTGTTCTTTTTAGTTGTTCAGAAAAATCTGGAGGTGGGTGAAGTTCTAGCAGTTGATGTCTCAAGCATTGTTGCAGTGTCAGCAACAGTAAACGTATAAATCAAGTATAACGGTCCCATAAGAAGGGTCGCCTTTCGGGGTGAGTATCCTTGTGCCCATACTCCCAACTCATATTTCCTATACACATGCATTTTGTTTCCAGAAATGCTTAATCCATGTTCGTGTTCACTTTTTGTTATTGTTTCAGTTGCATTTTGATTGATGTATTGTCTTGGCAATAAGGTTGTTTGATAAGTTGAAAAATTATTTTAGAATGCTTAATAGCCAAAAATTTCAAACCTTGGTAATATTTTATTATTGGGTTATGACCACCCCTCTTACAAATTGTCAGTTCAGTCATAATTTTGTCAATTGGGCAAATTTGGCCAATTGTGGAAGGAGTAATGACGCAATAATGTTGGAGGCACACTAATTCAATTTTAAACAATTCCGGCAGTTTTTGTAGATGGCATGCAACTAAGACCCCTTGAAACTACACTTAAATTGACAAAAAATCGTGGCTGAATTAATAGTTGCCCAAAACAGCAAAATCTTAAAATGCTTTTTGACTTTTTTTTATTAATTTTTTCGGCAATGAGGCCTAGTGTAGCAGTTTGTCAGGGGAAAAATAATTGATAGAAATTCTGAACACAATTAGCTATAAACGGATCGTTTCTATATTATGGGGGTGTTTTAAACTCTTCTCACAGTTAAAGGCACTTCTCCAGAAGCTAAAGCTGTGAGGGGGTAACTTTAAAGTAACTGCTTCTGCCCCCTCCCTCCACTTGAGGTTTCAAACACCCCCATGAGAATGGAGTTGAATCTAGATTTGATTATTTCATAATGTTCCAAAATATGAGTGAATCTGCATTGTAATTGTGGCGGTGGTTTTGTGGCAGGTGACAATCTAGTGACGGGCATTATGACGGGTCCTGTATTGTGTTCATCCAGAGCATGCCTTTTCATCACCTTTTTCTCAGCCGAATCGCTAGGTGATCTCTCTCTCCTCCCCTCCTCCCTCCCTCCCTTCCTCATTCTCATTAGCTGATCACTAAGGCTGAAAATCAAACCAAGCTATTCGATACTCGATTCAAGATCGTTTGGTAAAAACTTGTTTGAGCTCTCGGGTTCAATATTAATATCAAACAAGCTTGAACATACATTTACGCTCGTTAGATTCTGAAGCTTCGCCTCGAGCTCCATAAGTAAAAAAAAAGATAAAACAGGTGTAAAAAAGCTCAAACTACTCGAGCTCGACTTCGTGTTCGCCTCGACAAAAAACTGTTTGAGCTCGACTAATTAATTATAAAACAAGCTCAAACATGAATTTCAAGCTCGATAACATTTCAAACAAGCTTGAACGACTGTGTTGGACTCCAGCTCGACTCATTTACTGCACTATTTATGATTACTGAATTAGCTCGTTTGTTTTACAGGGCTGTTACATCTCCAAATATGAGGGAGAATCCAAGTTTTTCTTCCAGATAGCCATCTTTTTTCTTTCTAGCATATGTTGTTGTTGTGTCATCACTAATCTTGACTGACATATAAAAACCAACTTCCTCATTCCCATTCCCTTTTTTGTATCTGCACTTTATTTGCTTTTGATTTGGCTGGCAGCTGTTAAATTATAAAATTTTAACCAATCCAATCCATGTAAAGGAACATTACATCTTGTAACTTACGATGCTTAATGCTGACTTGTACTTTGTTATCGCTTAATCATTTCAACTCGACATCCTCTCTATCCACTTTAAATGGACCATACTTTAGTCCAACTTCAAATGTTAAAGTTGTAAATAATAATATCTCTATTTAAGTTAATTGATGCCTTGATGATGAAACTTATAAAAGTTCATGTGCGACTCTTTTTTAAGTCTTGATTGCAAATAAAATAACAACTTTAAGATTAGTTTGCAATCAATCTTTGATTAGTCTGGATAATTAAAATTATATATATATATATATATATATATATATATATATATATATATATATTTATTAATATTATTGTAAATTAGGCTTATTGACAGTCTTCTGTGTTCCCCGCTTTTTCTTACATGACAATTTTATTTAACCTTTTTATTTTGCAAAATGTCGACGTTTAGATTAAGGGTTGACTACATCCATGATCTCGTGTAAAAAAAAGTGTTGTTTGTAAACTTAATTTGCAATAATATTTAACAACTATTATTTTTTATAATTATTTAAATATTTAAAATTAGATTGCAATTAAGCCTTCAAATAATCTAACTTTCTTGGCTAAAAAAAATCTGTAACCTTAGATTATATACATGGATTTATTTTGATTTGAATTTATACTAGTGTCGTGTTGTACCTATTATGTGCAAGAATTAGATATAGTGAAGATGTTGGACGAGGCGGGTACTAGGCCCAGTCAAACACGACATACTGTGCTCATGGTCAACGTTTGTACCAGCATGGACACTTAGGCCCAGCACCTATTGGGCACGGGCCGAACATGTGGGGTTCTAATGAGTTCCACATGTGATCAAAACGTATGGCAATACGTGAAAGGCCACCTATACCTTCCATATTAAAAAAAAAAGACAGATGTCAGCCACCAAATCTTTCAGTAACTCATGTCAGTACTAAGTCTAATCCTTATCTTAAATGTGGCACACCTGTTTACTAAAAATACGGTGTGTGCAAAATTCGGTGAAAATCGAATTAACTCGAATTTAATTAAACCGAATTTTCAAGTTTGGTCTCGCTTATTCGATTTTTGATTCTTTTCGATTTTAAATTTTAAAATTTTGGTTTCATTGGCTTCGGTTAATTTTCAGTCAAAATCTAAAAAAATCGAAAATCGAAAAAATATTAAATATATAAAATATTAATTATTATATAATTTTAAATTACTTATTTACTTAGGGAGGGCACTCAGTATGTTATTAGCGCCTGCCAGCCAGAAGAACTTTTTTCTAAGTCTTGAGTCTCAAATTTTAAGAAGAACTTTTTCCGAGTCCGAGTCTTGTAAGAACTTCTTCTCCGAGTCCGAGTCTTCGTAAGAACTTTTCTCCTCGAGTCCGAGTCTCAAGTTGAGTCTCGAGCCTGTCGCCTAGGGTTTCTCTCTCGAGTCTCGAGTCTCAAATTTAACTTTAAGAACTTCTTCTTCATTTTTCAATTTTCAAATTTTCATTCACCACTTCTCATCTCCACTTCTCCTTCTCCACTTCCTCTCCCACTCCCACCAGAAACCTATCACCGCCAGTAGGCAAGGCTCAAAGCCGAGGCGGCTACTAAGCTCGGGAGAGACCAAGAAGGCGCCACGCAGAGGATTTTCAAGACGATTTTAAGACCAGTCGCCCTGCACTTCAAGGTCCAGGTCCCATTATTATTCCCAATTTTCATGACCAATTCATATTCGGTTGTGAATGTTGTTTTTTGGTTGTTTTGGTATAGCAATTAGCTAGTTACTTAGAAGAATTCACTAATTTTATTTACTATGTTTGATAAAATATAGGTACCAAAGCTTTATATCTTTCTTGAGCATTATTTAGAGCATATTGTTTGATATTATGATTTTCATTCAAGTATTTCAATACAAGCTTTCGCCATTTATATGATGACGAAATTTGAGCTAATGAGATATTTATCTTAAGTCCGAATCTTCCACCTAATAGACTCTAATTAACTCTATCCGACACATAGCAGACTTTAGTTAAATTACAATCGATTCCCGACTTAGTTAAATTACAATTTATCGGGCAATTACAATTCAGAGCTTTCTTAATTTTTTTATAACTAAAACTAAAAGATATATGGTTTATTGTAGATGTCAAGCTCACTAGGAGAATCTGGAGGCATTGATGGAAATGGAAGCAATGACATCTCACAATCACATCTCGGTTCGAGGATGCAACTCAAGCTTCAACCTTCAAAATGCCACTTACCACCAAGACCTCGCAATGCAAAAAAAAAATAACAAAGCACAAAGAAGATCTAAAGTGTGGGATCACCACCATCGTAAGTGATGATGGCAATCTAAACAACTAAGTGCAATTATTGTGATAAAATCTATTGCTCGATACTAAAAATAATGGAACTTCGCTTACTTACTTTTTTCATATGAATGTTGCTCAAAAATACTCATAATCAAGAAACACGATAAGCATTGTTAAATTTGCAAAAAAACGGAGGGTAATGATGGGGTGGGTACACTTGGTACATGGAAGTTTGATCAAACTGGGTTAGGGTTGACTCGAGAAATGATTATTGAAGATGAGTTGTCATTTAAGTTTGTGGAGGGAGAGGATTTAAGAAATGGGTAGCTAAAGCATGCCCTAGGTTTCATATTCCTTCCCGATGGATGTGGTCAAGGGACCGTTGATTTGTATGAAAAATGAAAGGAAAAAAACTAAAGTCTTTTATGAAGTCAAATTGTGATAAAATTTGCATTACCAACGATACTTGGACTTCATTGCAAAAAAATAATTATATGTGCATCTGGTCATTTTATTGATGAGGATTAGCGTTTGCATAAGAAGATTCTTTAATTTTGTGCCTGCTTTTAGTCATAAAAAGGTGACTACATTGTAAGGCACAGAAACTTGTTTAGATCGATTGAGAAAGGTGTTCACCATAACCGTAGATAATGCAAGTTCAAACGATCAAATGATATGCGTTTTGTCAAAGAAGGATGGTGAATTGGGGTAATGCTATTTTCTAATTGTAAATATCTTCATATGTATGTATTGCACATGTGATTAATTTAGTTGTTAATGATGGCTTGAGAGACATTAACCCTTCCTAAAGCCCGTGAGAGATCTCGATAGATACATCGAATTCACCCGCAAGATGGAAAAATTCAGAGAGGTAGAGGAAGCGATAGAAAGTAAGAGTTCTTGTGTTTAGATGTGCCTACTAGGTGGAACTCAACCCCTCTTAATGTTTAAACCTGTAAAAATTTCAAAGTGGAAGGTATGATGAACAAGATACATGTTTTCCAGTGTTGATTTGTCCAAGGGTGTGGTTGATGGGGACCACGGGTTCCAACTTTAGAGGATTTGAGTGTTGTTTGAAATGGATTTGTTGAAGCATTTTTATAAGTCAACTTTTGAGTATTTTCTCGCTCTTTATATGTCACTTCTAGCTCATTTTTTTAAGGTTAAGATTTATGTGCTATCTTGAATATAGTGTTGGTTTAGATCAAGACAATGTTGGAATCTTTCGCTTCACTATTCTAGTGAATATTTAAATACAAAATTTAATTCAGGAATTATTACTAAATGATGAATTAATCTATATTAATTTAATAATTCAAGAACATTTTAGAAAAAAGCCATTTAATCCTCAGTGATTTATCGACTAACTTTTTATACAATCCTGAAGGATAGATTTGGAAAATAAACATCTTCATTTTTTAAAGACACGAGATATTAATCATCCCCTATTTATAGGAGAGAGGCATTTTGCAACGTGCTATCTTCCATATATCCCATTTTTTTTTCCCAAGAAAAATCCACAAAATCCACCTTTTCTTTTCCAATTTAATTTCTTGAAAAATATTCTCAGATTTCAAAATATCTTCCATAATATTTTTCAAGAAAATCAAGAAAATCTTTCTTGCCAAATTTCAAAAAATTGAAAATCTCTTAATGAATAACCAAGTGGGAGATTTCTTGAATTTAATGAGATAATCTTGTATTCCAAGAATACATATCTTCATTCCATAACAAAATTCAAAAAGAAAATCTTTTCCTCTTTTATCCATAATTTTCAAAATAATGGGAAATATAAGCAACAATATTTATTTTATTTTAATCACCTTTTTCGCTTATTGGACTATTTGTTGGGCTACTCGGGGCCTTTTTGAGAATTAAGATTGGACCTTCTAATGGATCTTCAATATCTAATATTGAGCCACAATATAATTCAAGCCCATAAATATTAATTAATCCCACTACATAATTAATATCGTACTATCCATCTTAACCCATATTACGCTCAATATGGCTCCCGGTCATTATTTTCCGTGTTTAAGATTATTCAGCCCATTAATTAATTCAAGCCACCTAAATAGCTTTCGTAATTAATATCTTTTGTCCTTGGTCGAGAACCGTTCAACATTATTATCCATACCTAAAAACAAATTCCACTTGCAAGATTTGGTATGATAAAATCCATGAACCTCCTGGGGGGCAAATCAAAAAGCGTCCACTTGATTCTTCAGATTTTAGCAATCACATGACCAATAATATTACTTTAAAGCACGATGAATCTCTCCCGCTACCCGCTGATAAGTCAAAGCAATATTACCGATCCCACGTGATCCTATTTAAGGGACGAAGGTTAAGAAACAACGATCCAATCGAGGTCTAATTCTTGTTGTTCGGGCTCAAGAATTTATCCTCCTCAAGGTCCTATTCAAATAAGATCACCACCAATAGTGTAATCTCTGGTCAAGACAAACCAATCGAGCCTTACACCTCAACCTTTCGATGGTTGTTCATTCCCATCTAGGTAAATGGCGTATTTATAGTTACAAGGGACCCGTTAATTTAATCTTCCGTGGATGGGTATCACTAAATTAACTACAAGAACCGCGCATTTAATTATCGAATGCTTATGCAAAGAAATATATATAACATTCAATCATATTTAAAGATCGATAAACAATTTATTTCAAGAATAAGTCCGAAATTTGCTTTTGATTATACAAAGTAAAAAGCATACTTTTCAAGATAATCCCCAATGTATAAAGGGTGAGGCCATGAAGAAAAAATTGATAAATATTAGGGACCCTAAAAAATGAATAAAATCATTTTTTTTTGCTATTGTGTTTGATCCACATGATAAACTTGAGTACATGGAGTACACGCTGGTGCGATGTATGGGGTTGAAAAGGGCTGCAACATCTTTCGAGTGTGAAGAGTGAACTTTATGAGTTGTTCGATGAATATAAGAAGCTTTATCAACCCGAGGGTGATGCAAGTGATGGTGGCAACAACAAAATCTAGTTCTAGTGTGAGGTGATCAATTGTGAAAAGATTGGTAAAAGGCCCGGCCGATTTATAAATTAAGGCTTAAGAAGCAAAGACTTGAGAGTGGGATGTCCGAAGCAAAAAAAAAAAGTGAACTAGATACTTACTTGGGTGAAGCCGCTATAGAGGACGAGGATAGTTTTTGATTTGTTGAGGTGGTGGAAGTCAAACTCTTCAAGATTTCCGATTCTTTCAAGAATGGCCCGTGATATCTTAGCCGTTCCAATTTCCATTGTTGCATCGGAGTCGGTATTTAGTACCGGTGGTAGGGTACTAGATGTATTTAGGAGCTCTTTAACTCCTAGAATTGTTGAAGCTTTGCTATGTGCACAAGATTGGATTCGAGGTTCACGACATCCCATATGTGTTGAAGAGCAATTGGAGGAGCTTGAAAATTTCGAGAAAGGTAACAAACTTATTAATTTAGTTTCACATAATTTTTATATTTTTTATCACATGATTTTGTATTTTAATTTCAGATTTGCCAAATGTTGGAATTGGTGGAGAGGATTAGCGTGCACCAACATTTAGAAGATTTGGAGAAGGTGTCAAGAATTTGGACGACATGGAGGAATATGGATTGTTGTGAATTGAAGGAGTTTTATCACTTTTTTTTTTTTTGTCTTTGTTGAACTATCTTATTTCAATTATTTGTTATGGATTGACTAATGGTATGTAGGGTGTGAACAATTGAACTTGATTTTATGTTATTACTATGAAGTATGAACTTGATTTTATGTTATCACTATGAAGTATGATTTATGAACTTGATGAACTTATTCATATTTGATAGATTGCATAAAGTACATATTTAGTGTTTGATTTTTTTTCCCATGTTTTAGGTGTCAATTAATCTTAAGAATTTATTTTTGATCATGGTGTATTATATTAGATTAGAAATTTACTTTTTGGTCAAAAGAAAAGAGGCAAATGTTTGAATTCCATGTAAAAAAAAAAAAAAAAAAAAAAAAACTTCGTAGGTTCGGTTAAAACCTAAATCGAACCCGAAAATTTTGGTTCGATTAAAGTTCATTATCATGTTCATTTGGTTGGTTCGGTTACCAAATATGAAACTTCGGTTTGGTTCGGTTATGATTTTTCGGTTCGGTTTGGTCACCAAACCGACCGATGCTCACCCCTAACCAAAATTGTATAAATAAGATGTATTTGTATTTGGAAAGGGTTCAAAAAATTTAATAACAAATTGCTCAATATTCATATTCAATAAATTGTTATACTTCCAATTAGTACTTGACGAACACGTCTTTTGTTTATTTGATAGTCATTTAATTTAAAAGCCACATCAATATCCACGTAACACCAATTATCAACACGCAGATCTTGGTAGCATGGTACTACACGTTAATTCATGATTATTCCTTTTAAATTAATATATATTGTTATTGATATTTAAATTGATGTCGAATCAAATTTAGGTATGAGATTCAAATATATGCACATTAGTATTTGTAAATTGTGATTAATAAATTTGAGGAAACAAAGTCCACGTTCTAGTTTGACGATGAGGGTGGAAATTATTACTCCCATCTCCACTATATATAAAGACAAACTTTTAAGAAAAATCAAATTACTCTATTTTAAAATCCTCAAATTTCAATAATTCTAATTTTAAATTTAATATCAACCGTTGCATTTAAAATATTTTAAGATATAACAATTTTTAAAAAGACATCATCCTTCATATCTTACACATATCTTTTATTTTTCCTTTTAATATATTAAAAATAATATAATAAAATATCTTACAAATAATATAATAATACACACGTAATATTTATTATAATTGTACAATTAAGATCATTTAATTCATCTTTTCATCATTTCTCTTAGGTATTTGAATAATTTTATACTTTTTATTTTCTTAATTAAAGTTTTACATATGAAGATTTTTTTATTTTTATTTTATTGTGCTAAGCATGCAAGAATGATCCAAGGATCAATCCTCCCAAAAAACGTGGGGATTATTGTTGGGATTATACCGAAAAGTATGCTTTTACTTTGTATAATCTAAACCAATTTCCGCATTTATTTATCAAATAAATTGTTTATCAATGATGCTTTAAATATGATTGAATGTTATATATATTTATTTAGCATAACTGCTCAATAATTATTCGACGTGTTACATCAGAAGTTAATTTAGTGATACCCGATCACGTAAGATTAAATTAATGGTCCCTTGTAACTATAAACGCCCATTCACGACCTAGATGGAAATGAACAACCATCGCGAAAAGGTTGAGGTGTAAGGCTCGATTGATTTGTCTTGACCAAGAGATTACACTAAAGCATGACTTGATCGAATAGGACCTACAGGAGGATAAATTCTTCTTTAACTCCAACAAGGAAGAATTAGACCTCAAATGGTTCGTTGTTTCTTAACCTTCGTCCCCTTAAATAGGATCACATGGGATTGGTAACTATTGCTTTGACTTATCATGGGTAGCGAATCGAGAGAGATTCAATACTTTTTATCTTGGGCAATATTATTGGTCACATGTGATTGCTAAGATTTAATTAAGAATCGTGGTGCAAGCACGCTTGCTTGATTTGCCCCTTGGGAGGTTCATAAGCTTTATCATACTAAATCTTGCAAGTGGAATTTGTTTTAGATGGATAATAATGTTGAACCGCTCCTTGACCAAGGACAAAAGATATTAATTAATGGAAAGCTATTTTAAAGGGCTTGAATTAATTAATGGGCAGATAATCTTAAACACGGAAATAATGACCGGAGCCATATTGATCAGAAATAGGTTAAGATGGATAGTGCAATATTAATTATGTAGTGGGATTAATTAATATTTATGGGCTTGAATTATATTGTGCCTCAATATTAGATATTCAAGATCCATTAGAAGATCCAATCTTAATTCTCCTAAAAGGCCTGAGTAGCCCAACATATAATTAAATAACCTAAAAAGGTGATTAAAATAAAATAAATATTGTTATTATATTTCCCATTATTTTTTGGGTGTATGAATAAAAGAGGGAAAGATTTTCTTGAATTTTGTTATGGAATGAAGATATGTATTCTCGAATACAAGATTATCTCATTAAATTCAAGAAATCTCCACTTGGTTATTCATAAGAGAGATTTAGAAATTTTTTTTTTGGCATAGGTCAAGAAAGATTTTCTTGATTTTCTTGAAAAGATATTATGGAAGATATGTATTTCTTGAAATACAAGAATATCTCATAAATTCAAGAAGATCTAAATCTTGGAATCTTGCTCAAATTTTCAAAAATTATACCATAAAAATAGAGGAGGTGGATTTTTGGTGAATATTTTAATTATGGGAAAAAGAATATATGGGATATATTCAAGATTTCTTGGTGACCAAGAAAAAGTCTTTTTTCCACATTGAAAAACCACCAAAATTTCAGGCCCCTCCTCTCCTATAAATAGGGATGATTAGTTCATTCCCAAGTCTGACTCCATGTGCCGGAAATATTAGCAAATCCACATAAGTGGTGCAACAAAGTTTATTTTTTTCCTTTTGTTAATTGTTCGCGAAGATATCCTTCCAATTCCGGATTGTCGAGCAAGGGCTAAGGGAATACTTGGGAAGTCCTTTTGGTTAGTCCGTCCGACCAAAGCCACTGCCATCCCGAGAGGTACGTTCACGTAAACCCGTAGATTCCGCATGCGTAGGTTTTACGTGGCTTTTTATATGCATGATATGTTGTTGTAATTATTATTTGAATTAATATAGGATTAATTCATGCTAGTAATAATTAATGAATTAAATTTGTATTTAAATATTCACCCCGAATAGATCTGTGCGAATCATTCCCCAACAATTATCAATAATTTGTTAGTTGAAATAAGTTCTTAATCTAATTATTTAATTTTTATATTAAGCATTAAGTAATTAATGTTATATGTAAAAACTATCATTGTTATGCATAAAAATATTCACCGTTATATTTAAGTATAACGTATTTTTTAACAATAATAATTTTGTGCATAACAGTAAAAAAAAATTATGCATAACATTGATAGATTTTACACATAACAGTGATATTAAAAAAATTGAGTTCACGGTGAACTCAGGTTCAAACAAGTTTTTGTCATTAATAAATTTGAATAGTATTTGATTTTGCGAGAATTATATTAAAATATATTATACAAAGATCTACCTTATTATAAGCTAAATTAATTAATTCGTTATTTATTTTATTATTTATCTTAAATTTCTGATATAGAAAATATTTAGCAGATATTAATTCTACCGAGAGTAGCAGTGCTGCTATGGATTAATAAATTTTAATATTATTTGATTTAAAAAAAAATATTGTTGATGTTGCACGGATGTTGTTCCAGATGTTAGACAACATTCTACACAACATCATAAAAATTGCCCTTTCTCCTAACACCGACTCAGGTTTAATAGATGTGTTTTTCTATGTTTCCTACATTGCGCGCTGAAGATAATCTCCTGATATTATCAAGCGGTTGCAATGGAGGAGAATAGAAAGATCATGGGTGGTTACACCAAGATCATGGAGATAGTGGAGGAGAAGTTCAAGGCTATTCACACCAAGTGGATGGGACACGCACCGTCCGGTAATGTTCCATTGGGGTCGACATTCGAAGTTTGAGTTAAAGTGGAAATCCCATTTGCTCTACTCCAAACTTAAGAGAGTAACATCCAAGACACAACCGAGAGAACAAATGAAAGTGATTGTTTCTTGTAGGAGAGCGAGGGTCGATGTTATTCTATGTGTACCGGTGTAGGAATACAATATCTCCCATCAAGATGATTTTATCTTATTAGATCAAGTTTTTGGTTGAATAAGATCACTAGTTACTTGATTGAATAGATTGATTTTGGTGTGTGATTTTTTCACTACACCTTTTAGGATCTTGTAAGAGATTCGTGTGTATATCACTACTTGTTATAGTGATGTTTTTTAACCATGAGGTTCGTATAGTCCGGATTACGGACTATACAAAATTTTGAAATCCTTTGCAGACTGCGTTTTTTATACTTCATTTTATCATATGTTGTTTCACATGTTGCATAACATTTTCAAGAACACTCTAAAAAATACAAGCACACACACACTGTCACTACGCCAGAGCCATAAACTTGATACACTAAGTTAAAGGTCCCGTGTTAAAGTGTGTTTTACAATGGATTATACATCGACTCGCCTTTAAAACCTCCAATTTTGATGGATCAAATTACCCATATTGGAAAACCTAAAAATGCGATGTACATTAAGTCTATCGATGAGAGACATGGGCGAGTGTGTTATCCGTTGGAATCCACCAAGAACAATTGATGATAGAGATGGAGAATCGCAAGTCAAAAAGGAGATTGATTGGTCCAATGATGAATGCACATCGCCAATTTCAATTCTAAAGAACTTGATGTGATTTTTTTTATCATCGATGTTTCTATGTTTAAACCGATATCTAACTGTGTTTTCTTCTAAGGATGCATGAGAAATACTATAGAACATTGTGAAGGATCGTAAAAGTGTTTGAAGATTTAGACTATTATGTTGGGAACCAAGTTTGAAAACTTGAAGATGAAAGATGATGAGAGCATTTCATCATACAAATGAAAAGGATAAGTGAGATTGATAATGAGTCACACTCACTTGGTGATCCAATTTCAACACTCGGTTAGTCAATAAAATACTTAGAACTGCTCTAAACGATTTGATGCTAAAATATGTGCAATAGAAGAGGCTAAAAACACTGATTTATTGAGTCAAAATGAGTTGATCAGTATTTTGAAAACTTATGAAATTAACTCAAATATGTTAGATGATGATAAACATGAGAAAGATAAAGATAAGAAAGTACTTGCTTTTTAGAGGTGAAACTTCGATAATGTTGGTAAACATCCTTATGTGACTGAAGTTGATTCTGATGATGATATTTCTGATTTATGTGATGAAAATGTTTCTGAACAATTTGCTCTTATCACTAAGTAATTCAAATCTTATCTAAAAGGAAAGTTCAGAAGACCAAATGGTCAATTTCAATCAAAGGATAAGTTTAATCAAAACTCTTCTCCCCTCTGATAAAAAGCTTGTTCCAAGTCAGTCTTCCAGTTTCAATCAACCTAGACAATTTACTAAGGATAGCAAGTTCAAATATGATCCTGAGTACAGAAAAAAGGTTAAATGTGATGCATGTTCTGGATATGGTCATTATGCTAATGAATGTGCCAATACTTTGCTTAGGAAGAAGATGAACTTTAATGCCACTTTAAGTAATGATTATGATGATGAAACTGATGCTGATAAATGTAAACTAAGTGCTATGTCTGCTAGAATAGTTTATGATGATACTTATGATGATGATCTCGATGATTATTGGCCTGAAGCAGATTCAGATGTTATAACAACATCTGAAACAACATTCAGTAAAAATGATTCTGAGATTAACTATTTTGTTGGAACTGTTCTGAATGCTGAAACATCAAGTTCTGCTGTTTGTAACTCTGAATATCTGAAGTTTAAATCTGATTTAAAAACTCAAAAACAGGTGTTGAGTTCCTTATCCTTAGAAAATTCAGATTTGAAAGAAAATCTTGTTAAGCTTGAAGTTATTTTAACTAGAAAAGATGTGGAAATTTCTACTTTGAAAGATGAACTTAAAAACACTACTCTTAGCTTTAAAAAGTTTTCTACTAGCACTACTGATTTGAATGATGCATTGATGATTGGTAGACATGATAATGCTGGACTTGGTTTTGAGAAATCTTTTGAGAATACTCCTATAACGTGTGAACCTATTTCTTTTGTAAAAGCTGGAACTTTTTTTCAAAAATCTTTTAAAGGTAAACAAAAGAAATCTGATGGTTTGTTTAAAGAGTATGTCTGTTTTTATTGTGCTGGAGTAGGTCACATTCGTCCATATTGTTCTAAGTTAAGAAGAGATATAAAAGCTGGAATATTTTTACCTGATAAAATTGAACATCCCATAAAACAGGTTAACAACACTAAAAAGTTGATTCATAAGAACATGTCTTGTACTGTTGTGTATACATCTTTGAAAGCATGTGTTCCTAGATCTTGGTATTTTGATAGTGGTTGTTCTAGACACATGACTGGTCAAGTAAATCATCTGACTAATTATACATCATACAATGGTGGTCGTGTTACCTATGGTGGTGGTTCAAAAGGTAAAGTTGTTGGTAAAGGAACATTGAATGTTTATGGTTTTCCAAAGTTGACAAATGTGTTACATGTAAAAGGTTTACTTGTTAATGACATTAGTATTAGTCGGTTATGTGATGATGATTTACATGAAATTTGACAATAATTCATGCTATGTGTTTGATAAGAATGATGAATGCTTAATGACCCACAATAGATCTGGCCGATAATTGCCATTTGATTGTTCAAATCATGCTTGTAAAAGTGCTAAAGCAGATGATATTATTTTGTGGCATCAAAACTTGGTCATGCTAATTACGTATATTCAGAGATTGCATAGACTAGATGTTTAGCATTGGTTTACCCCGATCTAACTTTGAAAAAGGGAAAATCAGGACCATGCTAGAAAGGTAAGCAAGTAAGGACAACACATCAAACGTTGTCGACTTTTGTACAAACAAAGTGTTGTGAATAGATTCATATGGATCTAATGGGTCCTATAGAAACCGAAAGTTTAGGTGGAAAGAGGTATTCTTATGTTCTTGTAGATGATTTTTCTAGATATACTTGGGTTATATTTCTGAAAGAAAAATCTGATACCTTTTCTGAGTTTAAAATTCTTTACAAAAGGTTTAAAACTGTTTTATGTTTAAAGATCAGTAGGATAAGATCTGATCATGGAAGGGAATTTGAAAACAGTTTGTTTACTAATTTCTGTGAAAAGAAAGGTATTTTACAAGAGTTTTCCTCACCTAAAACTCCACAACAAAATGGGATTGCTGAAAGAAAGAATAGAACTTTGCAAGAAATGGCAAGAGTTATGCTAACCTCAAAAGTCTTTTCTAAGAAATTCTCAATAAACTTTAAATCTTGCTTTCACATTGTGAATAGAGTCTATATTCGTTCTGGTAGTAATTGTACTCCCTATGAGATTCTGAATAACAAGAAACCAAATTTGAAATACTTTCATGTGTTTGGTTGTGTTTGTTACATTTTGAATGATAGAGATCAGTTGCACAAGTTTGATTCAAAAAGTGATAAAGGATTTTTCTTAGGATATTCTAAGAATAGCAAGGCATATAGAATCTATAACTTGAGAACTTATACTATACAAGAATTTGTTAATGTGGTATTTGATGAACTATCAAGTCTTGCAGGAAAAATTACTGAAGACAATGTATCAGATTTGATAGAAGTATCTAGAGATATTGATGACACAGAAGATAGTAAAAATGTTGATCAGAATCAGAATGTCCCTTCAACATCCTCGATACAACATTACCCAAAAGTTCAAATACTGAAAATTTGTTACAAGATTCACAGTATTCAAAATAGTTGGTTCCCTCAACAAAGATAAAGAAAAGTCATCCATCAGATCAGATCATTGGAGAAGCTACCACTGGTGTACAAACTAGAAGAAGAATGGGTATTCACATCAATAACTTTGTAAGATCGGGTTTGCATGTCATCCATATGCGCAATAAGTAACTTTTGAGTGTTATCATTCGCAATTGAGCCTAAGAATGTTAAACAAGCTCTTAATGATAAAAATTGGATAAATGCTTGCATGAAGAGCTTAATGGATTTTGAAAGAAATGATGTTTGGACACTTGTACCTAGACTCCAATTCTCGATATTAATGTCATAAGAACAAAGTGGATTTTCAAAAATAAACCCGATGAATCTGCAATATTGTGAGAAATAAGGCTAGATTGGTTGCTCAAGGTTATACTCATTGAAGGAATAAATTTTGATGAAACATTTGCTCCTCACTGCTAGAATAGAATCTATTAGACTTCTTTGCTATTGCATGTTTCATTAACATTAACTTGCATCAAATGGATGTTAAAAGTTGCTTTTTAAATGGTATTCGGATGATGAAGCTTATGTTGAACAACCTAAAGGTTTTGAAAATCTAGAATTTCCCCATCATTTACAAGTTAAAAGAAAGCTTTATATGGTCTAAAAACAGTACCTAGAGCTTTATATGGTCTAAAAACAAACACCTGACTTCTTGATTTCTTACTTGAGTTTGGATTTTTTAGAGGTGAAGTCGATAGAACCTTGTTCATTAAAAATTCTAAGAATGATATCATGGTTGCTCAAATATATGTTGATGATATTGTATTTGGTTCAACTAGTAATGATATGCTTGAAAGTTTTGTTAAAGAAAAATGACCAGAGACTTTTGAAATGTCCATGGTTGGAGAGAACTAAATTTCTTTTAGGTCTTCAAATCAAACAAATGAAAGATGGTATTTTCTTTTGTCAAAACAAATATGCTAAGAATCTGGTGAAAAGGTTTGATTTGGAAAATGCTAAAACTATGAAAATTCCTATGGGTTCAACTCAAAAGTTGAGTAAAGACTTGATTGAAAAGATGTTGATCCTACTTTGTATAGATCAATGATTGGAAGTCTTTTGTACTTAACTTCTAGTAGGCTTAATATTATGTATAGTGTCTGTCTTTGAGCTAGATATCAAGCTAATCCTAAGGAATCACATCTTAATTCTGTAAAAAGAATTATAAGATATGTAGTTGAAACATGTGATCTAGGTATTTGGTACTCAAATGATGCTAATTGCTCTTTAGTTGGCTATAGTGATGCAGATTGGGCAGGTGATTGTGATCACAGAAAAAGTACTAGTGGAGGATGTTTCTACATGGGAAACAACATTATCTCCCCGCATAGTAAGAAATAGAATTGTGTTTCACAATCGGCACCGAGTCCGAATATGTTGTCAAGGAAGTTGTCGCGACTCAACTCGCTATGGCTTAAAAAAGATGTTTGATGATTATGGGTTGGAAAGTGGTATTTTTGATGCTTTATTGTGATAATACTAGTGCTATCAATATTTCCAAGAATCTCGTAAATTTCTTCTTTAACTAAGCATATAAGTATATGACATCACTTTATAAGAAATCTTGTAGAGAAAGAAGTTGTGAAGTTAGAATACATTCCTACTGAAAAACAACTTCCTGACATTTTCACAAAAGCCCTTGATTATGAGAGGTTTTCTTCACTTAGAAAATCTCTTGGTCTTTGTTATATCTGAAAATAAACACTAGATGTTGTGATAAATGTTTCCAACATTTGAAACAACATTAAGGGTTCTCGATAATGAGTTTTCTGCATTTGTTTTGCTTATTTTTGAGCTTTAAATGATAGTGTTTTTGATCTTATTGTTTGAATCATGGTTTAGATACGAGTCATGGGCATATATCTCTTTAAATGCATTAAAAATAAAAGCACAACTTAGATGTGTAATCACCGAGTAACTATGGGACATGGAGCTCACTACTACGATGTTCTCTTTTCAAAAGGTGATTAAATATACATCCATGTTTGTTCACAATCCATTTAGTAACTATGGGGCACAGAGCTCGCTACTACGATGCACTCTTTTGAAAAGATGGATCAATGTGAACATGTGTTTAAAAAAAAATTAAAATATGCAACACTTTGATGATTAATTTCATGCAAAATTGAGTGTTGATATATATGTGTGCCGACATTTTGTGAAACCTTAAGTGATTCGAACTTTATCTATCATACATGATTCGTTTAATGTTCTAGATAAATTGAATTCACGGATTGAACAAGTTATTTGAACTTATTTGTGTCTATTTATTTTTAGATATGGTTTCCTGTTTTTTGAAAATATTTTGGCGGCCACTTACACATCACACGATCACATAACTTCAAAGTAGTGGGTGGTTACCTTTGTTCCCACTCCTGATCGGTTTTCTTGTGGATGTGTGTAATAACCTCTTGTCTTTCTTCTCTACTTAAGTTTGATTTATTTGTGATGTTTAATATTGAAAGCTGAAAACATTGTTGTTGCATATTGGATTCAAGTTTGTTGTTGTTCTTGTGTTATTTTCATATTTTTTAGGTCATATACTTTTTTCCCTCCTATTTTCTCGATTTCATTATTTTAATTTCCTATGTATTTATTTGATTGACGTAAGGGAGAAATGGCTGAAAAACAAAACCCATCCAAGTCACTCCCCCGAGCAATTACAAACTCACGCAAACCCTTCTCCTCAAACCTTCTTCTCCGTAAAAACTCAAACCCTCCGAACCTTCTCATTTAAATGACTTCACAAAATCCGCATTATGATTCCACTAATATTGGTGGATCATCTTTCGGTCCATTACCAAACCCACTTCGCATTTAATTTTCTCGAAGATACTCCTCAATCTCTGGTTCGATTGATTATTGAATAAATGCTCGAGAAAAATCTTCATGTTCTTCCTGATGTTTTTGTTGGCAAAAGACAAGTCAACATTAATGACCTTGTTGATCTTTCTGCTAAACCCTTAGTCACAAAAATTCTTGAAGAACCTTCTCTAGAAATACCTCGTAAATTCCTATTGGCCAACCCTCGTTTTAAAACCCTTCCGAAAAACCCAAATCAAACAGCTGATGTTGAAATGAAAGCTGCTGACTCATCTGATTCAGAAGGAATGAGGGAGAAATTGAAGAACATTAGGCTAAGAAAGAAGCAATTGGCTCCCAGAAGAGGTGTTGGTAGATGGGAAAGAGAAGAATGTCACGTAGAAACCCTAGGCAAAAAGGTTGATTACACTGGGAAACGTCCTAAGAGAACTGATGGTGGTTCTGATGATCCCATTCATATTGATGATTCTGATGAAGAGATGGCAGTTCCAAATGTTCTTGTTGCTGAGCCAAAAGATTCAGATGATGACTTAACCATGCAAGAGTTGTTGGCTAAAAAGGAAAGGAGAAACAAAAAGAAAAATGATCCTCCAGTGAATACTGCTACAGATGTTGTTGAATCATCTGATTTTGAACCAGACATTGATCCTCAAGCTGAGGATACTGAGGAAGATGAACCTGAGGAAAATGAACCTGAGGAAAATGAACCTGATGATGATGAACCTGAAGAAGATGAACCTGAAGAAAATGAACCTGAACAAAATGAGTCTGATGATGAACTTGATCAAATCTTTGATGAGGTAATGAAATCTGACTCTGACTCAGATGATAAGTCCGAAATGATAGAAAAAAAAATCGTTGTTAAATCCATGCTTAAGAGATTCATTGTGGATGAAAGGATAATCAAAATACCTGATTTTGAAGCTCAAAATATGATAGGTTTGCTTGATAATAGATCTCTGTTGCATACTCTACAATATGCCAAACCTTATTATGTTTCTTGGGTTGCTGAATTTTATGCTAATCTTAAAAAGAGTTGTGGGAATAGGCAGTCTTCAAATTATGGGAAAGTAAGGTTTAGATACAATGTTGTTACCATTACCCCTAAAATTATAAACATCTTTCTGAAGACTAAACAAGTGGAAGGATTCCGGAGAATTTGACATAGGGGAAGCGATGTCCGTCATCAACGGTGGTAGACATTTTTTGTGGACTTTTACATTTTTATTTCCCACCTCTTTTATACTAATAAGCGCTAGTCTCTAATTGGTTGCCTTCCAAGAATTCTCTTTGTGTTAACCAAGAATAGGCATTCTTGTTGTACAAGATTGTGCACTTTGAACAAATTCAACATGGGTCAAATCATATTTGACAACATTGTATCCTATGCTGGTAAACACTCTGAAGGAACCATTCTACCATATCCAAGTTTGATCTGTCAACTCTTGGATAGACCGGAGTTTGAAAAGACATAGAGGAGAGAGGATCGATTGGGTATATGGCAAGTTTTGGTATCTCACATGTCTCGAGGTCCGAAACCGTATCGCTGATCTACCCTTGAAAGATCCCGCACCACGTTTCCAAAATGTTGTCCATCCTGCTGGGCAACATTCTTTATACAAAGAACCGTAAAGAATGGTACACCCTCCCGCTCATTTTACAAATTCTTTTTCATTATTGATTAGATTACTTCCATCCAAATAGAACATAGATGCTTTACTTAAACAAAGAAGCCTTCTCGAGAAACCTGCTTTTCCAACAGGGGGATCACCCATGATGGTCCTGATGACGGTGGTGATGATGGAGCAGGTCCATCTGGCCATGTAGGTGAGAAGGATGATGCATCAGATGTTGTTGAAGATGATGTTGATGTTGTTGCTGATCAGAATAATGCTGAAGATAGAGAGGTGGAGGATGCTATACAAGATGCTGTTAATGAGGCTGTGGAGGATGATGTGGAAGATGTACTCAATACTGATGATGTTGCTGCTGCTGAACAAATGGTACCTGATAATACTGAACCGGTTGATGATGGCCCTTATTACACTGATGATGAGGTGTTGGTGACACCTACTAGGGAGAATTTATCTCCAGAGAGCATTGCTATCATTGATCAGCTTTATGGAGTTGATAACTGGTGATTGGATTTAAGACAACTGGGAATTTTGAAGTATGGGGGAGCATTTGCAGATTATGGAGATGCAGTCATTCCTTGACTCAGTCCTTCCCTTTATTTCTCTATAAATTTCCTATCTGTGTTGTAATATTTTATTTCCGCTTTTTATTTTTAAACTCTTGTTCGGACAATAGATGATAGATTTATATTTCGCCATTTACTTTATGTTGTCGATACTTTGGCCTAAGTAATCGTTGTTGTACTTTAGTGTTTGTGTTTGTTTTTAATTATGATTTGGTGAATAGTAGTTGTTCTCTAATGACTATTATTTGTTTCTTTTCCCTACACAAGTTCGGATGTTGTTTTTAACATCGTGTGTGTTATAGTAGAAAGGCCAAATTGGGGAGTTTGTTGATGTTGATGTGTTGTTCCGTATGTTGGACAACATTCTACACAACATCATAAATTTGTCCTTTCTCCTAATAATCGACTCCTGGCTTAATAGATGTGTTTTTCTATGTTTCCACATTGCAAAGTTAAAGATAATCTCGGATATTATCAGTCGCTGCACTGTGGAGTGAGAATAGAAAGATCATGGGTGGTTACACCAAGATCATGGAGATAATGGAGGAGAATTTCAAGGCTATTCACACACCAAGTGGATGGGACAATGCAGTTGGTCCCAATGTCTATAAATAGACCTGCATTGGTTTCGACATTTCGAGTTTGAGTTAAAGTGAAATCCCATTTGCTCTACTCCAAATCTAAGAGAGTAACATCCAAGACACAACCGAGAACAACCGAGTGATTGTTTCTTGTAGGAGTGTGAGGGTCGATGTTATTCTATGTGTACTGGTCGAGGGAATACAATCTCTCCCATCAGTATTGATTTTATCGTATTAGATCCAGTTTTAAGGTTGAATAAGATCACTAGTTACTTGATTGAATAGATTGATTTTTTGGTGTGTGATTTTTCACTACACCTTTTAGATCTTGTAAGAGATTCGTGTATCTCACTACTTGTTATAGTGATGTTTTTAACCATGAGGTTCGTGTAGTCCGATTACGCATCATACAAAAATTTTGAAATCCTTTGCACTGCATTTTTTATACTTCCGCTGTCATATGTTGTTTCACATGTTGCATAACATTTTCAACAACACTCTGAAAAATACACGCACACACACTGTCAAGTATTATAAATAATTTAATTTGGTTATCAATTATATAAAATTTAATGCTTGCTATTTTTTAGATACTCCAATGTTGGATGTAAACGAGCCCAAAATACAAAAAATGGTAAGAAATAAAAAACTTCAAAATAAACGCACGAGGACATCCGAAAGTATATATACATAATTTTTTATATCACTTAAATTATTCTTTACTTAGGGTAGCAGTACTTCTACGGATTCTATAGAACATGGTGAGTAAATAATAAATTTTTAATAGTATTTTGTTTTATAAATTTTGTAAATAATTTTATTATAGTAATTTGATTTGATTGTCAATTATATAAAATTTAATACTTGCTACAATATGATAATAAAATTTAATCCGCTTTTGAAGCAAAATCTAGTTTGGATAAATAAAAATGGCAAGGAAATCCAAAAACTTCAAAAAACGCATGAGAACATCCAAAGGTATTTATACTTATTTCTTATATATTACATAAATTATTCTATAATGTAATACAAATATTATTATGAGAAGTTTTTTGGATAAATTGCAATATTGGTCCAACATGAATTTTCAAAAAACACTTTTGATATCTCAGTTCGAAAATGATCCTTTTTTATGGAATTATGATTTCAACCTTTAAATTTAGTACTAATTTCACATTGTTGTTTATAATAATAAAATAATCTTATAAAAATTTATTAAATTATGAAATGTGCTATCATGTAAGCTCTTTTAGAACATGGTATGATAAATATCATAACTATGATTATTTTTGTTAATTTATTATGAATGTATAAAACCTATTTGTTTAAATTATAATCGATACTCCCTCCGTCGTTTTTGAGGACTTGAACAAAATTGAAAATGACACACAAATCAAGTAAAGGGTTTTAGTGGAATAAAAAAAAGGGTATTGTGAAGTGTATTAATATTATGTATTGTTTTCATTTTGGGAATATTCAAGTAATGTTAGGACGCCCAAATAAAACATGTTGTTCAAGTAATTTGGTCCTAAGGAGTATATGTTTATGAATGTTTATTATTAGGAGTAAGGAACGGTCATATTGTATGTGAAAGAAGTGGAACCATGGACACCAACACTATTGATGGTAATCATATATATAATTTATATTAAGACACTATGCGTAAAGGATTATGTGATAAATTCCAATCGTAACTAGAAGAGTTGGTTGATGTAATATTCATATTTCGATTCCATATTTCGCAATTCAATTTGAACAACAATTACAACGTATATCTGGATGAAGTTATCTACCAATGAAAATTTGATCGGAAAAAAATAGAGAAAAATCGCTCATCCAAGGTATTTTAGTATTATTATTAATTTATTATTTGTTTTAAATCTTTTTGGTAAAATTTTAAAAATATATATTATTTATTTCTCAAATTATGAATATTAATTTATGAATTTTACTTTAGCAGGCACTACTCCTTCATCAATTTGTGACGACCAAATGGTGGAATGTGAAGAAATAACTCCTAACAAAAGAAACAATACGGGGATGAATATCAAGAAGATGATGATGGTGGTGTTGATACTCAAGTAATGGAATTACTGTTTATTCTTTTCGGTCAAATTGGAGAAAAATAATGACACAAACCTAAGATATAGGATAAACACCATTTGAGAATAATATAAAGTTATTACTATTATTATTATAGTTTTTTGAATAGGCTTTTCTACTATTTAATTTGAGAATACATTTTTTTTTATTGCTCTTCATTATTATGTATTAAAAAAATTTCCTATTTTGTAATATAAATTTGATTGACTATGAAATTAATATTTTTTATTTTGATGTTTTAAATAATATTAATATATACATAAAAAATAATGCTTAATGTAAACAAAATTATTTTTTATTTCTAATAAGAAAAATATGCACATAGTATAAAATACTCCTACACCCATTATATCGATATTCTTTCAAAATCCAAAATCATTTTTATTTCATTTTTGACATGTTGTACGGAAAGGTAAATTAAGTACATTTATGGACACACTTTTTTTTATCTTCATCGTCCAACAATCACTTAATTACTCAAGTTATCATTATATTTTACTCACAATCAATTATGTTATTTATAAATGAACTTAATTTATCTTTTTCCGCACAAAACGCCAAACGAAATGAATACGCTTTTAATTTTACGATGTGAGTAATAAAAATAATTTAATAATAGTACTATGATATATTTCAAACCGCGTAGCACGCGGGTCTAAATACTAGTATAAATATAAATACAAGTATCGCTGTTTTCCCCCTCCACCATTTCTCATTTTTTTTCTTTTCTTTTCTTTTCTGCATTCAACTTTCCTCTTTCCTTACCCCTTTTTTTCGTCGAATTTCTTTCACTCCGACGTTGTCCCAACTACCCCTGATTCAAATTCCAGGTACTTTCATATTCTTCTCGATTATTTGCTCCTGCATCATCAATTATATAGGAATTTTCAGATTTAGATGGAATAGGTTATTTAACATCTCCGTTATATGATTGATTTAATTACATATTGCTTCATCGTTTGCATTTTTTTTTGGAGCTCAGATGCTTACTTCTTTTCATGTTCTTAGCTCTTTCTCTTGTTTTCTTTTTGGTATTGGATTTGGGGATCACTCAGAATTCCTGCTTCAGTGGCTTATGATCTTATACTTGAGTAGTGATTTACTGTTTAAATGATTCAGTTCAATGGTATTGGTAACGCTGAAGGAGATATATACTGAAGACTATTGCATGTTTTTATTGGATTCCATGCGAATTGAGAGGTCGCATATAGAAACATTGTTGATAATAGTCGTATGACCGTTAAATATTTCCTATCAATGCACCTGCAATTATCAGAATTTAGTTTCTGCTAACGAAGTTATAGTTGTGAGATTCATATGAATAGAGCTTGACTTTATTTAAATTCGCTTTCTCTTAAAAGCTCTATTTTAGGCTGAAAGAATAAAATTTATTTTTACAATTTGATGACAGAATCTGGAGTTTTATCCTGCAAACCACTGCATGCTGGAGACACGAAACGGCGTTATCAAACATTTATGTCAAGTTTAGGAATTTTACTTGAACAAAATGCAAAAGATAGATATGACTAGGCTGTTAAGGGTGTGCGTAGTCTTTCTGTTATTCAGAATTGACTGGAGAAAATTGCTTGTTGCCTGTTCAATTCTTACCGTAGTTAGTGTTTTGATACAGATTTCTTCATTACCTTATCCTCTGGCTGAATGGATTTCCCGACCACACCCAGCGTTTCTTCCTTCAAACCTCCAAATAGTGATGTACAATTGGGTAAGAGTGTGCAGCTTAAATCTGTTCAAGATGCACAAATAGTGGTTTCACTGAATTCTTCTTCCAAAGTAAATAAATCAACGATAATATATAATAAGGCAACAAAAGCATCCTGACAGAAACGGAGAAGGAACAGTGTAATTTCAGCCAGGCTTCCGCCACCTTCTCCTCCTCCCTCTCCTCCTGTTAAGCGTCTCTCCCGTCATTTGGAGGTAATAAGGTCTGTGATTTGGTTTGTTAAACGTTTCAACCTTTTCATGTTATATTTCTTATTTTGAATAGGTTTTCTTAATATTTGTAGAGGTACCTATCATCATTGACACCAGATGAAGCACTTGCATTTGCTAAAAGAGATATTCAGAATACCTCGGTAGCTAATGATAACGATCCGGAATTATACGTCCCGCTGTTCCGCAATGTTTCTACTTTCAAGAGGTATATCTTGTGAACTTGGGGCAGTGTCTTTATCTGCTTTCCTTTGCTTATCATATACATATACATCTTGTAAAGCACTATAACTTTGATAAGAAAATTAGAAATTTAAGGCATGTTGACATGCGTTCTCCATTAGTTACAAATTTAGGTTATTTATGCAGTTATACTGATATTGATCACGTGTATCAGAAGGGGAAGTCAGTAGAGACTGTGCAGTGCAGAAACGAGTGTGGGTTGAGTCTATTGGACCCTTATTTTATTTAAGTATTTATTTAAATAAAGGCTGATCATGGGCTTGTCCGTGATCGTGCCTGTAGGGAGTAATTATGACTCTTTTTGCTTTATTGGTTATCTTTTGGATCATGGTATTTGGAAGCAGCCTTTGGCTTGGGCAGGAATTCAGTCCTGTAGAGCAATCATTCTTATCTACATTCTATTTCACTGATTAATTCGTGGATTCATGGTAATTAATTCCTTGACTCTATAAATTTGGTCTGACCTGTCGGCATTTTTGTTCGGTGCATGTGTATGACCGCTTTCACGGTCATGACAATTTTTGATCCGCGCCACTTCTCACGGCTCGCCGAAATTGGAATTACCGCTGCTCGATGGCATGGATCCTGCAGTTTGGATTTCGAGGGCCAATCAGTTTTTCCGGTTGAACAATACTTTCAGATGGGATGAGAGTTGAATTGGCGATAGTAGCGATGGAGGAAACCGCGCTTAACTGCACTCACATTGAACAATCTCACTGTGGAATTGATCCGTCAATACGGGGATGACCTGCTTTCTAACCCTTTTGAAGCCCTTGCCGGTACCAGGCAGACGGTTTCTGTAGCATTAATTGCTCGTTCCTCCGCTGTCTTGGGGTTATCAGATGACCATTCTTTGGGTTTGATCTTGAAAGGACTACCAGAGGATATTCGGATCTGGATCACTGAGTGCTGAACGGCTATGAGAGGTTTATATTTCACTACTAGAGTGAGCAATTTTCTGCTACTATTCTGAGTTGAGATATCTAGAGGTGGTGTGATATAGTCATGTAATCTTAACTTTGGGGCAAGGCTAACCATGCTAATGCTATTTAACGGATATAAGGGGCTTGAGAATAAATATGGATTTGTCGCACTTTCAACCCATGAAATGGTTGTTACATGGATAAGAAACTCGGACGAGCTGGGAATCTTTGGGAGCTCAGACTCAGGTTTAGTGAAAATAAACATTTTAGAAATTCTCTTAATACTCTTCAGTGATCTTGTTTAAATGCTTTTGTCATTTATTTATAGTATTAAAATAAATATATAGGCTTGGCACAACACCCTTATAATAGTGGCATGCCAAGCATTAAAAAAGTGGCGGCATAAAGCTACGAGGATTATGAGAATGATGCAATAGATAGACTAACTTTTAAGCAAATTTGGTACCAGAAAACAAATTTGGTTCCTTTTTGGCTTAGAACGTGTAATATTCAAGGAGGCGTGGATATCCTTAAATAGACCAAAAAAGAAAAATCCTATTCTTGATCTGTTTCATGTCAAATGATTTATTAATTGTATTCTTCATGATAATATTTGATTTTGGTTTTGGGTCTAGTGACGTACATTTTCATATATTTCTTTTGTTGTAATATATCTCAAATTCCAGGAGTTATGAGTGGATGGAGCAGATACTAAAAGTATACGATATAAAGATGGAGAAAAGCCTATTTTTCATCAGCCTCATCTTTTATGGAATTTACTCATCTGAAGGATGGTTTATGAAGCCAATGGAAGAAAGCAGACAATTTGTAACAAGGACCCACTGAAGGCTCACTTGTTCTATCTTTCCATATAGTACACGCCAATTGCAAAAGGCTCTTTACATTCTAAACTCACATAATTTGAAGCCGTTGTCTATCTTTTTGCGGGACTATGTCAACATGATTGCTGCCAAGCATCCGCTCTGGAACCGGACTCATGGATCAGATCATTTTCTCGCTTGCCATGATTGGGTAATGCTAATTTGATGGCTAATCATATATGGATCACTTGCTTTTATTTGCTTTTCAGCTGAAATAAGTGAAAATGAAAACCTTAATTTACTAATCTAATTAGGTAACTCCCTGATTTAGAGATTAGTCTGCAGTTAAATTTTCCATAATTCTCAATCCCCTTCAAAATTTTATTTCTTTATTTGCTCTGATTTGGATTATGTAAGTATTAGGATAATAACATGGTTTGTTTTCTCCTAAATGCAATTTCTGGGAAGTGATATACTCCCTCCGTCCACCAATCTTATGCACAGTTGATTTTTACACGTGTTTTTGCAAGCGAGTTTTGTATTAGTAATTGAAATGATAAAATGACTTTTAAGAAGGGGTATGATAGATAAGTCCCTCATCTATCATACTTCTCCTTAAAAGTCACTTTATCATTTCAATTATTAATACAAAACTCGCTCGCAAAAACGCGTGTAAAAGTCATCTGTGCATAAGATTGGTGGACGAAGGGAGTAAGATTTTTTGTAGTTGGCTTTTTTGAGGCCCTTGTTCAGAAAAATGGAGCTGTTATAGAGGCTGGAAAACTTTGCTATCCCATTGATTTAGTAACAAGATCGAAGCATGTTCTGAAACTATGAGAATTTTTTTTCAAGAATTAGCCAACGAGGAGAAGGAAATGGCAACCGAAAAAAGCACGTCTTTTTTGTGTTTCTTTTGGAAACTTAAGTCCCAGTGATATTGTTGTGACATCCAATCATCCATTTTTATCTTCCAAAGCTCTTAGTTATGTGCGCTTAGCATTCATGCGTGCTTGCTTTTATTGTTTCTACTATCATTTGCATATTCATTGTTTCTCTTACAGAATAAGATGCAAACTGTGAAATTTGTTGTTAACTGATATTAATTTACACTAGTCATTAGTATTAGTTCTGTTGTCTCTTCTAGAAACATTTAGGTGCACCAGTTGCACCGCAAAATTGGTAGACAACTAATATTGTTCAATAAAAACAATTAATATTGTTCAATGAAAACAACTGATACAGACCAACTAATACCTTTTAGTAAGACAACTAATACCATTTAAAAAAGCACTGGTTCATAGAAGTATTTTCCTGACTCTTCTTCTTCCATGTTCATTTCTCTCACCTCCTCTCTCTCTCACCACTTACAGGGACCTTATATTTTAAAAGAGCACAACGAGGTTATGAGAAATGCCATTAAAGTCCTGTGCAATGTTCATGCATCAGAGGGTTCTTTTTTTTTCCGTAAAGATGTATCCCTACCGAAACCACCATAAAGAATCCCAGAGAAACATGGGTGGAAAAAGAGTTTCACAACGCCCCATACTTGCCTTCTTTGCTGGAAACAGGCACGGTAGGGTCCGCCCATTCTTCTAAAGCACTGGAGCGACAAAAGACGAGGACATGAGGATTTATGGGCCCTTACCCAACAGAGTATCGAGGCTGATGTCATATCCCCAGCTCATGAAATCGAGCAAATACTGCATTTGTCCCATGGGGTATGGGGTCAACAGCCCAAGAATCGTGGAGGCTATATATTACTAATGTGTCCCGTGATGATTGCTGATAATTTTGTTCCTCCTCTAAAACGATGTTCTCAATTGGGACGCCTTTTTCTGTGTTTGTAGCTGAGAAGGACATTCCCAAGCTGAAGGATATACTGTTAGCAATCCCTCTGAGAAGATATGTTACGATGCAAACCAACATCAAGAAGCTGCAGAAGCATTTCCTATGGAATCCAAGACCCGTTCGATATGATCTCATTCCATATGGTCTACCAGGTTAAATCAGGTAAAGGGCTCATAGTCATTTCTCTGTCATCAAATTACGATTATGATCAACTTTACGTTGACTGTGCCTCGTTTCTCAAATCATGGTATGCTGTACTGAAGGAAAACATAAATTACAGAGGTCAGAGAGAAGCTGAGGTGAATTCTCTCTTGCATTTCGGGTTTTTGTACAATTCATTGTATTCTTTTTCATGTTGTATATTTTGTTTTTCCTGTTGTAAAAAAGAGAAAGAAATCACACGGGATAGGTTATGTAATGTATATGGAAGGTTAGTGTATGATGTACAGTTTTGTAAATTGACAAATTCTTTTGTAAGACGATGTTCAGTCGTGTTGTGAGATAAATTCAAATTAAATGTATCTTATTTAATTGTACATTTTACTCTTTCTTTCGATTTGAATTTATATTTCTCATTAATTGATGATTTGTTCAATGTGTTTCACGTGAGACTCGCAATAGAATGTCTCCAGTAAATCTCAACTAGGATACAACTACAAGCAATTTTACCAAAATTGCATTGGAGATATGAAAGTAATTGGAGTCTCTTGATTTATCAATTTACTCTTTATCCGGTCAAATATCTAGCAGTCTTGCTCTTTTAATTTGAACCTATCTTAGTGTGTTTTGAAACACGACTTAAGAGGTAGAAGTGTTTTTTTTTTTTTTTTGAAAAATTGAATCACACCAGTTTAAAAAAAAATACTTCTATATCCTTGAGTTTTGTTTAGAAATAGCCCATTATAATTATTTCCTTGAAATAAAGAGGACTGCAAATTCTGAAAATTTATGTGAATGTTACATTCTTTTTGTCCTTCACCATAATTTTGAAATTGTTTGGGTTTGTTAATGAATTTTAAAGTTAAGTAAAATTCAACCCCAACACCATTAGAGCACCCCTAACCATGAAAACAAATCCCATATGGCAAAAAATTGTCAAATGGAAATGCTCTTAATGCGGGTACACAAATGGAGATGCTCTTAGGAGTTGGGACTAGAGCAATGAGTTTTAGGTAAAAAAAATGTTCTGGAACAGTAATCCACTTCTACCGTTATTTTTACAAGACCATCAATCCAATTAATACACAAAACTTGCATTATTACTATTCACAAAAATTTTGAAATACCATAATTTCAAAAACAGGATTTCACCTTAAACCCACTCGACGATAATTAATAGACTCTCCATGGAGTTTAGAGGGGCTATGAAGTCTTTTCAACTTACCCTTTGCTCAAAACTATCATTAGCAAAATATCCAAGACCAAAACATTACCCAAAACTTTCATTACATATAATATTGCATCTCCAACTCAATAACCACCAACACATTATCAGCGTCACATTATATTGACAGTACAGAAATTCAAGGAACATGTTGCAAAAAAAAAAAAAAAAAAAAAAAAGCACATTTAACACTAGTGCTGCTGGATGCAAAAAACTTATGATGATCAAAATGTCTGCAAAATTGTTAACAGGCAATTAGAAAATTTTCTATACAGACTTTGCCCACTCTATAGTATTCACATTGTTCATATCATTTTTTTCATGGATTATATAAACGCTTTCTTCAAAACATATAGAATACGACAACGACAAATACCATCAAAGCAATCCTTTTAGAAGCAAGCATCCTCAGATTCACCCTTAAACCAAATCTTCTCATAAGTTGCAGTGCACACTCAAGCAACCACCCCACCCAAGAAAGCAGAGAAGACAAAACCACTTTTAAGGTCCCTTGGCTCCATACACATCACCTTGCACTTCCAAATACGACCAACCAACGCCCCTTGGTTGCGATCGAGCCCCAGCTTCTCGCTTAATTGACCCGATAATTTGACTAGAAGTGATGCAAGCCATGCAATCTCATCTTGATTGGGAATGAAGCTAGCCTTTGTATTTCACCTGACCACCTATTCGGTTGTTAAAATTTCTAGGCTTGAATATTTAAATCCACGTGATTGGTGATGACTTCTCAATTGAGGTGTTTCAGGTAAGGATTTTGTAATGGGACCACCAAACAATTGGCTTAATTGGGATTTAAGCGAGTTCAGATGCTGCAGATTCTGGGAGATATTGAGCTCAGATTCAGCGCAAAACAAAAAAGAGCTGTAAATAAGAGATTTATCATAGTAAGTATTAACATATAATGATGTGTAGATCGTAAAAAAAGTAACATGGTCGGTGCATAATTTTAGACCGCAATAAGTAAACCTGTTTTTCTGTGCAACTGGTTTGCATTTTGAGTGTATTTTAAACAGTTTTAGTTTATTAGAATGTGTAGTTTGATGGTATTAGTTGTTTCATTAAAAGGTATTAGTTATTTTACTATAAAGTGATAGTTGCAAAACAATTGCACGGTATAACTGTTTCATATAAGAGTAAGACCAGGTCTTCAACACCTGAAGCAATTGCTGACCCCCATCTTCTCCATCAGCAAAAAAAATCGAAATCTTTGTTCCAGTTCTCATGCAAAAAGATCCATCTGCATCGCTCTCATTATTACCATATTCCCAATCCTGGGAATGAACAGAAACTGATCAGATTACGATGAGATTTAAAGGAAAAACACCAATATCCTAAAATATCCAACTCCAACGGTACCATGTTAAACCAGTCACAAAAACTAATCAGAATTATATCAAATTCATTTAGAAAGAAGTAAGAAACCATTTGTAATTGTTTGTTCCAGATAAACTTCCTATACCACAGTAAGGCCATAAAATGAAAACTGTTACAAGAACCAAGTGTATCATGCATGCTTATAACATGTAATTTGATCAGATTTCCATTGAAGTTACATGTAGCAGGTTTGTCAAAACTCAAACAAACAGAAAGAGAAAATACCTGCAACTGTTGGCGATTTGTTGGGATATATCTGCTCAATGCAGCAAGGTTTGGTTTAGATGATTCAGCAGCTTTTAAATGGAAAACAGCATCGATGTTCTTTATGAGATCCATAAGCTCAACAGATGAAGCTAAAATGTGGATTACCTGCAAAATGTAACACATGAACATTATTAACTACTTCATGGCATAAGCTCAATAGCCTCCACTTTCATATTAATGATTTAATTAGAGAAGAAATGGTGGTGTCATGATATGTAACAATAAAAAGAGGTATCAGGCAGCAAGATGATGGCATCTAATCAAGTGTTATTGGCTGAAGATGAATGGATTATGGATCTAAAACATAAATAGATAAATAGACAAATCTGGCTAATCTATTCAAGAAGTTCAGGATTTATAGCATTTTTGGTAGATGTGGCGTACAGCGTACTAGTTCATTCTATTTCTGCCACACCTTCAGAAGGTGTGACAAGCTTGCCTCAAAGAAGGTCCGTCAGGTTTGTATTAAGTCCCCTTCTGGATACTGAGGCAAAAACCAAGATCATGAAGGCAGTCTCAAGACATAAGGACAAATACTAGACATTTACAAAGCTATGTTGCATAAGCATGCTTAGACTTCCAAACATTCTTCAAGGCTGTGTTTGTTTTAGGATTTAAGTAAAAAGGAGCAAGTCAAAGTTTTAGAATCCAGGGATTTAGAATCCTTGATGAATAGTAAATGTATGTGTTTGTTTTGGGATTTGAGTAGGTTGAGATTTAACTTTATGTCAAATCAATATTTAATAGTGATTGATATTGTATTACTCCCTCCGTCCACGAAATCTATGCTCACTTTCTTGGGCACAACTATTAAGAAAAAAATAGATAAAGTAAATAAAGTAAGGGTATTATGGGGTATTGTGGGGTCCACTTATAAATAAAGTGATTGTTTGTGAGTAAAGTACAATGACAATAGAAGTAATTAAGTGATGGTGGGAGGATAAAGATAAAATGTATATTTCCATAAAAGGTGTGGGAATAGATTTGGTGGAGAAACAAATAAGGTAAGGGGAATAGATTTGGTGGACGGAGGGAGTATTATATTATATTGAGAAGAGTAATAAAGTATATAAAGTGTGATGTATTGAGAATAGTAATGATAGATTTTATAGGTATTTGTAGGTGTGGATTGAATGTGGGGATTTAAAAACTAGACTCTAAATCCCAAACTCAGATGATGGGGACCAAGAAAGTCCTAAATCCATCCGTGTGAGTCCCAAAACAAACACAGCCCAAGCGTATTAGACACAGAAAAGGGAGAGGTCTACCTGAGAGGGGGAACTAAAAGGAATCAAATAAGTGGTGTTTTGGGGGAGGGGGGGGGAGGATGATAAACCCCAAAAGCAAATATATATGTGTGTGTGTGTGTTTAGCCAGAAAGATCAAAAGCTGGATTTACATGAACTCAAATTCCTTAGAACAGAAATGGCACAAGATGGTATTTCCATTGCACAACCTAGGGGTGAGGAAAATAAACCCCATAAGAAAAGCCATCACCCAAAAGAAATACATATGTGTGTGTGTGTGTTTAGCCAGAAAGATCAAAAGCTGGATTTACATGAACTCAAATTCCTTAGAACAGAAAAGGCACAAGAGGATACTTCCATTGCACAACCTGCAATTGGTTTTAAACCTGCTGTGCTACAGCAATTCTAGCAGTGTCATAAACAGGCGTTAACAACAAAATAGGCAGCAAGCCAGCAACAAATAGAGTTGATACCTTATCCAGATGAACCATGATCAGTGGATAGCATGTAACAAAGGCAAAGGGATGTATTGACATTAGGCTGGCATTTGGCAATTAATAGAACAACCTTCGATAGGTACCAAGGCGCAAAAGAGGTTCTAAAATTTGTATGCATGTACCAATCAAATCCTTACGGCCCATAATTCAGGGACATATAAATGCAAGGATTAAAAGGACACGAGAAACATTGAAAGCGACAGAGAAGTAAAGAGATAGTTTGTGGTATTAGCATACATATCAAATTCCACAAGACTATTCGAGGGAGACTAAATGGATTTAAGTCTTTAAGAAAACAAGGTTATCATGATCAGCCTCTTTTCACCAATGCATAACATACATAATGACTCGACCTGACATCTACCACTTGGTGCACCCCAACCATTTGAATTCCTTTAGAAATGTTGCATGTTAAGAATATAATAGAATATGAAGTTCAAGTAGGAGAATTAAACTACTCATTATCTGATTGATGAATTTACATGACTGTCTTTTTTCATTTAGATTTTTTTTTTTTTCATTTAGAATTTACATGTCTGGCTTAATGAAGATCTACTTAAAGAGAGAGGCACAAGGAGAAGATTAATCTTGCATGCGACCCAACATGTTTCTATTATTGGTTCATTTAGCCTACCCCAATCCTTTGGGATTGTTGTTTGTTAATGTAGGCATAGCACAGGAATTTACAACCAAGTCTGGATGCGAGTTTACAGAACACAGACCAATAAATACAAATATTGGACCTGAGGAGTTTAATGTTATTTCAAAATGGAACATACCTTAGCAACCATTTGAACTATCATTTCTGCATCTGTATGGAGGAACTTGTGCGCAAATCCAACAAAATGCATGACCAAGGAGCTATAGAAAAGGTAATTATCCAATACAAATCCCTGCCAGGATGATCCATATCCAGGAGAAGATGATTTAATGCCATGGCTTGCTGAGCTTGCGGTTGGCAATCCCAAAGTTCCATTAAGATCAGCAAATTCTTCAAAACTAATTGACCAAGGTTCCAAATAATTGACCCAGAGAGAAAAAGCCTGTGATGCATTTTTTATGGAAAACTCCACTGGACAGAATAGAAATGTTCTCAATATAAATCTGAACAATGGCCTCTGAATCAACGAGTTCCAAGATCCAACGGAATGTATACTCGGGACAACATCCCTTGGCTTTGCAACATCAAATGATCCTGAAACTCTCCACCCAGGACTCTTAGCATATTCAATTTGACTTGGCCCATTTGTGGCTTCTAATGAACTCAAATTCAAATACTTAATGAAAACATTTATGACATCACCTAGCCCTGATGTCGGTGGGGTCTCTCCAAGAACTGACTTGAAAGGGAGTGTCACACCAATTGCCTTGCACAAACCCGGAGACAAGGGTGAAAAGTCATTATCAACCAGCCAAAAATGGATCATTGCATTAATCACAAACTCTGCGCGCTCTATTGCAGAACCATCATAACCAGGAGAATAATGGAGTAAGGAACTACGGTAAGGCTGATGCACATGCAAATCTTGGGAAGGTACAAATGCATGAAGATATACATATAGTAGACGTAAGTACAAATTACCCTCAGGCTTCTTTTCTATATCACGTTTAGAACTTGAAAGACCAGGGATTGAATAGGACCAGTTTTCCAGCCTAAACTTTTTAGTCCGATGAACCTTCACTGTCTCAGAACCCTCGCTATTACCCCTACAAACAGGGTAATACACAAACCAAAATAAGTAATATTCGAAAACGTTCAACTGAACCTGAGAAGGAGAGCCCTTAACAAAATCTTCCTTAATCCTGTTCTTAAACAAAGGACACAAGTCAGACAAAAGATAACAATCTTGCTCATTCTGAAGCATGTTACGAACCCACTCTGGTAATCTTTCATTAGGGAAAACATATTTAACCAGAGAGAGCCGGTCAATTGCAGAGATTGAAGACAACAGCAATCCGTGTGGTGACAGAAGGTTGAAAATTCTACCTGTAAGGAGTCGGACACAAATGATACAAATATCAAATGCGAAAGTTAACACATAAACTTATGAAAATAGATAGCAGCTATCAATACAGACATGTGCGCCTATTCCAAATTTGATAAAAGTAGAACAGGTACAATCTGAAACTACAGCAAGAATTTAAAATATTGAAGAACAAAACACACTTGTTGAATTCATACACATTTTGTCTGATACAAGTCGATTCCCATGACACATACAAACAGGTAAATTTTACTATAAAGTTTCGAGTAGTACAAAATATATCTATAGAGCTCAGGCCGAATGAGGGAAAAAAGGCAAAGAGCCTTAATATCATGAAATGTGTATTATACTTCAATAGACAATATGTAAAACTACATAAGAAACAACAAACTAAGAATTTGAAAATTCAAGGATACTGAAGTAGTTTTACCAAAACATGCTTAAGGGACTATCACAGTTCATGAGCAAGCCAACATATTCCAAAAGTATCTCAAAAAAAAAATAAAAAAAAATCAGTAAAATGAAAAAGCCCTACCTACACACACTTGAAGCAGAGATGTCTCTAACGATCGCTATACGAACTAAATGATAACCTAACAAATTAACTCCTCCATACAGTCATTTAAACTAATTAGGAAATGGAAGTCATGAGAAATTAGAGCGTAGAGAAAGCGAACCAGAGAGTTCGGAATCATTTACTGAAGCAGAATCTTCAATCCATCCATTGGAGGGTTGACGCTTGGTAGCTGCAGAAGGAGGCAATGAGTCGTCGAAACCGAAGATTCTGCATATTAGGGCAGGGAAAGTGATGGAGAAGAACCACCGCTGCTGGTCAGGAGTGTGCTTGCGGAGGTAGGTCTCGACGGCGGAGCATGCGGCGGCGATTTGGGGAGGAGAAAGGGCGGCGGCGATGGTGGCGGCGAGCTCAATCGACTTGGTGTGAGTGTCCGTGGCGTAAGAGTGAGGAATCATTGTGGGGGATATAGATACAGGAGGTTTTGTATGTATGTATAGGTGAGGGTGGGTGAGAAATGGGTAGGGTTTGAGAGAGGGGGGAGATTTTGAATGGGAGAAGGAAGAGGCAAATGGCGCGTTTAAAGTAAAGAAAAATAGCGTAGCGTGGAGGAAGTAGAAATGGAGGATGACTGCGTGGCGGTGCGGGAATGATGATCATCATCTCATTATACTCTCTACTCTACAAGTAGTAATCTAAGCAGCGTTGACTGAGATTTAATTGATTCGCCTGGATTAGTTTGAATTAAGGTATATATATATGTTTAGATTGTAGGATTTTATTGGGATAACTATTGAAATATCATTAATAATTTTATATTGAATTGAAACAACTACACTTTATTCTTGTGAATTTATTCAAACAATAATGAATGATTTTAATATCAAGTTGTGATATGTTTTATCTCATCTTTCACATTTAGATTGACATATCCTCCATTGGAGAATTTAACACATTTTTTACCCTGACTTGATGTATATCATGGATTCTCATCTCACAAACTAAACAAATAATTAGTTGGGATTAAAATCTTAATCCTAATCTATCCCGATTAATCACGCAAACCAAACGGGGCCTTAGGGGTTCTTTCGATATAAATTCACAAAATGGTGCTATAATTTTGTCCATGTTTATTAATGATTCCATAAATTTTTACTTTATTAATTTTAATTATAGAGTGTCAATTTTGACTTTTTAAAAAAAAAAATTTAAAATGTTGATTGAAAAATTTAAAATTTTATTCTAATTAATTTTGACGACTATCACCACTCTAAATATACGTTTTGCAAACTCTATTATATGAGTAAAAACATTTATTTTTTAAAAAAAAAATTGTGTCTAACAATTTTTTTAAAAGTAAATGCTTATCACCTATTTTTTAGAGTTTGCAAAAAAGGCCTAATTTGAACCATCACTCAACCAGAAAGTAAAACTCTACATCAGTGTCATGTTTCAATTACACTTATTCCAAGATTCACGACTTAAAAAACTGTGAATTCCGTCAATTTTCGTGGTTAATTTCAATTGATTTACGGTGAGGCTAGGATCGGGGGCTATACTATTCTCTTCCTTTTTGTTGAGTCCGTCATTTGGATACCTTTTTTATGTCATTATTAGATAATTTTTCAGGCCAAAATTTAAATCCTTTGTCGAAAATTATCAAAATTGAGATAAAATGACCAAAATTCATCAAATAAAAACTTGCAAGACAATTTATGTATAACAAACTAAGCTACAGGACCATTAACATGACTATTATTGAAAGGCGTAATTATTTTTATTTATTTTCTAAAATGAGATAAGATGAGATCATAAAAATAATGAAAAAAATTATATTATATGTAGGTTTATGTGGCTCCAACTCAATTATATTTTGAAGGAGGGTGTGATTCAAATATAAAAGTAGAACACTGGTTCGAACATAATTTGGAATGTAGAATCATTAACGAATATAATGGTTATTTATGAATCTATTCCAAATACAATGATTAATATATGTTTTTTCATTAGAAATAATCATCTCTTATGAATACTGTTTAAAGATCTATTCCAAATACAATGATTGATATATTTTTTCAATAGGAATAATAATTGTTGTGACAAAGTGGAATAGCTCAAGTTGTTAAATCAACACTACCTATGCCGTGAGGTCATTGGTTCGAGTCACCATTTGTCCGATAAAAAAAAAGGAATAATAATTGTTGTCACCCAATATAGATCAAAGAGGATTGATGTGGTAATAAATCTAATAAAATAATAAATGATTGATTTGATAAAACAATGAATGTTCTAACTCCTGAATCCAATGATTAAACCTTTAATGCAATTAAATACTAGAAAATTATTAAATGCAAAGAGATACTAGAAAGTTATTAAATGCAAAGAGAATCGTTTGTTAGGCTCAGATTTAAGGTTGATGATCCTCTTTATTATGTCTTAAAGACAGTATTTATAGTGCAAATAGTGCACTTTGTGTTTGTTAGTGTTAGTGTCCTAGAGACAATCTATTGTAAGGACATAATACTCGATGATATTCAGTTTGATTTAATATTATAGTTCACGTAATATTAATGAATGACAATACACTTGTTTGAATATTATGTTTGATTGTTTGTATTTATTCATGCAAGTGTTCCCATGAATCATTGCTGTCACTGAGGTTGTGAGAACTCAGATGACTTAAACATGATTCTTAAATAACCCCGATCAAGGATTATCAAGAATGAGATATTGATGATGCAATGGAGATTGGTGTGCGATCTGCATCATACTCTTAGAGAGTGTAGTAAGATCTCACTTACTACGAGATACTAGTGTTGGGATATTTTAGTTTTGATGAATTATGTCAAAACATTATCAACTTGTGTGTTTTAAGCTAATCCACAGATAACAAGTTGAGGGGGAACGAGATAACAAGTTGAGGGGGAACTCACGAAATCAAACGAAGATGATCGAGATCGACGAGGTCGAGAACAAAAGCCGACGAGATCGGATAGTAAGATGAGTTCCGAGTTAAGCGATGAAATGTCTGAAATCAAGAAATAAGAAAAGCTAAGCGGTGATCGAAGACCGATGACCGGATGACCGATCGGATGACCGTATCGGAGAGAGGTTGCGATCGGAAGAAGGAGGCAGATGAGATCGATCGAGATCGACGTGATCGAGATCGATAAGCTAACTCGTGTACTAACTGATGCAGATAAACCGACATGTCGACTTAACGCTATAATCGATATGATCATGTGAGCCGACCGATCAAAGAGAAGAAATCGATATCGAAACCGTAAATCATACCGTATCAAAGCCGAGAAGTCATCGTAAGAGAAGTCATCCGTCATGTTCATCGAGAATCGAACGCCATCGATGATCGCTTAGCCCCGAAAAGCTAGGACTGAGGGTCGATGTCCGTCGTCAAGAAATCAACTCGCTACCGAAAAAAGTCGAGATGCCCGATCGCATAAGGTCCGTCAAGAGAAGAAATCCTCGAGACTCAAGAATCTCAAGACTCAGAGAAACCTCAAAGACTCGTAAGATCCTCAAGAATATACCAAGTAGATTCAAATTTCGACGCGGACCAAACGAGAGGAAGACAACAAGCCCTAAAAAGTCGCAAAAATCTACTGCATAAGATGGATTTGAATGAGACTCCATCCAACGGTAACATTCAAATCCACACTATAAATATAAGTTCTTCCTTCATTATTCGGAGTGGAAGTGTGTGAAATGCGTGAAAACACCATTGAAGCTACAGAGCCAAATCATCTAGAATTTTCACCATAGAACACTGAGCAAGAAATAGACGCATATATTCAAGAGTGTCCTACCCTAGATCTAAGCACAAATGTAATATCCTAAGCTTAGAGAGATTTTTCCATCCTTAGCATTGAGGCTAAACAAATGTAAGGGAAAATCTCAACCTAGTTGGAAACCAAACAAACATTTACCCAAATCAGTTTGATAGGTTAAGTTTTGTTGGGGAATAAGTTGCACAGATCTATTCGAGGTGAATATTTAAATACAAATTTAATTCTTATAATTATTACTAGCAAGAATTAATCCTATATTAATTCAAATAATAATCCAACAACATATCATGCATATAATTAATTCACGTAAATCCTACGCATGCGGAATTCTACGAGTTTACGTGAACGTACCTCTTGGGATGGCAGTGATCTGGCTGATTAGACTAACCAAAAGAACTTCCCAAGTATTCCCTTAATCCTTGTTCGACTATCCGGTGGTAGGATACTTGTGAACAATTAACAAAAGGAAAATAAATTATGTTGCACCACCTTTGTGGATTTACTCATTTTTCCAGCACATGGAGTTGTACTTGGGAATGAAAGAATCATCCCTATTTATAGATAGGTGTTGGGCGAAAATTTGGGAAGAAAAACAATGTGGGAAAATCTTTTCTTGATCTCTAAGAAATCTTGAATATATCTCCTATATTCTTTTTCCCATAATTATAATATTCCACAAAAAATCCCACCTTATCAACATTATGGTATTTTCGAAAATATAGGGTCCAAGATTCTAAGATTTGGATCTTCTTGAATTTATGAGATATTCTAGTATTTCAAGAAATACATATCTTCCATAATATCTTTTCAAGAAAATCAAGAAAATCTTTCTTGCCCTTTATTTTCAAAATTTCGAAATTTCTATTATGAATAACCAAGTGGGGGATTTCTTGAATTTAATGAGATAATCTTGTATTTCAAGAATACATATCTTCATTCCATAACAAAATTCAAAGAAAATCTTTCTTCCCTTTTTATCCATAAAATTCGAAAATTACAAGGAAAAATAGGCAACAATGTTTATTTTATTTTAAAGACCTTTTTCAGTTATTGGACTATATGTTGGGCTACTTAGGGGGCCTTTAGGAGAATTAAGATTTGATCTTCTAAATGGATCTTGAATTATCAATATTGAGCCACAATATTATTCAAGCCCATAAATATTAATTAATCTCACCGCATAATTAATATTGCAAAGATTCATCTTAACCCATATTACGATCAATATGGCTCCTGTTATTATTTCCGTGTTTAAGATTATCTAGTCCATTAATTAATTCAAGCCATTGAAATAACTTTCCATTAATTAATATCTTTTGTCCTTGGTCAAGGAACGGTTCAACATTATTATCCATACCGGAAACTAATTCCACTTGCAAGATTTGGTATGATAAAGCTTATGAACCTCCCAAGAAGGCAAATCGAACAAGGGTACTTGCACACGATTCTCCTATTTAAATCTTAGCAATCACATGTGACCAATAATATTGCCCAAGATAAAAAATATTGAATCTCGTTGATTCTCTACCCATGATAAGTCAAAGCAATAGTTACCAATCACACGTGATCCTATTTAAGGAACGAAGATTAAGAAATAATCTAACCACCGAGGTCTAATTCTTCCTTGCTTTCGCCTCAAGAATTTGTCCTCCCCAGAGGTCCTATTCAAATCGGTCACCATGCACTAGTGTAATCTCTTGGTCAAGGCAAAGCCAATCCGAGCCTTACACTTCAACCTTTCATGATGGATTGTTCATTTCCATCTAGGTCGTGAATGGCGACTTTTTAGTTACAAGGACCGTTAATTTAATCTTCGTGATCCGGTATCACTAAATTAACTACAATGTAACACGCATGCAATTATTGAACAGTTATGCGATAAATATATGTAACATTCTATAATATTTAAAGCATCGATGATAAACAATTTATTTCAAAAATAAGTCCGAAATTCAGATTTTGATTATACAAAGTAAAAGCATACTTTCCAAAGATAATCCCAACAATCTCCCACTTATACTCAAAGTCCGCTTTTAAGTATACTACAAACATGTCTCGTAGTCTGCATGACATCTAATGTCACCTACACGAACCTAATAATTTCTCCCACTTATACTCAAAGCAGATTAGCAAATCGGTCTTGACACCCATTCCTTCCACATGTCTCTCGAATGTATTCGAGGCGCGGACCCTTTGGAATGGATCTCGCTGGGTTGTCTTCGACACCTATCTTTGCCACATCTATATCTCTCTCTTAACGATATCTCGTATAAGATGGTATTTCCTTTCAATGTGTTTTGGGGGCTTTGTGGGCTCGTGGTTCCTTTGAATTTGCAAATCGCCCCCAAGATTGTCACAATAAAATGATGATTCTTCATTGGGCAAATTTGGAACCACATCCAAGTCCACTAGGAAGTTCTTGAGCGAAACCGCTTTTTTCATTTGCCTCATAAAATTGCTATATATTCGGCTTCCATGGTAGAATCTGCGACGATTTTCTGACGCTTCTCCATGTCACGGCTCCCCCATGCAAAACACACTCTGGGAGGTAGATTTTCCGAGTCTATGTCCGATTGGAAACCGAAGTCCGTGTGGCCGATGGGGATTGACTATCTCGATCGATAAATTAACATTCTATCCCGAGTTCTTTTTCGGATATTTCGTATCGTTTTTAATCTGCCATCCAATGCTCTTTTCCCGGATTACTTTGATATCTTGCCACCATGCCAACGGCAAAGTTAGATATCCGATCTCGCATACAAACATTGCATACATAAGGCTTCCGACGGTAAAGCATAAGGAATGTCTTTCATGTCATTTATCTCCTTTTGCGTCTTAGGGCACATTTTCTTGGATAGATGGATTCCATGTCTGAAAGGTACGAAGCCTTTCTTGGAATCTTGCATCTTGAATCGCTTCAAGATTAATACTATGTATGAAGCTTGCGATAAGCCTATCATCCTTTTCTTGCGATCTCGAAAGTGATCTTGATCCCAAGGATGTGTGCGCTTCCCCAAGTCCTTCATATCAAACCTGTTTTGAAAGTCATGCCCTTACGCTCGATAACACCTTCACATCGTTCCGATGATCAGTATGTCGTCTACGTATAGTACTAAGAATACCAATGCACTTCCGACACGCTTTTTGTACACACAACTTTCGAACTATATTTGATCGAACCCATAAGACTTTATAACATGATCAAAACATTGGTTCCAAGCTTTGGATGCCTGTTTGAGTCCGTAAATGGACTTCATGAGCTTACAAACTAGGTGTTCTTGGCCTTTTTCAATGAAGCCTTGGGGTTGTTGCATATAGATCTCTTCATCAAGACTTCCGTTAAGAAAAGCATCTTGACATCCATTTGCCAGATTTCAAAGTCGAGATGCGCAGCAATCGATAAGAGAATATGGGTGGACTTAAGCATGGCTACGGGTGAAAAATATTTCCTCATAATCGATCCCTTCTTTCTGAGTATAACCTTTCGCCACGAGTCTTGCTTTGAAGGTTTCCACCTTCCCGTCCGGTCCTCTTTTTCTCTTATACACCCACTTGCAACCAATGGGTTTGACCCCGTTAAGTGGTTCGACTAGCTCCCACACTCTCTGTTATGAAACATAGAACCCATTTCGCTTTCATTATTGTTTGCCAAGAATCTGCATCCTTGTCTTGGATTGCCTCGTCATATGTCCATGGGTCTGATTCATCTTGTCCGGGAATCAAGTCCGAGGACTCTCCTATTCCCATGAATCTCTCGGGCTGTTTCACAACCCTCCCACTACTGACGAGGCTCCTGTTGTGTAAGTGTGTCGTTTGGTATGTCATCTTATACAGTTGGCATTGAGGTTAGCCCTCTTAGCTCATTTAAGGTAATCTCACCTCGGGTCTTTTTCTTTCATATGTCTTCTTCCAAAAATCTAAAGTGGGTGCTTATGACCACCTTTTGATCTTCGGACCATAGAACATACACCCTTTTGTTCCCTCAAGTATCCTACAAACAACCTTAATTACGATCGAGTATCCAATTTTCCTACTTCCTTGTCCAACACGTGGGCGGACACCCCCAAATCCTCATGTGTCTCATACTAGATTGCGCCTCGTCCACAATTCTTTGGGAGTTTTGGGAACCAATTTGGATGGCACCAAGTTCGAAATGTAAGTTTGTTGTTTCAAGGCATGACCCCGTAATCGACTTGGGAAGATCCGCATAACTAATCATAGATCTAACCATTTCCAAAAGAGTTCTGTTTCTTCGCTCTCGCAACCCCATTTTGTTGGGGGTTCCGCACAGGAGTCGATGCAATCCCTTCATCGATAAGTAGTTCAAAAACTCATCGCCGAGGTATTCGCCTCCACGATCGGATCGTAGAGACTTGATACGTTTTTCCCTATGATTCTCTCGCTTGAGCCTTAAATTCTTTGAATTTCTCAAAGGTCTCGATTTATGCTTCATAAGGAAAATATAACCGCACCTTGAGTAATCATCAATAAAAGTGACAAAAATACTCATAACCTCCTCTTGCTTTGGTTGACATTGGACCACATACATCTCGCGGTGAACGATCTCTAACACTTCTTTGGCTCTATTCCCTTGTCTCCAAATGCCCTCTTGGTCATTTTACCCTCCAAACATGATTCGCAGTTTGGAATTGGTTCAACTTGGAGAAACTCCAAGAACCGTCTTTTCACCAACCTTTGATCCTCTTTTCGATTTATATGACCCAATCTTAGATGCCAAAGAAGTGTCTCGCTCACGCCGATGAACGTTTTCTTTTTCGGAAACAAATGATGTGTTATAGGATGCATTTAAGTGAGATGTGTGCCTGATTAATTGTATAGAGACTATTCGACAACGCTCCATGACAGATAAATTTATCAAAAAGAGAAATGGTAACAACTTTATTAAAAGTAACCGAATATCCATCATGAAAAGTTTTAGAAACCGAAATCAAATTCTTTCTAAAACTCGAACGTAAAGAACATCTCTTAAAATTAAAACTCGTCTTCAAAAGACAGGTGCACTTCTCCCACTACTTCACCGCCACTCTGAAGATCGCCTCAAATGTGATGAGGATCTCACTCCCACTAAGTTGCCGTCCGCTTAAACCCCCGTAATGTGAAACAAACATGATCGATGGATCCAGATCCACCACCCATAAATGGGAGGCATACCGCTAAACAAGTTTCAACAACTAGTGCGTGAGAATTACCTTTCTTTCCATTCCTTTTGGGTTTGGAACAGTCGACCTCCAATGTCCTTTTTTCACCGCAGGTTGAAGCACTTCCCTTAGTCGGCTTGTTCATACCTCCACCCTTCTTCACCCTTTCTTTGCCATTGGCAACACTTGAGTTCACTTGTTTGTGGCCTTTGTCCCTTTTCTTGTTCTTACCACCCCTTGGCCTAGAAGAAGAAGAAGGTCCATTTGCCACCAAGACTTGGCTCTTTTGCCCCAATATCGCCTCCGCCGAGACTAAAGCTTGCAACAGATCAGGCATCGAGAACTTCTGATTATTCATCTGGTAGTTCAGCCTGAACTGCTCAAAACTTTTCGGCAGAGAGTGGAGCATGAAATCGATTTGGGTCTCGATATCGTATTCAGGGCCAAGTACCTCAAGTTTGTTAAGATCAGCCATCATCTGGAGAACGTGCTCCCTTACGGGTGTTCCCTCTACCATTTTCATAGAGAGCAAGTCCCTCATGGTGATCTGACGAGCCACACGGTTCTGATGTTGAAACATCGCTTTAAGACTAGTCATGATGTCTGCGGTCTCAACGTTACGTGTTGGTGTTGTAACACATCTGACATAGGCGAAGATGGTACACTTTTGCCATTTCGTTGGAACGCTCCCCAACAAAGATACTCTTTTTTAACCGCTTTTAGTGGACTCATCTTTTGGCTTTTTCCTGTTTAGGTGTAGTGAGAACCCGCTTATGGCTTTTGTGCGATGAGGACAATACTAAGTTTTCGATTCCAATCAACAAATTTTTCACCAAGAAGCAAATTGTCTTTAAGTATATTGAATAGTGGATTAAAAGGTTGCGACATGATGAACCGAAATAAACAATAATATGCATAAGCACAAAATATCACAAGGTTCGATCACACGCATCATATTAAAATCTCAAAAAATATGAACACGCATCACCCAACATCTCAAAAACAGTTTAAATAAGCCACGTGGGGTGGGTCATTATTTAAACACATTCAAGAAAGTTACAAACAAGAACGAAGCTGAAACCTTTAATATCCAGATTAATAGTTGGCTCCCCACTGACCAATATAAAATTGACAGGACTTGAGGAAAGTATATGCATATCAATTTTATACCTAAGTAATAACCATGATTAAATACAGATTATTATTTCAGATTGAACAAGCCTCGTGTGGGGAGGGTCATCGTAAGCCACTAGTAATAATCCACAATCATCCATTTGGAATTCATTTATGTGAAAGCTAACTTTTGACCGTCCCCGGGGAAATTTCTCCAAAAGAATTCACAAATAAATAAATCATGGAGGTCAAAATTAATTTAATTTTATTATCCTAATAAAATTGTCAATTAATTATTTAAACATACTTAGTAATTTTTGAAGGTGAGATTTTTCATTGGGTAACTCTCATGCAAACACATTTAAACAAATTAAATAAAGCATAAGATAAAGACAATAATAAATCAAGCAAAGCGAAAAATAAACATATTGGGCACAAATTATCCAATTGTCATGGTTTGATTTTTCTTGGTTTGATCTTGAAGAAACACCGCTCTTGAATTTCTCCCACTCGATCGTCTCTCAAAAAAATACTGCATCTCGAAACGCCACGCCAAGTAGCTCGCAATGGATGCACGCCCGCATCCGTCGGCCCACTTAGCCGTCGGCGGCTCGACGGCTTCGGCGAAGCGGCAGCGTACCCGTGCGCATCCGCCTTCCCTTCGCCAACCTTCTCCTCCCGCGAACCTCGGCGATCCGCTTAAGTCTCGCGCGTTCCAGCCTTCAGCATCCGTCACTGCGTCCGCTTTGGCAGCTCCGCGCCGCAGTGCGCGTGCCTCTGTATTTCGCCCGTCTTGTAGCGCTGACCCTCGGCCTCGCTTCGGGGCCCGTCGCGTGCTGCGTGCATCATCGGGTCCAGCAGCGTGCCTCCTAACGCGTTTGTTTAGCATGCGAAGCCGCTCGCCCGATTACGGATTTTATCCTTTAATTCTTCGTCTCGTCTTCGTTTTTCGTCCGGTTACAATTTATTTACAAAAAAATAAATAAACCTAGATCTGAACTAATCTATTTACATTGAGCAAATCAAACAAATCCTAATTTACTCGTGGATTTTCTCCGAGGCCAAAGCGAATCGAGCGAATCAATTAAAAACCACAATTTATATGCATGCATAAATAAACACATTAAATTCCATGATAATTGGATACCTGCAAAAAAGATTTAGCAATTCTACTATCCAATTTCAAATTTAATGTCAGCGAATTAAATTACAATTTAAAAAATTTAGTTCCCGAAACCGTGGCTCTGATACCAGTTGTTGGGGAATAAGTTGCACAGATCTATTCGGGGTGAATATTTAAATACAAATTTAATTCTTATAATTATTACTAGCAAGAATTAATCCTATATTAACTCAAATAATAATTCAACGACATATCATGCATATAATTAATTCACGTAAATCCTACGCATGCGAAATTCTACAAGTTTACGTGAACGTACCTCTTGGGATGGCAGTGATCTGGCTGATTAGACTAACCAAAAGAACTTCCCAAGTATTCCCTTAATCCTTGTTCTACTATCCGGTGGTAGGACACTTGTGAACAATTAACAAAAGGAAAATAAATTATGTTGCACCACCTTTGTGGATTTACTAATTTTTCCAGCACATGGAATTGTACTTGGGAATGAAAGAATCATCCCCTATTTATAGATAGGTGTTGGGCGAAAATTTGGGAAGAAAAACAATGTGGAAAAATATTTTCTTGATCTCCAAGAAATCTTGAATATATCTCCTATATTTTTTTTCACATAATTATAATATTCCACAAAAAATCCCACCTTATCAACATTATGGTATTTTCGAAAATATAGGGTCCAAGATTCCAAGATTTTGATCTTCTTGAATTTATGAGATATTCTTGTATTTCAAGAAATACATATCTTCCATAATATCTTTTCAAGAAAATCAAGAAAATCTTTCTTGCCCTTTATTTTCAAAATTTCGAAATTTCTATTATGAATAACCAAGTGGGAGATTTCTTGAATTTAATGAGATAATCTTGTATTCCAAGAATACATATCTTCATTCCATAACAAAATTCAAAGAAAATCTTTCTCCCCTTTTTATCCATAAAATTCAAAAATTACAAGGAAAAATAGGCAACAATATTTATTTTATTTTAAACACCTTTTTCAGTTATTGGACTATATGTTGGGCTACTTAGGGGGCCTTTAGGAGAATTAAGATTGGACCTTCTAATGGATCTTGAATTATCAATATTGAGCCACAATATTATTCAAGCCCATAAATATTAATTAATCCCACTACATAATTAATATTGCAGTATCCATCTTAACCCATATTACAGTCAATATGGCTCCCGGTTATTATTTCCCGTGTTTAAGATTATCTAGTACATTAATTAATTCAAGCCACTGAAATAGCTTGCCATTAATTAATATCTTTTGTCCTTGGTCAAGGGACGGTTCAACATTATTATCCATACCGGAAACTAATTCCACTTGCAAGATTTGGTATGATAAAGCTTATGAACCTAGGGGGCAAATCGAACAAGCGTACTTGCACACGATTCTCCGTATTAAATCTTAGCAATCACATGTGACCAATAATATTGCCCAAGATAAAAAGTATTGAATCTCGTTGATTCTCTACCCATGATAAGTCAAAGCAATAGTTACCAATCACACGTGATCCTATTTAAGGAATGAAGATTAAGAAATAACGAACCACTGAGGTCTAATTATTCCTTGTTCAGTTCTGAAGAATTTGTCCTCCTGTAGGTCCTATTCAGTGCATCAGTCATGCACTAGTGTAATCTCTTGGTCAAGACAAGTCAATCTGAGCCTTACACTTCAACCTTTCACGATGGATTGTTCATTTCCATCTAGGTCGTGAATGGCGTACTTTTAGTTACAAGGGACTGTTAATATAATCTTATGTGATCTGGTATCACTAAATTAACTACAATGTAACACGTACGAATTATTGAACAGTTATGCGATAAATATATGTAACATTCGATAATATTTAAAGCATCAGTGATAAATAATTTATTTCAGTAAATAAGTCCGAAATTCAGTTTTGATTATACAAAGTAAAAGCATACTTTCCAGTATAATCCCAACAAGTTTGTAGGTGAGTGAGAACTCGTTAAACATCTAGCAATCCCGAAAGGGAGGGTAGGCAATCCCGTGAGGGAGATAAGTCTCGTTTGAATGAGAACTCGGTAAACATCTGTTGGGTGTTGGACTAACACGTTAAACTAAGTCCAGTTGGTTAAGTTGGTGCCCCTTGTGATAGGAAGAGTGGATGTAGGAGTTGGACTCCGAACCACTATAAAATCGTGTGTTCTTTATTGCTTTATGTTCTTACTTGCCATATGCATTTGATTATAAGCAAAACACACATCGTTCTTAAAAGCAAAAAGAAAAATTGGAATCACTCTGCCCTCACCCCTGTTTTATATGCATTACATGGTATTTTCCGCACTCATGGGTTTTCAAATCGGGACCAACAATTGGTATCAAAGCGGGAGTTCAAAAGTTCACTATTTTAATGTGACAATCAATCAATTAAAACCCGTTTTCAGATAAGTGCATATATTTTAATGTTTTGGCGTCATTATCAAAAAGGGGGAAATTGTTGGGATATTTTAGTTTTGATGAATTATGCCAAAACATTATCAACTTGTGTGTTTTAAGCTAATCTACAGATAACAAGTTGAGGGGGAACGAGAGAACAAGTTGAGGGGGAACTCATGAAATCAGACGAAGATGATTGAGACTGCACGAGTACGATCAAAAATCGATGAGTAAGATGAGTTCCGGAGTTAACTGATGAGCTTTGCAAAATCAAGAAAGAAGAAAAGCTAAGCCGATTGATCGAAGATCGATGACCGATCGTATGACCGATCGGAAGAAGAGGTTCAGCGGTCGTAAGAGGAGCAGATGAGATCGATCGAGATCGACGCGTGATCGAGATCGATAAGCTAACCTGATATGCTAACCTGATGTACTAATCTGATGCAGATAAACTGATATCTCAATTTAATGTTATAATCGATATGATCATGCGAAATTCGATCGATCGCATTTGAAGAAATCGATATCGAAAACCATAACTGCATACCGACAGCGAGAAGTCATCGTAAGAGAGTCATCTGAAGTCATGTTCACTGAGAATCGTAACGCCATCGATGATCGCTAGGCCTCGAAAAGCTAGTGACCGAGGGTCGAATGTCCGGTCGAAGAAGTTCAACTCGCCACTTCGAGTGTCAAGATGCCTGCCCGACGCATAAGGTCCGCAAGAGAAGTCCGCTGGAATCAAGAATCCCGAGATCAAGAATCCAAGACTCAGAGAAACCTCGAGACTCGTGAGATCCCAAGAATATAAATAAATAGATTCAAATGACGGGACCAATGAGAGGAAGACAACAAGCCTCAAAAAAGTCAAAAAGCTACCAATAGTATGGATTTGAATGAGACCTCATCCAACGGTAACAATATCAAATCCACACTATAAATACAAGTTCTTCCTTCATTATTCGAGGGAAGTGTGAAATGCATGAAAACACCATTGAAGCCACAGAGCCAAATCATCTAGATTTCCACCATAGAACACCGAGCAAGAAATACACGTATATTCAAGAGTGTTCTACCCTAGATCTAAGCACAAATGTAATATCCTAAGATTAGAGAGATTTTCCCATCCCAAAGATTGAGGCTAAACAAATGTAAGGGAAAATCTCAACCTAGTTGAAATCAAACAAACCTTTACCCAAATCAGTTTGATAGGTTAAGTTTGTAGGTGAGTGAGAACTCGTTAAACATCTAGCAATCCCGAAAGGGAGGGTAGGCAATCCCGTGAGGGAGATAAGTCCCGTTTGAATGAGAACTCGGTAAACATCTGTTGGGGTGTTGGACTAACACATTAAACAAGTCCAGTTGGTTAAGTTGGTGCCCCTTGTGATAGGGGAAGAGTGGATGTAGGAGTTGGACTCGAACCACTATAAAATCGTGTGTTCTTTATCGCTTTTATGTTCTTACTTGCCATATGCATTTGATTATAAAGCAAAACACACATCGTTCTTAAAAGCAAAAAGAAAAATAGGAATCACTCGGCCCTCACCCCTGTTTTATATGCATTACATGGTATTTTCCGCACTCATGGGTTTTCAAATCGGGACCAACAACTAGGTATCTCATGAAGGGCGATCAAGACGATGATAGAGAGAGTGTGGCTTCATCAAAATTCGACGATGGAGTGGTGACTTTGAATCACATCACCATATCTGAAGATGCTCCTCCAAAAATTGAGGATGACTTGAGAATTTTCCCCATAAATGAGAAATTTTTGAAACGCAAGCTTTTCTGCGAAACAAGACCAAGTTAGCTCCATGATGACGAGCCTAAATCGTCATTACCCCGCTCCATGAAGCATGAGCCTAAATCGCACATCACTCCCGCCCGCATGAAAGTATAAATCGTACACACACCCCTCAAATCAAATTATGTCTCCCTTGAACTACGCCATGACTTGATTCTCTTTTAAAGGGATCGTGGGCAGACTTTAGAAGTTTTCTAAGTTCAATCATTTCAATTATCTTGTTTAAGTTCATAAACTTAATAAGTGATTGAAATGGAAAAGCAGCATGAAGATGGAAGACAAAGCCGATAAATTTTATTGGAGCCATAGTGAAAGTCCAAGCAAAATGGGGGCAACTGCAAAACAAAGAAATGTGAAATAAAAATAAGGGAAATAAAAAAGCAATTAAATTTTTAAAAAATTGCAAATACAATTTCCACTTATTCTAGAAAATGGGTTCATCAACATGTTAAGAAAAATAATATTGTAGAGCTCTTATTATTAAGAAGTCCAACAACACTTTTCTAAATAAAAAGATTGGGCCTATTTTGAATCAAACTCAAAATAAATGAAGCTCAAATTCTTTGGTTGATGAGTAATTGGAGCCGAAATGTCAATGTAAATGTTGGGCCCAGTACTCAGCCCAACTCAAGTTAAACACGGGTTTTACAGATTCACGCGGCCTTCAAGCGTCTTCTTGAAGAGAAAATCCCCAAATCGAATAATCCATTGAAGATCCACCGCGAACCCCTGCCGCCGATCTGGTTGAGGTTCCGACGATAAGTCATCAAGACGCTGCTCCGCCGTTCAAGACGATGAGCCAGCCGCTGCGATTGTTCCGTTGACGAATCACTGCAACAAATCGACGCACGGCGCCAACCTGCACGCCGTCAAGAATCACGCCTCTCAACCGCCGCACGAAGACGCGATCTTCTCCATGAAACCACCGTCTCCGCCGCGAATTTACCAGTGTTGCAGCTTATCCGAGTCCAAAATCAGAAGGGTCCCGCAAGTCTCGCCGCTTTCCAGAAATTGTGTCTCAAGATGCCGTCGTCGTGACTTTCCTCCCGGCCAATCGCTCTAATTCGGCGTCTCTGCATTTTGAATCGCCGTCCGCACGAGTTCGTCGAGGTTGAATCCCCGTGTGCTCAAATCGTCGAGTCTGCAGAGCTGCCATCTAGTTGTTGCGCCGCGGGGAAGCCAAAAATCTTGCAGCTGCTCACTGTTGCCCACCGCGTTTGCACCTCGCGCCGCCTATCTTTCCGATTTCCAGCTCTACTGCTTTCGGCCTTCTTCAGCTTCTTGTGAGTTAAAAGAAGAACACAAGACTCCTTGTTATAGTGTGAATTGGGGATGAATTATACAAGAATGAGAGATTTCAGGCAAAATAAAAGGCAAATGATAGGCATTAATTGCCCTGTGTTGAAAAATCCCTGAAATGATGTCGACGGCATGATCATAGGAGTTGATTAATCTCGTGGGAGATTTCCAAAGGAAAAAGGCCACAAATCTGCAGCAAATTTGTAAGAGTTATTTGAGCCCAAATGATAAAATTTCTTTGAGCACAATTTTCAAGAAAAAATGGAGCAAGCTTTCGCTATTTGGCCATTTCAAATCCCATACAGAAAAGCATCTCTTGACAAAAAGAAGAAGAAGAAAGAAATGAGTTCATAATCAAATCCGGAAAGAAGTGTTTATTGCCAGTTGGACATTTGGGCCAACCAAATACTTTCATATGTCTGGACCAATTAAAAAAAAAAAGCTGATTGGGCTTAAACCAATTAAAATTGGGTTTTAACTCAATTAAACTTATCCTAATTCTTCAACTTCAAATGTAATTGAAGAAATTGAAATAAATTTCATGACCCATTCACTTTAAGTCACAAATGACCGTGAATAACTCGTATATTTCATTCACTCAAGTCGCAAAATGACCGTGAATAAATTTTCATACTATATTCACTCCAAGTAAAAAATGACCGTGAATAAAGTTTCATATTTCATTCACACCAAGTCACAAAATGACCGTGAATAAGTTTTCGTGCTTCATTCACTCCAAGTCCAGAAACGACCGTGAACAAAGCACGAGGGGGCATTTGTAGGCAAATTAAATTTGCACCCAATTAAATGATGACACGTGTACAAATTACATATTAATATCAAATAAATCAGTTATTTATTTATTGAGAATTTACTAAATTAATTCTCTAAAATTAAATAAATACATGATTGATATTTAATATATACACGGTTCAAGTCAGTCAAAATTTATGAGCACCTGAGTACTCGTATGTGGCGAATCGGACTGATATTTGGTCATAAATAGAAGAGAATTAATGACAAATCAATCTAATTAAATGATTTGCGTTAATTACGCCATTAAAATCTCTTCGACCAATCAGAGGCCGCCACGTGGCACCTAAATTGTCATCCCTTACACTATAAATAGGGGAGCAAACTTGTTCATTCCACACAACGAACATCACCAACAATCAACAATTCCAGACGATTCAGATGAGAAGAGTCCAGAGCTCTCTGCAACTGTTCTTGAAGATTCGAAGCAGCTTCAAAGGTGTTCTTCGTGCAAAGCATCCAGAAATAACGTTCGATCAGAGATTAAGGCTCAAAGTCCCTCCGATCAGACGTTTCTTCAAAGGCAAACTTTGAAGATTTGAAGGCGTTCTTCACTAGCTCCAAGGCGTTCTTCAAGAAATCGTCCAGAAACGACTCCAAATCCGAGTTCAAGGTGCTGAGCCCCTCCGATTCGGTGTTTCTTCAAAGACATTCTTCGTTCACCCCCTTGAAGATTCAAAGATCTTCATCAAACACTTGAAGATTCAAAGATCGTTCTTCATCAAATTCGAAGGCGTTCATCCAGAAAATCTTCAAAGGCCACGTTCGATCCAAACCAAGACATTCAGTCCTTGAATCAACGTTTCAAGTTCATCACTTCAACTCGCACAAGATTAAAGGCGGGACCGCTACAAAATTCGTCCCCAGTCAAGGTCAACGTCAACAAAGAAAGAATCGGAGGAACAAATTAGAGTTTGAACTCAATTAATATTCAACACTTCAATTCAAGAATTAAGTTGTAATCATTTTCCGTGTTTTATATTTTTAATTCACGAAATTTGTACTTACAAATATATTTGACATAAAAATATTAGAATAAATATTGGTTAATTTTAAACATGGTAAAGAGTATACCATTACCTTTTTTTTTCAAAATTAGGACATTAACTTATTTTTTGGGCAAAAGTAGCCATTTTATTTGCTATTTAGAATTAAAATACTCTATGTCATATAAAAAAATACGATTTTCTCTTATGTGGAGGATTATATTTATTATATTTTTTTTACTCGATTAAAACTAAAGTTTAAAACTCAATCAAATGTACAACATAAAATTAGATAGTTTAGCTCTACAAATTTTAGCATTAAAGTGTTAGCAAATTTTATGATGAATTATTGATTTGCTTCAACTTAACTGAAAGTATTCAATTAATTAGTTTAAAATGACTTACAATGTCAATTTTAATATATCTCTTATATGATTTACTACGCATTGGATAACCAAAAAAAAAAACCCCAACAAGGAGAAAACAAACTAAATATGAGTGAGAAAATGGATAAGAAGAAGATGATTGATAAGTAGATAAAACTCTACACTAGGTAGATTTTTTGCACATAACTTACTGAAATTGAGGGATAGAAGATTCTATTATTTAGCTCGATATGTATAACATTATAGACCATCCTCATATGTATATATGTCAATGAACACAGTACGGTGAATGCAATTAATAAAAAAAAATTACAGTCTCATTTTTTGTCTATATGCCTTAACGTTAGTCGTTCATTCTCTAAATGTGTTGAAATGATAAAAACATATAAACATATGCAGTTAAAAGCAAGTTAAGTGTTGAGTGTGGGAAGATTCCAGAAGATTATCTTCCAAATTTTACTTAAGAAATTGAAAATCCTTAGCCTCTTCATGACTGAGTCAACAATGATTAAGAATGTTGATAGGAAAATAAAGTTGATATGCTATGTTCTCATTCATTTGAATGCAACTATTCTTTTAGATTTGTAATGTATTGAAATCCTCATCTATGGTATGTAGACATTATTTCCAAGGTCAATGAAAAACATTTAAAAATTCACATTTTTTATTGTTTTGGAAGAAGGACTGTAAGGTTCTGGTTGCTGAAAGGAAGGTACTGGGTGCTTCTGGCACTAGAACATGTATGTTTGTTATTAAGATAAACATGTCCACTAATAGCGCTAATTGCTGGGTATTAGATACCGGATATGGCATACACATTTGTACGAATGTGAAGGGGCTCATGTGTCTTAGGGCAGTTAGGCCGGGTGAAGTCATCTTACACGTGGAAATGGAGCAAGAGTTGCTACTGAACGTGTGGGGTAGAATGAAGTATGATTAGGCTATTTTTTTAAAATAATAAATTAATATTTTAAAATTAATAACAATCACATTTTTCTTAAATGGGTTCAAAAAGTACTTCATAAATTTAAGTCGTGTGTGTAATATTTGATATTGTAACGATATAAATGAAACGATAGATAGATAAAATAAAAATATTAAAGTCCATCATGAAATATAATATTTGTAAAATTTAATTTTTATTATATGATTCTCCAATCATTGTTTGGTACTGAAGGTGTGTGTGTTGGTAATGCTTTTAACAAAGAGGCACACTTGCATGAGACCGTCGCACGGTGAGACGGGATATAAGTTGGGCATTGACGCTTTAACACTTTGGGAGGGATGGGTGTTATTTGTGCTTGGTTGTACCCCGTCTCATGTATGAGACCGTCTCATTTGAGTTTTTGTCTTTAACAAATATTGATCAAAAGGTTGGGCTATGCAATGGGATTGATTATTACTAAGTAGGAAGTCATGTACTTGAGGCAAGAACCATATTCGGAAGTATCCCGTGATTGACCTTCACAACTTCAGATCAAACATCATTAATTAAGTTTCAAATTATACGGTTTTCAATCTTTTTCTGCTTCCCAATAACGATAAATAAAAGTCAAGGTCAATCAATATGCACAAATAGTGTACCTTTCCAAGCCAACTTTACATATGGGGTCAACTATGGTAAATTATTATTTTAAGATCCGCAATTTAGGGGAGGTGGTAATTTAAGAACAATAAATTTTAATCTGGGGAAAATATGATATTAACCTTTTTTTTCTAGCAAAAGTAGGGCATTAACTTTTTTTTTGGGTAAAAGTCGGACATTAACTTTTATTTTGGCAAATATAGGTCTTTTTTTTTTCAAACCGACAGGCCTAAATTTGCAAAAAATTAAAACATATGGCCTTACTTTTGCAGAAACTTAAAATTTATAGACCTAAATTTATGTAAACTAAAAAAACTAAAGCCTACTTTTGTCAAACTGAAATTACCTAATCATTTAATTTTGAGGGAAGGAGTGCTGATAATGCTTATTAGAAATATTGATTAAAATTTAGGTTTGTGCAATGAGTCAATGACATGAGGTTGGTAGTCACAAAATTTGGAAATCATATTTTTGAAGCAGAAATAATTTCATAAATGAATATTGGGAATAAAGTGTTCATCACAAAAAATGATATTGAGTAGTCTGCACCAAACAATGTTTGTAAGTTTAAGAGGAGACAATTCTCAATCCTATTATGTTTTATGATTATGATGAAATAAAAGTTAGAGTCAACCTCTTTAGACTAGAGGTTTGTATCTTTCCAAGGCGGTTTTCACACACGAACAATTATATGTGTTTCGATTCGAATGGGAGACCATACACAAACATACAATAAATGTTGTTTATAAATTAGTTTTATTTTATTTTTAATATAAGTCCAAGTACCTTTTTTTTTATTGTTTTTGAAATCAAAATTTGTGGATTCATTTTTTTTTTTTATAAATTCACTTTTTACATGTTTAAATTACATTTTAATTTTTAATGTTTAGTGAATTTCAAATGATTTTGACCATAGTATTAAATATATAAATAAATATATTTCATTTTACATAATTTTCTTCTTCAGCCCGCGAGGTTCGCGGGGCTAAACTCTAATATAAGATATATAAGATATTTATCTCTAATCTATTAATTGTGAGAGAGACTCCATTGTGAAATATTACATTATGGATATGTGCAATACATTGTAAATTAGACAACTTTATAAAAAAAACTCGTGGGTTAGGCGCAGGTCTGGTCGGACCTGGGGCGGGTCGGGCAGGGGCTGTGGGCTATGGGCTTTAGATTGGATGGTTTTCTGGGAAAGTTATATATTTATATAAGGATATTTTTATCAAATTTGTGTTGTAGCTTAATGGTTTGGGGTCTATGGTTAATGTAATTTGGTCATAGGTACAATTCTTATTGAGCACATAAATTTTAAATATTTTTTTTTGTCAAGTTTTGTGTGTTACTATATCTATGCATTACTACATGAAAAAAAATGTGATACTTATAGAAACGAAATGTATTACTACATCAAATAATAATTTTTTTTTTATTTTTGTCTAGTTTTTGTTTGTTACTATATCTATGTATTACTACATGAAAAAAGTGTGATACTTATAGAAACGAAATGTATTACTACATCAAATAAAAATTACATTATTATTTAAAAAAAATATATATTATCATTCTCCATGTGTTACTAAATGGATAAATAAATATTACTACATTGTTATATTGAACAAACTTCATATCTTACGTAACACGTATTAAAACATATCGTAACACATGAATGTTCATAAGGTAACACATAGGTCACAGGTAACATATTGTTGTTCATATGGTAACACATGAGTATTCACATAGTATTACGAAAGATATGTATACAGTGTACCATATTACTAAAAAAATATGTGTTACTACATGAACAAAAAGGTGTTACCCTATGAAGAATAAAAGTTGTTGATGTTGTATGGATGTTGTTCCATATATTGGACAACATTCTGCACAACATTATAAATTTGCCCCTTCTCTTAACACTGACTCCTTTTTAATAGATGAGTTTTTCTATGTTTCCTACATTCCAGGTTGATGACAATTCAGTTTTATTGTCAGACGATTGCATTGTGGATGAATGAGAATAGAAAGATCATGGGTGGTTACACCAAGATCAATGTAGTTGATGGTGGAGAGTTTCAAGGCTATCCAAGCATAGTGGATAGGACAATGCAATTGATCTTCAAGTCTATAAATACACTGCATTGGTCGAGATACAAGTTTGAGAAAAAGTGAAATACCATTTGCTCTACTCCAAACTTTAGAGAGTAACATCCAAGACACAACCAAGAGTGCAACCGAGAGTGTTTGTAATTCTAGGAGTGTGAGAGTCGATGTTAGTCTATTTGTATTGGTCGAATGAATCCCATCATTCACATCAGTATTGACTTTATCTTATTAGATCAAGTTTTAGGTTGAATAAGATCACTAGTTACTTGATTGAATAAATTGTTTTTGGTGTGTGGTTTTTCACTACACCTTTTAGGATCTTGTAAGAGATTCTTGTGTATCTCACTACTTGTTATAGTGATGTTTTTAACCATGAGGTTCGTATAGTCTGAATTCAGACTATTCACAATTTTGAAATCATTTGCACTGCGTTTTTAATACTTCCGCTGTCATATGTTGTTTTACATGTTGCACAATATTTTCAACAACACTCCAAAAATACACGCACACACACTTTCAAAAGTGTTACCACATGAACAAAAACCTGTACAAGCGCGAATCTCAATCCAAAATTACAGATTTAAAGAATAACGTTAGAAGAGTGCAAAAGGATCGAAAAAACTGCATTAAAAAATCGAGAGGAAAAAGAACAGAGGGAACTGCAAATTTACAAGGATGAGAAAATTGAAGAAAACGAGAAGAATATGGAAGATTCTGAATAAGGAAAACAAAAAAGAAAAGAAAAAGAAGAACAAGAACAAGAGAAGAGAAACCCTAGAACGCGCTGAATCACCCCCAATTCATATGGTGGCTTTATTTCAAATCACTGAATTTCTGTGAGAAGTTATTTACGGTATTATTATTTGTTTTTTTAATTTTTTAATCTCAATAATTCATTATTTAATTTTAATATCTATTTTTCATTTATCTCTTATCTATTAATTATGAATCACTACCTATTCATGTGGTTGCTATATTTCAAATCCTTTGAATTTTTATGAGAAGTTATTTATGATATTATTAATAATATAATTTTTAACTCTTAATATTAATTTTTCTAATTTAATTTATGTCATTCAATCTTTTGTAAACTAGATTTAATATAAATATTTTAATTCTTATCTTTTACCAATTTTTTTATCGTGTTTGTCTAAGAACTTCCTTCGTCTATACCCAGTTTTTTTTTTTCGTCTCATCTTTTACTGAAGACATTTATTAGAAGATTCATAGAGGTTTTTAAGGCAATTCATTTTTAAATATCACTCCATAATTCATTAATTTATACTCCCTTTTATTAGTTTAAATATCACTAGCACGTAACCCAGCATACTTCGCGAGACTGAAAATAATTTTTATTTCATTATTTTTAAATTAAATGCTTCAAATATTTAATTAGTTTGATTAATTTAATTATAGACATAATTTTTATTTTTTAATATTGTATGTGCATATTTTCATTCATTTTTTATTCTAAATTACTCCATCCCATTCTTCTTAATGTCTTTTTAGTCTATTAAAATATTTATATAATAAATATCGTTCTGATATTTTCTCCTTTCATTATATCATATATACTCATAATAATTAATTTTTATGATCATTTAAATTTTCTTATGTCAATATTAACCTTATTTTTTTATAATTAAATATTTTTAACAATAATTACTATTGGATGCAAAAATTATTCACACTACGTATTTGTAGAAAAATAAAAAAATATAATAACCATGAAAAGTAATCATAAGGGGTATATATGAGATAATGAGAGGTGAAAATGTCAAAACGACATGTATTATGTAAATAATATATAAAACTAAAATGAATATGATATTTAATTTTAATGGGAGGAAGTAATTTAGAATAAAAAATAAATGAAAATATACAAAAACAATATTAGAATATAAAAAGTACACATATAATTAAATTAATAAGTATTTGAAATATTTAATTTAAAATTAATAATAAAAATATTATTTTGAGTTCCACGTAATACGCAGGGTTATGTGCTAGTTGATCTATAATTGCACATAAATACGGTATGCAATATTTCATGCAAGTTTTTGCATCAACTAAATATGGGAAAAATTAGTGGAGCCATCTGTGCGTTTTTAATCTCACTCTAATTTCATGCAAGATATATTTAAAGCAGATTATTTTAGTAATTTGAATTAAACTATGAAATTAGTGGATCAAATCAATGAATTTTCATTTCAACATTTCTCTAATTAAGGTTCCAAAAATTGTGGTATTAAGCATACGCCATACGCATTCTAAAATTTGACAAATTCATTAATCATAACACAGCTATTATAATTGTTAAACGATATAGCCCCAATATATAATATACTCATTTTAGGTGTTGAATACTAGATTAAATTATAAGCTACCACTTTTATGGTTTCATGTTGAATATTTTAATCACTACCAAATCACTTATAAGCTATTTAATGGTGAATCAATAGCATAACTAAATCAAATTAGCTTGTTGAGTACTCCCTCTCTTCTAAACTAAATGATCTTTTAATATTTTTTATTTATACATAATTAAATGGCCTTTTACCATTTTTTGCATCATTTAAAAAAAAAAATACTCTTGTTTTAATTTTAGAAAATTACTGTTAAGTTTATATAAACGTGGAAAAAATCTTTTTTTTATGGCACATTAAAATTATGGAATGAGATTTTTTATTAATTAATTAAGGACAAATTTATTAATACACACCCCTTCTTAATTTCATAAAAAAATTGAAAGACTTTTTATTGTAAAAAGGAGAGATTAAAAAATTAATAAATTACCATAAATACCAATTGACTTTCTTGTACTCAACTTTCTATGATCTATATAAATATCACCTCTAGTTAATTTCATTCACATTTATCATTTGGAGGGAGACTTGTGCTATTGAATTCGGTACTATCAGCTCTGTCTATCTACTATCTATCATTTTTTTCAAGCCCCTGAGTGTATATTTAAAACCATTTTGAGGATTCAAAGGAAATTTCTTTGGGGGGGGTAGGGGGTCGAGTCGAAAAACTGCTTGGGTTCGTTGGGAGTCGATTATTATGAGCAAAAAAAGTCGGGGGGCTGGGGGTGAGAGATGTTAAGTTATTTAGTTTAGCATTAAGATGTAAATGGCTATGGCGATGGGTGTCGAGTGAGAGGTCATTATGGGTCAAAGTCGTGGAGTCTAGATATGGGTCGTTTAAGCATGTGTCAAATTTTGGGGTAGTGTCAAAAACTTGGTCTTTGTGGCGGCGTGATCTGTATGAGTTGTGGTGGAGTCCGGTTGGGTCTTTGTTTCGTGATAATTTGGTCTTTGTCCTGGGGAACGGGAACCGAGTCAATTTCTAGTCGGACCCCTGGTTAGATGGGAAAGGGAGATTGAGAGACTGCTTTCCTAGGTTGTTTGAGTTGTCGATTCAAAAAAATGTGTCGGTTAGGGAAGTCCGGCTCAAGAGTGGGTCGCCCCGGTGTTTCTCTTGGGGAAGGGACTTTAATCCTAATGAATTTCGTGATTATGTGGAGCTGTGGAATTGTGTTTGTAGGTATACTATCAATCCAGAGGCGGAAGATTCATGGCGTTGGACAGGATCTCCAGATGGCTGTCTTTCTACGAAAGATATGTACAATGTCATAGTGGATTCGTTACCAGCTGAGGACATAGAACCATTTCCGTGGTTGAAACTATGGTGGAGGGTCGTTCCTTCGAAGGTAGCTGTATTTTCATGGAAGGCGATTCGTGGAAGAATCCCCACAAAGGATAACTTATTGAATAGGGGTTTGCTTTCTGGACTGGATACGGGGAAGTGCCCGCTTTGCTTGGGTCCGGTGGAAACTTCTAATCACTTGTTGATTACTTGTCCCGTGGCGTTGCTTGTTTGGAACTCAATCGTTGTGTGGCTAGGTAAGTCATTGCTCTTCTCGTCTTCGGTTAGGGACCATTTCGTGGAATTCACTCTATCTGAAAAATGGGAGGTTAGGAGGAAAGTTTCTGGTTTGATTTGGCAATGCACTATTTGGAAAATATGGAAGATGCGCAATGGTTGGATTTTTAAAGAAAGCATGTACACGCTTGATGAGCTTCTTGACGGTATAAAATTCTGTTCGTGGAAGTGGATTCGATCGCATTACCAAAATTCCTTTACCATGCCTTTTTCGGCCTGGGACGGACAACCTCTAGAATGTTTACCACATAATTTGTAAGTATTTGGCTATGTACTTTTGGGTTTTGAGTACCCCTTGTACTCAGGTTTCAATACAGATTCATATTTACCTTCCAAAAAAAAAATTACAAAAAGAAATTAATTACTTATTACTCGTTACTATTCGATGGCTTTTCTGACAATTTTTATCATTATTTTTCTTGGTGTCTTCTCAACTCAAACACAATTAGCATCGGGTAATTTTAAAAAAAATTATTCCTATCTATGGGGAAACAATCATTTCTCAGTTGATCCTCAAGGAAATCAAGTCTCACTTCTCATGGATCGTTCAGGTAACTTAATATGTGCAAATATGACATATATATATATATATATATATATATAATATTTTTAAAAGATACTTCTGCTATACAAAATCTTTAAAAATCATAATATTATCTTTGTTACAGGTGGCGCTGGATTTAAATCAAACCACAAGTATATGTTAGGATTGTTTCATATAAAAATGAAAACACCAGAGAAGAAAACATAAGGAATTGTTACGTCGTTTTATGTATGATAATCATTTTAATTAATTAATCTTAATATCAAATTTTGATATGATTATGTGTGTATATATACATATTTTTTACTTGCATATATTTTCGGCCCGAGTACAAAAATGTGTTTAATTTCTATATGGAGAGATATGCATATCCCATGTGAAAGTTGAGATTGACCGGGAATAGAATTTTAATCTCTACATTGATTTTTCAGTATAGGATTAAGAGTTGCAATCCTACAATCCAAACACATTTCTTGATTCAAACAATTCAGTTCAATTAATCAAATTTTACCCAATCCTACATAATCCTATCATGACTAATTAATTCAGTCATGTGAACCAAACGAGACCTTAATGATTAAGGAGAAGAAAGACTTGAATACTGAAACAACCAATATTAAGCTTTTACATTTTAAGAACTGGTAACCAATCACAACTGCAAACAATTTTTTCCTTAATTCAAATACATAGTAACCCATGCTTAATATACAAGACTCTTTGTTTGTTTGATACAGCAGACAAGACAAATACATAGTAACCTCATGTGTGCTCCTTTCGTTGGAATAAATAACCATTGGTAAAAAAATAATGTTTTAATGTGCCTTAGTTTCTAATGAGAAAATCGAACCTTTTAATTGGTTATTCAAGAAATTTAGAAAATCAATGGGAAAAAAATATCATAATACTATATCCACAGACCAATTGACGATCGCAAACGAAATAGAAATAGAAAAGCTATGAAATTCAATACACTATAAAATAGTATTAGCATTTATGCTTAATAATATTAGTTCGTACACATAAAGGTATTACCTCACTATTAAAAATCCTAAATTTATAATATGCATGTTACTCTGAAATCATTCATAGACAAGGTATCTAGGACCTTCAAGATATAGTAATAACTAGATTTTTTAATATGAAAAAGGAGAATTCTTTTAAGGATGCTTTCAACACGTGCTTTTTCTCGTACATGGATGATGAAAGTGATTTATAAATCCCTTAAGAAAGAATGGTAATAAGATGCGATTTTCAAGAAAAACCTTAATTTACAAGATTATACGGCTTGAAAGAGAAATGGTGCATGACATTAAATAAAAAATTCTTTCCAGTTGGAATAAGATCATCACAATGAAGTAAAAGTACAAAACATTTGATTGGATTCAAAGCTAGAAAAGACACAACTTTAGCATAATTTTACAAGATCTTTTTGAGAAAACCATCAACAAATTTAAGATTTGAAAAAAAAAATCATAATAAATTGATCAATTGCTCAAGGTCAAAACATGAATCATCTTTATAAATGGTTGGAATGATGGAGCATGCATCAAATGTATATACACTTAGCCCTTTTTAGAGATTTTGAAAAGAGTTTATAGAATGTGTTAGTGCTTCGTCTAATACATGATGTTGAATTTACCGGTGATTGTCAAAAGCAACAAGGGTTATATTTAATTATACAATAAAGTTAATCATTTGAGGAATGTGGAATATTATGCTATCATTGCTTGAGGACACTGCATATATTTTCGATGCAAAATAATAGTGATGCCTATATCCTGAAGAGATGGATAAAGCTAGTCAGATCATAAGAGTGAGATAAATTAAAATCAGTGAAAATAACATTGACTCTATCACTTGTCTCACTTGTCATTTGACTTAGTTTGTCTATATTTTCATAATATAGGCATCAATTATTATTTTTGCACTAAATTTATATGTTGTATACTCAAGTAATGTTAACACAATATTTCATATTCATAAAATTTCATGCAATTACACTTGATTAACTTTTTAGTATAATAAAATATAACTTGGTTGCTTTGATCACGTGGTATCTAGGACTTCAATAATTTTAAACAAATCAACAACACATTTTATAAACTCCTTTTCAAAATCTCTAAAAATGGCTAGTGTATATTATTCAAGTTTTTATATTGAGTAATTGAATTTATGATTTTGTTCTTCAATCCTCCAATTTTTCATGATTTCTTTGAAGAACTTGTAAAAATCTGATAAACTTTTGTCTTTCCTAGCTTTGAATCCAATAGTGTGGTTTTTGCTCTCATTTCTTAATTTCTTTGTGATAAACGTATTCCTTCATGTAGGTCTTGGACAAGTATAGTGAAGTGAAAGTTTAGAGGGAAGTTTAGAGGGGTCCTAGTACTCTATCTCAATCTATTAGCTAGTCTCTCAAAAATAACTTCTAGAGTTGCTCGCAAACTTCCTAACTTCTAGGTTTGTCTTCAGCATTCTTGAATAACTTATTCTTTGCAAACTCGACTGATATATTGAGTTCCCCCTCAATATACGATCATGTGAAAAACCTAAGTTTAAGACATTCAGTTGTCTAACATATTTAGCTAGTTTTCTATTTGAATTCATCAGCCAACTAACAGGCTCGGCTGGTCCTATTATAAGTGTTCTTGAATTTTCATCAAAATTATAAATTTTCCCAAATGTGAAAATCGACTTTTTGTTTAATGTCGTGCAACATATTTCCTTTAAGGAGTATAATCTTGCAAATTAAGAATTGTCTTAAAAACCGTATTGTTACTGTTCTTTTATAAGCGATTTCAAAATCACTTTCATCTATACACTCCGATAAACACTTATTGAACGCATCCTTAAAAGAATTCTAACTTTTCAAATTCTCAAATTTGCCTATTGTATTCTATTGCCTATTATATAAACTAGATTTTTTTACAGTAAGGTAATACTTTTTGTATACGAACTTATATTATTAAGCATAAATACATTTATACTTGTATTAAATTTCATACCTTTTCTATTAAGTTTGCGATTGCGAAGTCTTCACTACAAAAAAAAAAGGGGCTATTAGCACATTCCTTTTAACACACTATAAAATAGATATGGTGATATATGATCTGTAATTACATTTATTTTGTAAGGTGTGTTAATATGTATGTTAATACTAATTATTGACACTTATTAACACACTAAAAATTAAATGCGTTAATACTAACTATATTATAACACAATTGAGTGTCATGTCTAACTTTCCATCAAAATATTAAAAAAAATCGTAACCTATTAAAACACTAACACACAAATGTGTTATTTATAATTCTATTAACACTTTTACGTGTGTCAAAATCTTTTTTTTTTTTGTAGTGCTTGTCGGTGAAGATATATAAGGATATTTTACTCTAATTGATTTCCTAAATGTTTTGAATAACCACTTAAAATTTTGGCTTTCTCATACAAAATTAAGGTATAATTCTTCAGCTTTTGAAGGGAACCCGACCTACCAACATACTTTAGTAAGTAGTTAGCTTAATTCCTCTGGGCATTTGAGTCTTGTTAGATACTTTATTCATTTTATGCATGTTATCCACAGTCGACACCGCAATCCATGATGCATGATTAAGTTCCAGCTTTTGGTGGACCGTTTAAATCCAGACCTTTTTGCCCGAACAGGTAAGCCAACAGGCTAACCGATCAATGGCGTATTTGCATGAGGGCTGGGCCGGGCAGTAGCCCGCCCTATTTTTTGGGGGGAAAATTACCATTAAAAAAAATAAAATTAATGTTCACCCATTGGGAATCAAACCTATGACCTTTCATACTTTAGTAAGTAGTTAGCTTAATTCCTCTGGGCATTTGAGTCTTGTTAGATACTTTATTCATTTTATGCATGTTATCCACAGTCGACACCGCAATCCATGATGCATGATTAAGTTCCAGCTTTTGGTGGTCCGTTTAAATCTGCACCTTTTTGTTCGAATAGGTAAGCCAACAAAGCTAACCGATCAATGGCGATTTGCATGAGGGATTTGGGCAGGCAAGAGTCCGCCCTATTTTTTGGGGGGAAAATTACCATTAAAAAAAATAAAATTAATGTTCACCCATTGGGAATCAAACCTATGACCTTTCACTAAATATGAGTGATACTTCATCACCAAGCTGCCTACATTTTTGTTAATTATTTGAAAAGTATAAATATATTAACCCTAAATGAATTAAAATCAAAGCCCCAAATTAAACCAAATTCAGATTTCACCCAAATTCAGCCGTTCTGCAGCGTGATGCTTTAATAAAATTTGTTTCTACTGAGCAAAAAAATAAAAAAAGAGTTGATTTAGGTATATACATGAACTCTATTATTCTTATGTGGAAAAATTATCACCTATAGGCACACATATTTTTTATGCAAAACAAAGAATGATTTTTATGCATAACAATAATAGTTTTTATACATAACAACAATACTAAAAGAAACCGAGTTCATGGTGAACTCGAGTTCACACAAGTTTTTATCTAAATTTAATTAGACTCATCTCTTATTTCTTATAGTATTTTCTTTTGTTTGGTGCTTCTCTTGATCATTGGGCTAATATTCATTTTTTTTAATATCACCTCATTTTTAAAACAATTTCACTTGCTATAATTATGTAAATTGATACTTGTTATTACACTGTGGATTTTTTTATGTAATTTTAGTTAATATTTTATGTACACATTTTTTAAATACTTATATAGAGGGAGTTTGTTTTTAAAGGATAATAATTTTACGGCCTTGGAAATATAGGATAATATGTTATAATATCTGTAAATATATATATCACAATATGTTTTAAAATCTGTAAATGTAAGACAATCAACCCAAATAGGCTCAAATCGGGTTGAAATGTCACGTGAGTTGCATAATTGTCCTACATTTATAGATTTGCGGACTTGTGAATATAGGATACTATGTTTTCAAAATCCATAAATTTAGGACAATCTTGCAAAACTGCAACCCGATTTGGGCTTACTCATGCTCGATTTTCCTACATTTACAGATTTTAAAACATATTGTCCTATATTTACATATTTTAAAATATGATGCCTTTCCAAAACCGTAATATTATTGTCCTTAGAACACAACCCCTAAATTATTGGCCTAAGAAAACATTTTTCCCGTCAATCGTACCCCCGCGCGATTTCAAACTCCTAGGTCTGCCACTGCTTCTAGCCCGTCCTAATTTTTTATCCTGGATCCGTCATTGTAACCGATCTAGCTCGTCGATTTAAGGGCCTCGTCCCCATCGCTTTTTGAAGGAAACCCGACCCACTAATAAGGGTGAGCATTCAGTTATTGATTATCGAACCTAACATATGAAAAATTAAATATACAGAATTTTTCACCATTACAAACTGAAACAAACCGAACTCACATAAAACCAATAGTAACCAAACCGATTTTTTTTGGTTTTGTTGGGCCATGTATTGTGCTGTTTTTATTAAAGCAGAAATCATATAATTTTTGACAAGACTATAACCACCTAAATTCTTAAATTAAAAAACATGTCCAAATATAGGTATAAATTTAGCTAAAAGAGCTGTTGGGTGGCCCGGTGGGATAGATACTGAATTAGAGGTGCATATATTCCGGCTATTTGAGGAGTTGAAACAAAATTGATGCAAAAGAATATCCAATTCTAAATTATATAGCTTGTGAAATTCTATTCTAAATAGTGGTCACCCACCCACATCCCAGTACAGGGGGATGTCGAAATCAAAGCAGGCCATACGTCTGGTCGTAATGTTGGGTTATGGAGTCATTCACAGACTCAAGCAAGAGCATGGGAGCAATATCATCTCAAATGCTATTTATTCCAATCCCATTTTTTATGATACCACGAATTTTCTATATGATTTAAATGACCATCTACTATATTTTCTATACTAAGCATAATATTACGTAGCAAATACAGAGTAGCCGTATTCTGATGCGAACGAGGATTTTGGGCCCAACAGAAGTTGGCGAGAGATATTGTCCCACTTTTATCATCATCAAAGATATGGTCTTAATTTTTGCGAGATTGAACAAGATCCGCAAGATTAACAAGAATCTCAAAATTTACTCTTTTTCCTTTATTTTTCGGTTATTTAATTAATTCTAGGATATCTTCTAAATTTAATTTGATTTGGTTCTTTTTAGGTTAGGATTAATCCTTTTTGTCTTTAAATAGGTTGATGACGTTTTTTCTTTATTACGAATGAATAAAATTAACTTTTCTTTGGCAACTTTGTAAAAAACCAATCGATCTCCTACCAACCTGCGTTGGGGCGACGATTTTATCGTGTTTTCTATTCGTTCTCCTGCTGGCCTGAGCCAGGGCGACAAATTTATCGTGTCCCGAAATAGCGGTTCTCATCATATTCTCACAACACTGAATTTTAAAAAAACACAAAAACAAACCTTTGGGGTCTCAATCGAGATGTTTAAAATTATTTGTGCACACGGTTCTAACACTTATTCCAAATGGTATCAACCATAAAAAGTCTACAATTTAGCATTATGGAGCTGTTGCTTGAGCAAAGGCCTTATGTACTCATGGTACCCATCAGGTATAGCTGTGTCGTTCAATGGATCCTTCCATGCTGCCTCGTAAAGCTTGGGGTAAACATTCCCATCATAGAGTCCCAGAATTGAACCGAGAAAGTGGTCCGTATAATTGAATGAATCAACAAGAGCGATTGCATTTGGACGAACCTACAAAAAAAACAGCAAGTTATCAGATTGGGATACAGCAGCTTTCTTGAAATAGTGTATGGACTGCATCACATAAATCCTTATATCCAAAGAATCACCATCAATTTGTTATTTACTAGGTCTCTTCTTACAAACCAGGTTCACGAAGAACTCATTTCTTCAAAGCATCGCTTTTTAGCATATGAAGCATCACCGTTTAAAAAATGCTTGAATTTATTTGTTATTTTGCTCAAAATCACTAAACAGTGGCACTTCATATGCTAAACAGTATTACTTTGTTACTAAACAGTGATACCGAGTTCACCACAACCTTCCCTGAACAGAGTTCATAGACGTTTTTGTCTTTGTTATTTTAGATTCAAAATCTATTCTCAAATCCCTCGATCCAATCGCAAGATAAAGGGCAAACCTTTGTAAGCAAAGTTCTGAGCTGTTCATTAGCAAGAGCAGACTGTTTAGGGGTGATATAACTGGTGGCAATAAAGTCACCCTGATACTTGTGAAGCAACGAGAGGTAATATATGCCGCAAAGTGCCTCTAATTGTTGCTTCACCCCTTCACCAGGAATATCTTGTTCCAATTTCTCCAGAAACCTATAGGCGAAGGCATATGTTTTTTCATGAATATTTATTCAAAGCAATTGTAACAACAAAAACTTTCAACATACAAAACATTCCTACAAACCGAGTTGCAAACAATCGAGCAAAAGGAAAGCTAGAATGAGTGTAAATTGAAATATGCAGATGCTTGCATGTCAATGTGAAAAAGAAATTGATTGGGGAGACAATTTACTGAAAATCGTAGCTCATGCAAAATTTAAACTAATTTGGACCGTACAATAAAAACAGAATATAATCCAATCGGAATTCGGAAGCAAAAAGTAATCAAATATGAAATTTGTTGCTATAATGGTCTCATAGGAAAACTTTAACATGACATAACTTTATGAAGATTAATATTGCCTGAATGATAGATCTAGATTAATAGTGTACAGTACCAAACTACTAATTACAAAAACATAAAATAAAAGGCTTACTTGGAGACGACAATTAATTGACAGTGTGCCAATGCTGCCTCAACTAAATCAGGTGATAGCTCTGCAAAGCCTAAAGACAAAAAAGGGAAAAGTAAATTGAAAGCACATATTGAATACATGAAATGGTCATAATACACATTCAAGGAGATTGTGTCGTAGCAATACACAAGAAGAAAGTGGAAACCCATTGAGTTGAAAGTTAGCCTACTAACAAGACTAGTTAGGTCAAAGTAGATTAGGTCTAGTGGCAATAAGAGAGGCTCAAGTTATAATATTAACTGATCTGTTTATATATAAATATATAAGAAACATAAATTTTATTAATTAGGGAGAGAAAGTGAGGGATGAGAAACCCCCTTTCCCCTGAATGCAAACATTTAGTCTTAAAGGATTACTGCATCAATTACAAGGCAAAACCCCAATCCCTAGTTAAATCCGATCACTGATTTAATGGAGTTTTCAAAACATTAAACCCTAATATCATCTAATGATACAATGGAGTTCTCAAAAACCCTAATCCCTAATATCATCTAAACCCTGAACCCTACATTGATTTAAGTCCAGACAGACAATAAGTAACTATATATTTGATCCTATCCCAAATATATCTAATGATTCAATGGAGTTATAAAAGATTATCATGTTCCTTTCAATCCAAATGGACCATAAAACCACCGAAACAACTGATTTATTATAGTTCAAGACTCACAAAACATGCAGATAATTGATCTAATTTGAAAATCTTTCAATCACTTTACATGGGCCCTTCTCAGTCTGACTTACGATCAAGTTGCATCTAAATATAGCAGTCTAATTTGCATTAACAATTTGCACTATTGACCCAGTACAGACCAAAAGATGTTAAATTATAACAACAAAAGAGTACCTTTTTCAGGGTTATCAAATTTGCTTAGATTCTGAGCGCAGGAAACAGACATTCTAGCAGCTCTTGCCTCAAAGGCTTCCAATACTTGACTAGGCTTTAACCAATCCTCAGCTGCACGGCATAAATGAAAGAGACTAAGTCACCAAGTAATTCTTACCAAGAGAAGTAGTTTCATATCAGTTGCAAATGAGTATTTTTGATAACTTCTAACAGCAATGTGATTAATAACATTCATCTAATTTTTTTATTACTATTATAAAACACATACAAGAAAAAGTTAAATGTGATACTAGATAAAAGTATAATCAGATAAATTTTGAGCAAGTGCTCTATGCCTTCTTAACATTATATTCATACATGGTTTATTCACATTCATCTACTTTCTGGGGAGAATGGGAAAAAAGAAAAAAAACTAGATTACCTCTTTGAACACTACAGCGGGATTTTAATAGATGTTCAATTCTTCCCATATAAGCAGTTGTCCCTACTGGCTGTTTGCCAGTTCCAAGCTGGGATACAGTCTTCATTAGAAACCTAGCTACCTACATGAGAAAATGTAATCTGTTAGTTGAGACTTATAATATGGGTATATAGCTTTATGAACATAATGAAAAGCTTAAAGTTAAGTGCAAGACTGAAGGACAACTAAAGTTATATGAAACTATGTATCTCTCCCACAGCCTGACATTTTCCATTATTCGTATGATTCCACATAAATTGTTAATAAATGAGGAACAAGATGCAGAAGACAAAATATGACAACAGCAATGTACATATGAATATTGAACCCAACAATGACTTTTTTTGCGTAAATTCCGACTTAACAGCATTTGGAGCATGTAACTAACAGCCACAGGAAAAAAAAAAGTTGTGCTACCATAGTTATAATCTTCCACACACACACACACACACACACATATAATAAGAGCAGAACCATGCCCAAAATAGCAAGTTCGGGATTTTCCTGCCCAAACTTGCTTTTACATTTTTAGAAATCTTAAAAAAACAGAAGGCACATGGAGTGGTGCTGCAGGAAGCTGCAAGAAATTCCCACCAAAATGGTCGGAAAGCCGCAGAAATATGCATAATATATCAAGTAATCATCTATTACAATCTTTTAACTTGACACAAACTGCATTCCTAAACACAAAATTTCAAATCTAAATGTGGTCCTTTTGGTTTGAAGTGTTACTTTTGTTGAATTTGAATGTTTACTGAATTAGGATATTTTTAAAAATTTGATATGTGTGGTGAGTTAAGTTAATAATATGAAATTTTAAAAACAAAAACATACAATATATCATACATAATAAATAACACTTGATAAATTCATATACACAATATATATATATATATATATATATATAACTAATTGAGTCTTCTTATTAAATAATAAATTAAATATACTAACCGGGCATCAGATTGGCGCAATTCTTGTTTTCACAAACAACATGTGCACTCTAAAGCAAGTAAGGTCTGATAGCCATTTTTACTATCCAGGCAATGGTGAAATTCAACTCAAGCCTTTAGGGCATGTTTGTTTTGAGACTATTCAGGACTTTGAACTTTACAATTCCACATACCCATTTAATACAATACTAAAATCAGGATTTCAAAATCCAATTTAAAATCTAACCTAAACCCTACATCTGCACCTATTCCCATTAATAATAATATTATCACTTTTACACAATTTCCAACACAATACTCAATCATTCAATCATTACTATAATAATATAATAATACAAATCAATCAACTTTTTTACAATCCTATATAATCCTACCCTATAAAATCTCAAACCAAACATACAATTTTACTATTCATTAGGATTTTAAAATCCTGGATTTCAAAGTCCAGGATTTCCTCCACCCACTATAAATCCAAAACAAACACACCCTTAGAGTATCCTACCAACCCAAGACCTAAGATCCCATCTTTTGTACATTCTTGGGTCACCAACATCTTCTTAATGTCCTATCTTGCATTGAAGGAATGCCTATCTAATTCAATCAATTGCATAAAGCTAAAGATAGATATGAAACCAGAAAAATATTCTGAAACTAAATAATAAGTAGCACATGCATATTGCTGACACATTTTAAGTTAATTCACAGGTTCATAAACACATTTGACAGTAGAAACATGTTCAAAAAGTATATCCATGTTCTACAGATCAGACTCCACTCACGAATTGAAGTCATTATGAGGCTCAATACAAGCAGTTTGCAAAATGTAAAGAAAAATATTAAAAGGGAAAAGAAAAGGATACATCAAATAAAAAAAGAACACACAAAGAAATTGACATTAAATATGTTGAAACAAATGCAGAAAATATAATTTCAAACAGAACTTTAGCAAAAAGGAAAGAAATAGAAGACAATAATAAGGGTATCTCATTTTAAAACACGGCCGGAGAAAATAAAAAATAAAAAATGCAGTTATGGATTGTTATATATCTCCTAATAATTGTTCAAGGGAAGATTTAATAAAAAATTTCCAGCCTACATTAAATCTTACCAATAACCAGCAATAGTATCAAGTTAAGGATGATCTAGCGCTCATTAACCACAAGTAAAAGTAGGAGGGTATGTGCAAATTTGAAGAAAGTACCTGTAGAAGGAGGACAGTATTGTCTCCTTCATACGTACAAGCTGGAACATAAACTGCAAATAATTCTGGAAGCCCACTGCTGCAAAGATAACCATGACCTCCACATAACTTTCGACATTCTTCGATTCCATCCTAGATCACAAAACAAGAATCATTAAAATGATAAACAGTATAAAAACAATAAGTTTGGCAAAAACCCTTACCAATTTGGTCATAAATTATACTACAGTCTACGGAATCTAGGTATGCCCACTAAGGATAAAGCTCAATGAAGAAAACATATATACAGATACACTAGTTTGCACAAGAGTGCACACATAAACATAAAGCAGAAACATATATCAAAAGACTAAGCTGATGTGTGTTTTGGGTTTAAAATTCAGTATTTGAGTTTTGAAATTTAAAACCGGTTCTAGTTTGGGATTCTGAAAACCAGTTTTAAAAACCACCACTGCAACACCTGTAGAATCTACTATCACTTTCCAATACAATCAATTTTCTCTCCTTACACTATATTTGAATCACAATTCACATCATTCAATCATTTTAATCACACTCAGCAAGAATATAATAAAACAACTTCATCCACCCTTACACATTAGTTTGACATAAAGTTAAATCCTACCCTACTCAAAAACCCAAAACAAACAAACACCTTAATATTTATGAGGATTTCAATTTCCCCTAGATTTCAGAAAACAGTTCACTTAAAACCCAAAACAAACATCACCTAGGGAAGCTAAATTGTCTTTCATACTTACAGCAGTAGCAGTAGTAGTCAAGGACTTCAACCCTGCAGTGCATGCATGAGCTTCAGGCAATGTTGAGAAGTCATTTGCTTGCAATCTCTGAGTGACATCCGTGTACAGCCATTTTAGCCATTCACCCACAAATCTAAAGGCATATGCAGAAGCCAGCAAGGGAAAAAGTCTGTTTTGCTGAGTTTTATAATCAATGACCTATAAATAAAACAGGTGTCTGACTTTTAAATACTTTGTTCGCTTCAAAGAAAAAAAAATATTACAAGAAGTGGTAGAATAATGTAGCCAAAAGTAGTACACCAAGCCTTTAACAACTCAGATATGGAATACTTGTATAACTTTTAAAGACAAATCCCCCATATATTTAAGCTAGCAAAGTGAATAATTACAGCATCAACCACTTAAGGTTTGATTTTTACACAAAACTATTACAAGTTAGAATGTTATTAAGGTAAAGAGCAGCTTATCATAGTAGAAAAAGAGTGAAATATGTATAAGACCGGTCAAGGTTACTAAGTAAACATTGGCTAGACAGTGATGCCAAGGGGGATGATTGTGCTTTTCGAGAAGTGAGTTGATCCTTGTAGTAAAATCAAAGGTAGATGATGTTTGAAAATAAAGTGCTTTTAGTTTTTATGAGAAGTGGTAGTGTTCGCAAAATTCTCAAAATCAGCTTAAAAGTAAATATTTTATCAGTTAAAAGCTGCACACAAACACCTCTATTTATAAGAAAAGGGGTTCTCGCCCCTCACTTGGGTTCAATAACACCCCCAAAACAAACAATGGTATGTTTAGACACAAAGGAATGTGGTGGTTCAACCTTGATAAATAACTACAAACATACAGATGTATATGAAGATAGAGTGAGTTAACTTCTCAAATATAGCCACTCTATCTTTTACATTATTGGTGATTACGGGACAAGCAGCAGATCTATCATAGTAATAATTCAAGTAGGCATAGATATTAATGACAAAGGGAGAGCAAAAGAAGAGTGATTCAGAACATAAAAAGCATGAAACTTGAGCAAGTAAAATAGTACACTTTTCACCCTCTGGCTAATTGATTCTTAGTCTCACACCAATATTAAAAAGATGTTTCTATTTTGTAAAAATTACTTATGCCAACTAAAAGGTATCAACAAAAAGCACACCAAAAAATAGCAGACAGTACTGCACCTGAGTTTCAGGTCCCCCATTCTGCGAACCAAATTGCCTACGTACAGCACTATACCTCGTGGCAATACAAACAGCTTTTGACAAAGCACTAGAAGCATCTGCCACAATTGTCTGTCGAACATACACCATAGTCCCATAAACTAACTGCCACGGGACGTCTGATTTCTTATATTTTCCTTCCCTCGTCACTTGTGAAACCCTGAAACCCACAGAATTTTTATAAACATTCAGATATTTATACCTTTTATTTTGGCGAGTCTTAAATTTTTTTTACGAAATAATCTATATTTTTAAGAAGATACAAGGAGAAACACAATAGGGCCCTCTTTACATTATTGAGGGTTTTAATTGATAGAAATAGTTAGGGAAGTGAACTTTAACTGTAAATCTCAAATAGTGTTTGGAGGAGTAGGGTGTTATACTATTATGTTAAATTGGATAACTGACAGATGAAAATATCTAATACTAAATATTATACATTTGTAATATGGTAATATACATTTTCATTTAATCAATTTCAATCTATCGTAATGCTAATGATAAGTCATTCTTATTTACCAACCAAACAACTTAATAACAATGATCATACCCTTTATTACTATTCATCAGTCATCACTACTGTCACACTCATTTGGCAAACCAAGCACCCCCTAAGTGATCCCATAAGGCAAGTGGATGTGGTTAATCTTAACACGTGGAAAAATATATAACACTTTCGATTGTCAAAAAAACAGTAAAATGGCATGTTTGGATGACAACGCACCTCATCAACATCTGATTTCTTGGAATACTAACATGATCAAAGCTCAGCACTCCATTGTCCATGGTGTTGTATGCTCCATTTCCAAATTTCATTCCAATATCACCAACAGTTATTCCCGGAAGAGGTCTATGGTCCTCCAGTCCCGCAGCTTGAACAATAAAACCTTAAATACAGATATCATTATGTTATCTTGCGAGGGAATGCAGATCAATTATATGAACCAATACAAAGAGACATTTCATACGTACCATGAACACCATGGTCTTCACCATCCGTAATGAGACGAGCATATACTACAGCATGTGTGGATACTTTGCCCAGTCCACCAGGCCACCACTAAGTAAATAATCAGAGAATAAGACATGGATTGAAGAAATCAATGAGAAAAACAAATACTCACTCAATTTCACAATAAATGCCTTTTTAGCCATTTACAAAAAAAATAAGAAACTTAAAACTTTTGACAATTTTATCCTTAATCAATCTTTATATCTCCAATCTTCTCTCTCGTCTCTTATTTCTCCTCAACTTCCTTAAAGATTTATACTACATACTAAAAATATTCTTAATTTAAAAATTCTTAGAGATCTTTGGGTGGGGAAAGGGACTAAGGGAGTGTACATTGTTAAAAAGACAAATAATTTCGAACAAAATTTAGAGTCTATAAAGACATTTATTGAGTACCCACAGGTAAATCAACACATCAACTCAACAGTCAAAAGTGTATAGTTTTTTGCTTTTGTGAAACTTACCTTTTTTGAAGTCAATGTAGGACTATGAATCACAAATTCATCAGTTTGGTGATCAAATGTAGCGGTGGTTTCAAGACCTTGCACATTGGAGCCATGACCAAGTTCAGTTTGAGCATAGCAGCCAATTATTTGCATCTTATATGCCAATGACAGCCACTTCTTCTGCTGTTCATCAGTGCCTTGACCTTTTATAGCTGGTATAAACATTCCCTAAATAAAAAGTAGCACAAAACTGTTCATTTGATATTCAAGGGAGAGTTGAAAGTAGGATTCAACTTAACAAACAAAAAGGCATTAGGAAAAACAAATACTTGATCTAACAACAACAAAAAATTAGAAGTGGAAATGGAAGCTACCCAATGGAGATCGGTATAAGCTGGTTCATCAACATAAAACCTTAACCTAGATGCCTCTTCTTCTGCAAAAATGAACACCAAATACTCTGAATATGTATCAACTCTCCCTAGAAAATTAAAGAGCAATTAAATATTTGAAGAAAGGGGCTCACCAGTTAGACGAAGTTCAACAATTCGTTTATAAGCAGTAGCTGCCTTCCTTAGAGTATTTTTAAATAATTCCTTTCTTGGCAGCATAGTTCTGTCATCCTTTCGAAATGCCTGAATACAACAATAAAGATAATTTAGTCAAAGTGTCAAAGGAAAAGGGCAAATAACACATTCCTAAAAGTATATATGATAAAGGTAAATGTTTCCCCTTGATGCTAGTCAAAAGGTTATTGTTGCTTAAAAAGATCAAGCCCATTTTCCATTCTAGAAAGTCCCATCCACCTCAATAAAAAAAATTAACTGTAAACGATGCACTTTGTATGTTCAAAGAGAGAGGGTGAAAGGAAAGGGGAAGAAAAGATCTCATTTGACTGCAAAAAGCTAGTATTTTCACTGTGGGGTTTATGGTATGAGTATTAGTAAAAGACATAGTGCATCTCCTGGTATGGACCAGGAAATAAGGTAACAAGGGATATTAATTATTTATATCAAACAATCGAACTCTGCATTTTGTTTTGTACGCAAAATAAAAAGCTAAATAGAGGATCCTGCCATCTATATAACCTTATCCTTCCACTTTGTTAAACAAACTGGGCTCAAGAAAAATGATTCCACTTATACTCTACTACTCGTTCACTTTTCACCTCAGCCAAACATACTGCAAATTCTCTTCAATCTTAATATACTCTGTGGAGATGTTAATTATTTAAATGAAACAGAAATATAACCATTTATATGAACTCGCGTTAAATTGGTGAAAGCCGAAACTGTAGCAGTTAATACATCCTCTGATTAGAATAAAAATGCTTAACAGTTCTGTGGTTGGAAACGATAGAACTAAAGCAGAATTTGAGAAATCATATGCTAATTACTAATTAGAGATAATAACTCCAACTTAAGCATCTGAGTATTTTGTTACTTTCAGTTTCACACTTCCACACCCCAAACTTCTCGCAAATGTATCACTTGAACTGAATTAGCAGCCCAGCAGAATAATTTAGTACAGACTAATTTTTTTGTGTAAATCAACAAACGCCAAAACGAAGTAATCACAAATAATTAGGATCACACCAATCATTCCACTCAATTTCAATTTTCATCCATTCCGAAATTCATCTACTTACCAAGTATACAATAAAAGAGGAGCAATTAAACATGAAAACAACAACAGCAACGAAAGCAAGAGAAATTCTACCGGATCGTTAGCTACGAGCTTGGAAATACGATCGGAAACTTCGAAGGCGTGCGGAGAACCAGCCCACACAATCTTCATGGACTCCACATCGAACTCCGTCTTCCTCCTCTCATCAGCTAGATAGTCCACTCCCTCCATCTTCCCTCAGATCAACAACAAAATTACAGCCAACAATTACAGTCAATAATCGGCTTATAGTATAAGAAATTTGGGGGAGAAAGAGAGGGGAAATTTGCGATAAGGAATAAGCACACGTCGTTTATTTTGTACATCCCGAGGTCTGATTTCAGCTCTATAAATAAACAAGACATTGGGTGTGAACCCGTATGAATAGGGGTGAGCAGAATATGGTAAAAACCGAAAAATCGAACCGAATCGAAATATAAATTCGGTTTGGTTAAATTGATTTTCGGTTCGGGATCGATTTTGCATTTAAAAAAATTAGTATTCGGTTTCGGATCGGTTTTTTCGGTAAATATACCGAACCGAACCGAAATATTAACTTAATATATATATATTTATTATATTATATATATATATTTAAATGACTTAATTCAATAATGTTAAAATTTCGGTTTTTTCGGTTTTAAACCGAAACCGAACCGAAAAAATTCGGTTCGGTTTCAATCGGTTTTAGGCTTAAATGGTTCGGTTTCGGTGTATTATGGTGTGAAATTCAGTTAATTCGATTCGGTTCGGTTCAGTTTTTACCGAATGCTCACCCCTACGTATGAATACGTATTCTATACGGAGTATATTTGTTATTATAATATAATATTATTATTATTGTGTGTCAAAATTAACGTACATTTATGTTGCTTACCGGTCCACACCGGCCTACAGATTTCTTTGAATAAATTATGGCAAAATAAAGATAATGCTCTACTATCTCCTCTAGAAAAAAGATACTCCCTCCGTCCCAACATTACTGCAACACTTGTCTTATTTGGACGTCCCAACATTACTGCAATACTCTAAAAATGGACACAAATATAATATTATTATACTCACAACACCCTTATTTTATTCCACTCAAACTCACTTTATCTCACTTTCCTTTGTTTGCGGTCTAAATTAGGTGTTGCAATCATCCCGGGACGGAGGGAGTAATACTCTACTATCCATTATAAATGACATTTTAATGGAAAAAGCCTTTATCTACTCAATGCCTAGTAATTTACATCTAATCATTTTTAAATTCTCATCCATTATAAATGTCATTTTGACGCAAAATTTTGGTGGATAAATTAGACTTAACTTTGTAAAAAATTATTAATATTTTATTTTATGTTTCTCTTTCTTCACTTTTTTTCTTTACTTCTTTACTGAGATACATTTACATTAAATGGTTTTATAGGGAAACGGAGTATAATTAGAATGTATCGATTTAACGTTTTAAAATAAATAAATGTTGATTTGTGCTAATTTGTGTTCATCTCATATGAATCTTTATCATTTTTTAAACAGTTTCAAATGAATTTTTATTATTTTTTATATGTTTTCATCGGGTGGGTTACCTATCAACATTCTTCCATTTTGATTATTCACTTAATTTGCAAATTAGGGTGCATTTTGCACTTTCTAATGTAACTAAATTTTATGTTTTTTGTTAATTACACTTAAAATATTAAAATATTTAGTTAAGTATATTATTTTATAAAGAGGCACTCTTGCGTGAGACCGTCTCACGGTAAGACGGAGTGTAAATTGAGCATTATCGCTTTAACACTATGGGAGTGGTGGGTGTTAATTGTGCTAACTTATATTTCATCTCATGCATTAGACCGTCTCATACGAGTTTTTGTCTATTATAAACATTTATTGCAGGCTTTTTTTTTTTGAAAGCTATTGCAGGCATTTTTTAATATATGTGTATTTATCTAAAATGGTACTATATATTTTAAATTGGAGGAAATATATTATTAAATTAGGAAATGGAAAACAGAAGATCCTTTTGTCGTCAATATTTTTGAACTCAATTGAGGATTTACTTCTCCACCCTTATTACCTTTCTAATTTTTTTGAAAGGATAAATCAAAATTGTCACGTCATGGCTGACTATAAAATAAGTATTTTGTCATTTTCTTAATTAAGGATAGTAATTATATATCTATCCTACCCTTTTATATATAAATCCAAAATCAATAGTAGTATCATTTTGAATCTATATTGGACTTTTACTAACCTCCCCGCATTCATTTAAATTCGAGGTGAACTAGTCCGGTTTCACAATGAGACGAAACATATCTTTGACATTGACGCTTTAATAATTAAAAAATGGAGACTATTGATATGTGTTAATTTGTACCCCGTCTTATATACAAGACCATAATATATGAATTTTGTCTTAAATCAAATAGTTTATTCAGTAAATCAAATTCAATATATTTACGAGAACAAAATATTAAATGTGGCTATTAGAATTGATATAACAAACAAGCATTTATGGTGGAGTTGATGGAATTAATGAAGAACAAAGCGAGAAGTTATTTATGATATTATTAATAATATAATTTTTAATCCCTAATATTATTTTTTCGTATTTAATTTATGGCATTCAATCTATTATGCTTCCTCCTATTCTTTTTAGATATCACTAGCACGTAATCTCGCATACTACACAAAATTGAAAATAATTTTTATATTATTAATTTTAAATTATATACCTCAAATATTTAATTAGTTTGATTAGTTCAATTATAGACGTATTTTTTTTTTAAATATGTGCATGTTTCAATAATTTCTTATTCTAAATTACTCATCTCATTCTTTTTAAATATCTTCTTAGTCTTTTAGAATATTTATATAATAAATATTGTTCTAACATTTTCTCTCTTCATTGTCTCATATATATCCCTAATAATTAATTTTAATAGTCATTTAAATTTTGTTATGCCAACATCAATCTTAATTTATGATAATTAAATATTTTTAATAATAATTATTTCCACAACAAATTTTTAGGAAAATTGAAATTTTAAATGATCATGAAAAATAATCATTAGGGGTAAAATTAATAATATGAAAATTATTTTGAATCATGCGTAGTACGCGGGGTTACGTGCTAGTTAACTTACAAATCAATAGAAAAACAGCATATCAATACAACAAAATGTGACACCTCATTCAAATTAACCTCAAGACGATACATCATCCAAATTAACCACAATACAACACATCATCAAATTAAACTCTCTATTAATAATATAGGGGACTAGTATTAGAACATGTGTGTCACATGGGACTTAAAATTAAATATTCAATATATTTGTATTTTTATATGTATACTTAAATTAAATTATATCACATATTATTATAATGATGTCGTAAAAAAACAATACACATGTAGTCTTAAATTCATTTGTGTAAAAATAATTTATCAAGATATTCAATGATTAAAAATAATATAGGGAACTTGGCCAAAAATATAAGTAAAATATTACTACAACCTTGAGCCTACCATGGTATGATCCCTTTTCAAAACATCACAATTCTTAAATTTAGTAACTTTGAATCTAGATTTATGTGGGGGAATATACTTGAATAAGTTGAAGCATTAGAATATTATTCGGGGCGATTTCTTCCTAAAATTTTGGAAATTGGCAACTCGATTCTAAAAAATCACAATAAATCCGGATTTCTCAAGTCAATCACATTATAAACGGGGCAACATATTGAATCTAGAGAAAAAAAATAAACCTCTGGAAGCAAATGCTTGAACCGAGCTTGTGATCAGATATTAAAAAAATATCGGGAGAAATTAGAAGGGTAAAAATCAGTTGAATATTGATAAATAAATAATTAATTAAGTGTGATGAAGAACATGATTACAATACCAAAATAAAACAAACACAAGAAAAAACTTTATAGAGATTACATGTTCACTCCTTCAACCTGTAATACACAAAAATAAAACATTAGATGCGATAGAGGATTAAATGTTTTCTGCAGAGAAAAATGAAGAACATTGACACACAAAAAAATGCTAGAGAATCTTGAAAATTAATTTATCGCTGAAAATCAGTCATTAACTCATTAGATATTGTAGGTCCCGAACGGGTTTTGTGAGAGCAGAAGTCTAGAGGGGAGGGGTGAATAGACTTCTGAAAACTTTTTGTGCAGATCAGGTGTGATGGCAGATAGCCTGATCAGAGTGCGAGTGAATCAGTTTGGAATGATAACCAACTTACTAATCGCTGAAAGGCGGTCGATTCGGAAACTATCGGTTTAAGCGATGTGTGCGGAAGCTAAGTTTTACCCGTGTGAAAAACCAGTTTTGATAAATCAAATTCCAAAGTTAGTCTTTTAACCAGTTGACTGAAGTGTCAAGCTTGATCAGATCAGAAGCTTGGTGCTAGCTGATCTCAACTTCGAATATGTATGCTGCTTTAAAAGTTGTGTGCGATTGTGTAAACAGTTAATCAAAGCAGTAAAGGCACACAAGATTTATAGTTGTTCGGACAAACCAAATCCCCACGTCCACTCTTCCCTATCACAAGGGGCACCAACTTAACCAACTGGACTTAGATTTTTGTGTTAGTCCAACACAAAGACAATCGACAGATAATTAAGGAGTTCTCACTCAACCGATCCCAGAAATCAGAACTAGAAACCCTAGTCCCGAAATCTTGCTAAACAACTTAACCTAACTTTGGGTTTGGATAAGATTGTTTTGGTTCCAACTATGAAATCTTTTCTAGTGTTTAAGATAGTCTATCGGTAGATGAAAAGATTTCTATGCTAAGAACTTATGGGATGAACACTTAATAAAAATAATCTTCTTGTTCGTGTTCTTCGTATGCGGAAATCGATGATTGCTTGAGCTTCTTGATTGTTCGGTGTTTCGTGTTTTCACTCAAGTGTGATCCCATATTTATAGACCTTGAAATCAAAGAGCCGTTGGAGAGCAATTCAATTTCAGCTATATTTGGTAGACTTGCAGATTGATGTGACGGTTTTTGAACGCGGCATGGGCCGAAAGCGTGAATTTGTATTTTATACCGTTAGAGAGAAAGAAAGACCAAATCCGTAATTGCCGTTCTCGATCATACGTGTCTCGTCCTTTATTGGTTAACAAACGCCTTTTCGGTGTTGTTCTTCCAACTAAGGTTGACATTCTTCTTGTTCGGATCATCGACGATGACTAAGTGAAACATCCGGTTTTCACGGTGAGTGACGATCGGTCGAAGGTCGATCGATCTACACCGATAAGTCTTCCGATGCGGTTGACTTAGCTTCAACTAGCGAGACTTCGGTGATGTAGGTCTTCCGTCCGATCTTAAGAAGTCATCCGATCTTCACGTATTCTGAGTTTGAGTTTTATGACTTAATTTGAGATATCGACTAGATCGATCGATCGATCTTACGCTTCTTCTCTTTGCATTCTCGCCCGCTTGGATATCACCGCTTCTTCATATCTTGGATCGACCTATACATATTGAGGTTCCCCCAATATGTGACCTATCTATTACATAAGTTGTTCTATACAGTAATTATCAACTGGTATTCTATAAACGGTAATATAAACATCAGTCAGCTAACAGGTCTGACTGGTCCTATTACATGTGTTTTTGGAACTTTTATCAAAACTATAAATTTCCCAACAATTTCCCTTTTTGATAAAAAACCAAAACACACGAGAAAACCAAACACAGCTTGATAAATATAGAAACGAAGAAAGAGCACATAATCAGAAGACAATGAGATTTTGTCTTAGGATCAGGAAATAAACTTTTCTCATTAGATATGTCGATTACATGTTACATCAGAAAAGTTTGAATTTAAGAACAGCTGATCCTGAGAAGTCTTCTGATTTTTCACTCTTTAGGCTTGTATCCTTCTGACATCTCTCTTTGATCTTGAGGTACGTTGAAAATCTGATAAAGTTTCCATTTGACATCATTGGTCTGCTGAGGATCAGTTATGTGCGTTTTGCTCAGGATGTCAAAATAGAATCTCTGAAATGCCAGTCTGTCAAATGAGCCATCTGCCTTCTTGTTGAGTAATCCAACAGATCATACTCTTGGCGAGATATTTTTTGCATTGATAATTTTGGCCTCATTTTCCGGATACTTGAAAAATGATATTTATTTTCTAACCAGGTTGAGGAATTCATCATCCGGAGATTCTTCTTAATGGAACAAGATCAAGAACAAAAGCATCCAAAAGCCATTCACTTTTGATCTTATTCCATTCCTCAAACCTCTTAGCATGTGCGTACGTTTTTGAATGATCTCATCAATTCTTCTTTGGCGGTGAGGTTACGCATGCACGATTTTCCAGCCTTTCCTTTTTCTTCGCTCTCGATCCGAATCTCTTCTTGATTTTACGCCTCTGTCAATTTATCCGCCCTTCTTTCTTCTTCTTTTTTGGGCCTCTTGAAGAATCGCTCTTTGGGCCGGTTCTCGGCCCGTTCCTTATCGGATTTATGTCTAGTATTTGTCTTCTTGTGACTATCTTAGTCCGAGTGGTTTGGGTACAGATTGTGATGTCCCAAAGACCAGCAGCCTAACTTTCTTGCCTTTGACTTTTCCATCTTTTTTCGAGACTTCATTAGCAAAGAGATCCGGATGGTCTAGTCTTTGTCCATAGGCTTCAACCGTCTGCAATTAGGTCTTACGTTGTTCGATCATGTTAGTTGGTTTCTCACTCATCCTTCCCCTTTTGGTTTGATCAAAAGAGTAGTGAGGTGGGAAGTCGAGATCCAAAATCGACGATATCGCCTGCTTGAGATCTCGCAATGATAAACCTTGAGCTTGAGCAAATTAGATTTTGAACCTTCGAGATCGGCTTCGGTCTTGGCGATTCCATGGCGATAGAGAGTGTAATAATCGGTTTGTCAAGTTTCTCTTCATCAATTCTAGCTTTTTAGTGAGCATCGAAAAAAGAAACTTGTTGTTGATCCACCAAATCAACTTGTCATCAATCGATTTTATAAGTTCGGCGGAACCGCGGTGGTCATAGTTTGGGAGAACTGATCTTTGATTGCCTCAATGGGAAATAGTCAATTCCCTTTGATCTGTTATTTCTTTGAGGCCAATCTGCCTCGATCGACTATCACTCCTCAACTTCTTCTTTCAGAGATCTTTGAGACAAGATCGATCTCCTCGAAGTTGATCGTGATGATGTGAGATGTTGGAATGTTTTTGCGTCACCGGATCTCTTTTCGCTTGTTTGCGGCTCCGGTGGTTGGTTATGAACTCGCTGCCTTTCAGTTCCACTATCATCGGCGCTCTCGCATCCTTCATTAGAAGATCCGCCCTTGAGAGCTTCTTCCAGCGATCTCGATTCTCCTTGTTCGAGCAACCCCGAACTTCACTGGGATCGAGAGCTTTGATAGATTCAAAGATTATCACTCACCGGTGATCCTACTTTAGCAGATTTCCTCATATCGAAATCAAAATCAAAAACTCATCAAGACCGCCCATCCTGCTCAATAATCATTATAAAATCTGAAAGCTTTTTTTAATCGAAGATCTCTCCGGTGAGGATCTCCATAACTTCCTCTCTAATAGCGGGATGGGCGACCGATTACGATTCATCTCATCAATTTCTCGTTAGATTTGCATTGACCGGTTCCCTGTGATGGTCTTTGATGATCTCGCTCGGGGAATTATGCATCGGTCGAGTTGATGAGATGTGGAGAGTTGTGGTGGTGCTTGAGTGGCGGAAGTTAGTGATTGGCTCGACCTGCGAGGTTCCGTGGAAGGAGTGCGCTGGTTCCCTAACAGTAAAGCTTTTTCAGTTCCGAACTGATGTAGTTTCAGGTTCGCGGGCAGGTGGGAGAAGGAGAAACATGCTCAGCAGCCAGTAGTCTGAGCGGTGAATCAGGTCGAGTTGGAGGAGAAGAGATCGTTAGTCTCGTGTTAACCCCTCCTCGATGTTGTTGGCGAGCTCTACGGCGGAGAAGCTGTCACGATTTTCACGATTTTTGTGGTGCATCAAAGCCGATCTGGCGCTCCTTCTTTATCGACTCATCTTCTAGAAAGCGAAGTCATGGGGGCTGCGTCATTTCTTCTTCCCTCTTCTCCGGCCTTCACCAGCTTTTTTATTTTTCCGGGGCATCCGTGTAGACGAGGGTCGCTTCCTTGCTCTTTCCTTCTTCGCCTTTGGGGGGGGGCGATATCATCGTCGGTGGTCCAAATATGGTCAAGTGGTGGAGAGGAAAGCCTTGTAGGACTTCAAATCCATTCTCGTCCCATTCATCGTTTGGCGGTTTGTTTTCAAGATAATCGCAACCTTGTTGAGATTGCCGATCCTCTTCTTCGATATACCGCCTCCATTCATTAACTCCAAATTTCTCATGTTCTTGGAGTAGAATGGCCTTTAGGAACCCATGCCAATTGATGTTCTTGGCTTCATCCATTATTGCAGCCATGTTGTACAGTTTGACGGATGTAAGAGCATCTGGGCTGAACGAAATACCCATGATTGTTTTTGACAATATGTCAAACAACAGTCGGTATTTCCTCTTGAGCATTGGTCTGACAAAACTCAAGGGTCCGATGTTTGTCGGCCTCTCTGAAGAGTTCATTTCGATCAAATCATCTTCATTCTCCCCTCAGAGAGAGCAAAGTAGATTCGTCCTTTTGGTAAGTCGAACAGACGTGTTATGTCCGCGTTAAATCGGTCTGGTTTTTTCTCCGCTTGGTAGCGAAAAGTAGTTCTTCTCCCGAGCATCCAGATTCACCCTTAAATTCCTTAGGAATTCAAGTGCCTCATACTGCATCACTGGATTGCAGTGAGCAGTGAAATATTTCTCAAGGCCTCCTTTCTTCATAATTTGCTCCACTTCCATTGATTCCGGATCCCGAGTGATATCAAACTGCATTTAACTTGTCGCCGATAATCTTTAATGCCAGTTCCGCATAATTGCACATTATTTTACCCATACCGTGAGTGGCCATCTACAAATAAGATAGACTCGATTAAGATTGTGCATAAACATAGAGATATCATATATTGATTATCAGACCTATACACAGGCCTGGTAACCGATAAACACATGCGGAAACCAAGAAACAATAAAGCATAACACAGGATACCATCGATTGACAAAATCTTTAAGATCAATGGATTTTAAGGAAAAAGATTCATCAAATAATCAGAAATTACCAGATTCTGTTTTTCGGGAAGATAATTTTGAAGCTTAAGAAAAACACTTTGAATCGCAGAGAAGTAATCTGGAGAGTTTTCAGAAAATAAATCGCAAGTTTGTGAATGGGAAAACTCTGGTAGGGTTTTTGATGAACCTTATAAAGATGAGGAGGGAAAAGAGACAAGATTTTGAAGATCACCTGTTTGAAAAGATTAAACGATCCAGATTAAACGGTTTTGATCGTATGGTCAGGAAAAAGCACGTACGAAAACCTTTTGGATTTAAAAGCGCATTTTGTAGCAATTAATACAAGTACCCCACGTCCGCATTAAATGTTTTGCAGGGAATACGTCACAAAGGTAATGCGTACAGTAAGGCAAATAATATCAGATAAGATCAAATAAGTAAGCAAATAACAAGGGAAAAGAAAAGCGTATCTGGTTGACTGATATTGCAATCAGTCAATACCACTTGTAGGTCCTTGTAGTTGATTTCACTTGTTGATCTTAGTTTTCTGCCTAAACCTTATAATTTCCCAACTGATTTTTCCAACTGAACTGTCTGATTTTCCCTTTTTCTGATCCTCCTCGATCAGTTGAAGTTCCCCCTTCAACTGATATTCCAGATCTTTCCTTGACTGATATATCTGATTTGTTGAGATATTCAAGCTCAACTGATCTTCCTCATCTGATCAGTTTCGTATGTAATCAGATTTCTGTTGACCTAATCTGAATCTTCTCAGATCAAGCCAATTCTTGGGATAAGTGTTACCTCCAAAGCTTAGTCTAGAATAATAGTCTCTATTCCCTAAGTTGGCACGATTTGACATGCGTAATTATAGTCTGAATATTTCGATATGTCAATCCGCCGTAAATTTATCCAATTATCAGTCGCGTGATTTCTACACGCTGTCCTTGTGATGCAAATTTCTCTAATAGGCTTTTTGAAGTCAAATTTGCATTTGTACCCTTGCTTGGCCTCTATAAATTGGACCAATGTTTTACACAACATAACCCATTCACCATACTTATCTTCTTTGTAGAATCATGTATCCTGGTGAACCCTTATTTTCGGTGAGACTTCCGGCAAACACCTTTACCCCTTTTTCAATGAATTCAGCTTCTCAAATCAACCATGTGTGTCCCTTATCGCTGTTTTCGTCGTCATCAAAGATTTCACATACAATTGTTGCTAAGCTTCTCTACCACCAAGGCGGCGACTCTGTTGTCGCAACTGAGAAGACACTTCTCCTAACCGTATGCACCTTGTGTGTCTATCGAGATGACGGAACTAGCATCAACAGACTCAGTCTGATATAAAACATGAGTTTGATATACGATCGGATCGGGACAACGGTGATCTTCGATATCAACTCAATTTTTTGCATGCAACACATGTGCCCATAAGGTCTTTGAACCACTTTCTTGGCACATGTGCTCCATTTAACAAATTGGAGAGCCCATTGACTTGTGTCTAAGGGCTCTGCTTAGAAATCCTATCAATGCCGCTCTCGCTCCACTTGGTTTTAGCTTCAAATTTAGCGGCTTTAGGATTATTTCAAAGCCTCTCACCCTTGTTAAGTGGGGAAAAATGAGAGCATCGATTTAAAATCTCTCTCCCCGCTTTCTTGGGTTAGGGATGAGGGTTTAGGGTTATAGGTTTAGGGTTTTTGGTTATGACTTATGTACTGACCTCCGGGTCCTTTGTACTTGTAACTTGTAATGTAATCTGACCTTCGGGTTTTTATCAATGAAAATTTCTATTATTCCATTGTTGTGTAAATTTTCTGCTTTCTTATGCGATTGTAGGCTTTAATATGTGAATCTTGCTTGTTGAATATCAGCTTAATCGACTTACAAAGATGTAAAATAACCAAACTGATTTAATCAGATAATCCTTTTAAACTGAGCGTTTCCTTTAATCTGATAAACCTTAAATCGACGATTCCTTTAATCATTAACTTGTAAATCTGATCGATTTCTCATATTAGTTCCTTGACTGATCTTCTTATCAGTTGAGATATCAAATTCAACTGATTCCTCTAAACCTAGTTAGTCTCTTAACCAGCTGGTTCTGGAGAACAATCCATCAAGCATTTTAGGTGCTTTTTCTCCAAGATCCAGAAGCCCTAGCTCATTGCACAATTCTCTGAATCTGATCTCAGCTAGTGGCTTGGTTAGAATATCAGCTTTCTGTAAATCAGTGTGAATCTTTTCCATTCTGATATTCTTCTTTTCAACATGATCTCTTATAAAATGATGTCTGACATCCACATGCTTGCATCTTGTATGTAGAACAGGATTCTGAGTGATTGCAATAGCACTATTACTATCACAGAATATAGGTACATTCTTAGCTACTATGTTATAATCCCTCACCGCCGACTAAGCCGGGAGCGCTTGGGAGCAATAGCTTCTACGCCCATATATTACGCTTGAGAGTAGATGTCGCGAATCGATGTCCGCTTTTTTGAAAACCACGAGATCGGTTTTACTTCCTAAAAACCGACATGTTCCCGAGGTTGATTTTTCACACAATCTTGCAACCTCCATAATCAGAATCAGAATACCCACTAAGCTCTAGATTATCATCTGGATGGGTAAAATAAACCAAGGTTTACTGTCCCCTTCAGATACTTAAGAATCCGCTTAGCTGCTTCTAGGTGGCTTTGCATTGGATTTGCCTGAAATCTGGCACATACACCTACTGCAAAGGTGATATCTGGTCTGCTGGCAGTCAGGTATAATAGAGATCCAATGAGAGCCCTATATTCTTTCTGATTTGTTTTCTGACCATCCTCGTCTGGATCCATCTTGAATCCAGTCATCATAGGAATTTTGGCTTCCTTACAGTTTTGAACTCCAAACTTAGCCAATAAATTCCTAGTGTACTTTGCTTGGCAGATGAATATCCCTTCTGTACTTTGCTTCACTTGTAGACCCAGAAAATAATTCATCTGTCCCATCATGGACATCTCGAACTTCCTCGCATCGGTTTCTTGAATCTTTCACAAAGACTCTTGTTGGGAGATCCAAGATGATGTCGCCCACGTGAGATCCGAACCATCGAATATCTTCTCCATCTTCTATTCTCGAATAAGGTTACATCCATCGTTCCTTTAGTGAACCCACCGTCGATCAAGAACCGAGAGAGTGTATCATACCGAAGTTTCGAGGAGCTTGTTTCAGAGCCATAAAGAGCTTTTTTTTTTAAATCGGTACACTTGGTTGCTCTTTTTCAAGCCCGGAGGTTGTTCGACATAAACTTCCTCTGCTAGTACCCCATTTAAGAATGCACTCTTTACATCCATCGATATCTGATGAACCCTCTCGTGGGAAGCATATGCGAAAAATGTATGAATGGCTTCTAGGCGAAATAATCGGTGCAAAGGTCTCATCATAATCAATTCCTTCGATTGTGAATAACCCTTAGCAACAAGTCTTGCCTTATTTCGTGATGACATTTTTTCTCATCTCTTTGTTCTTGAAAACCCACTTCGTGCCAATTACGTCTTGATGATTTGTCTCGCCGTCCACCGTTCCCAAACTTGGTTTCTCTCGAACTGCTTTCGGCTCCTCCTGGGGCTAGAATCCACTTTAGGTCTTGTAGAGCTTCCTCTATTGTTGTTGGTTCCTTCATAGACAAATAACAAAGAATATATGGCACTTTCACTAACGATGTCTAGTTTTAACTTTATCGATGGGTCTCCGATGATCGGATCGGTTGGATGACCGGTTATCCGTGTCCTTCGCTCGATTTGCGTTAGTTTGGAGAACATCATCCATTTCGATAAAAAGGTTCATTACTAGCGATCGGGAGTGGTGCGATTATGATCCACTTGATAAGAACATGTCTCGGTGATGTTGGACTCATCATGTGTTTGATGTCCGTTCGTTATGGAACTTCAGTGTTCCCCTCGAACCGGATGGTTCGGTTGATATTGCCTCTCATTTGCATGCAAACTTCTTCATCGGCATTTTTTTCGTACCTTAGGATCTGAATGATCCGGTGAATCAATGTAGATCCGGAATGTATCTTCGTTACGATTTACGATCCTTTTTCCTTGATCGTTTAGGCGATCCATTTTCCGAGCATCAGTCATGATTGATCATGTACGTCTTGTTCGCGCATTTCTCTTGTTCGGAGGATGCTTCATCAAAGACTACATGGGGTGTTTCTTCCACAACTAGGGTTAGCCTGCGTTTGTAAACCCCGAAAAGCCTTGCTAGATGAGGAATATCCTAAGAATATACCCTCATCCGACTTGGCCTCAAAAAGTCTTCAACCCGACTCTTCCCATTGTTGTGTATGAAACACTTTACACCCAAAAAACATGGAAGTAAGAAACACGAGGTTTTCGCCTTCCACGGTTCATAGGGTGTTTTTGTAGTGAGCCTTAGTCAAGAAGACATCTGCTCGGTATGACATGCAAAGGTTGATTGCTTACGCCGTAAAAACGGCTTGGTATCGCATGTTCAGCTAACATCGTGCGAGCAGCTTCTTTGAGAGTCCTGTTCCTCCGTTCTGCTACTCCATTCTGTTGTGGCGTTCTTGCAGCTGATGTCTCATGTTATATACCAAACTTAGAGCAAAAATCAGTTATAAAAGAGTTCGTAAATTTCACCTTTATCTGATCTGATTTTTACTACATTGACACCCTTCTCATTTTGTAATCTTTTTAGCAACTCGTGTATCTTCGTTGTCGTCTCATTCTTCTTATGTAAGAATATTACCCAGGTAAACTTGGAATAGTCATCCACGATTACATTAGTATATTTAAGTCCGCCGAGATCGACCGTGTAATCGGGTCCGAATAGATCCATATGAAGCAATCGCGAAGATCTGGCTGGATGCCGGTCCAGAATTCCTTTGAATGAAGCTTTGACCTGTTTTCCCTTCTGACATGCAGCACATGTCTGATCCTTTGAAAATACTTCATTCGGAAGTCCTTCCACTAGAGACATCCTTGCTATCTTATTAAGAGTTTTAAAGTTCAGATGGCTCATTCTTTTGTGCGAGAGCCAACTCGCTACTTTTGGAACTCTTGACAATCAGGCATGCATTTCTTGGGCAACTGCTCCAATCACCGTGTAGATCGTCCCTTTCCTTGAACCGATTTAGCAAAATCTGCTGAGTGACTTCGATTCTTAATAGTGCATTGATCACCAAGAACTCAACGTTGAATCCGTTGTCACGCATTGTGAAACCGATAATAGGTTGTGCTTGGACCTTCGACATACGAGACTCCAGCCACTTGTACATCATCATTCTCTAAGGTTACTCATCCTTTGGTGTAACCAAAGTTATCATCACCGAAGAGTACACGCTGGCCTTCGTTCTATGTAAGAGCCGAGGAGGTGTTTGCTTCGAAATATGTGCCTTGAGCATCCACTATCGATGTACCGGATAGTTGCTTGCACACCTCATTTGTTGGCGGACCCACCGCGATCCTCCTGCAGCCCAAATCAGGGCTTTAGGTACCCTTTTGGATTGGGTCCCGAGGGGTTAGGATTAGTTTTGGGGATCCATACAAACGAGCACTTCTATTGAGATCAGTTAGATCAGAAGGCCTGATTTGTCTCCCATACCTATCAACATAATCATACGTCTCTTTATATGCTTTCTGATTAGTATGATTATTAGTGTGAACCTTGGATGACTTAGAAGACTTGAGATTTATCTTTTCTGTTTGTCTTCTTTTCATCCAGTGTGGTTCAGGTGCAGCAGCCCTAGATTTCTGATTATAGGGGTAGGTACGGCTGCTACCATCAAAAGATTCATATCTTTTTGGCATAGGTGGTTTTTGCAGTTTACCTAAATCATGCTTATTAGGCAGCTGACCTTGATTGGGTCTCAGATTAGACTTCCCTTTTTACAGTTGTCTTTTTCGATATTCGATCTGCTGATCGAGTTGAGGTCTCTTCAGAAGAACTGGGTTCTTCTGTTGATTCCTCGGCTGATGCTTTACCAGTTGGGGTCCATTTCTGTTCCCCTTCTGGTTAGGCACCTGCCTTACCTGCTCAACCGGTCTTTTTCCCTTATTAGATACAAGTTTGGCTTTTGGTGTATCTTTGTCAGAAACTCGTCTGATTACACCCTTTTGAGATGAATCAGCCGGGGCTTGTGAGGATGTGGAAGGGTTCTCATACCCAAGTCCCTTCTTGTTAATCGTTGTTCGAAAATAGGTGTTCATGTCTTGAACAGTTTTAGATGATTTTGTAAAAACTTCTATTTTCTTGCGCAGATTATCCTCAGATGATTTTAGACTCTTATGCATTAGGAACAACTCATCAAATTTCGCTTGCAGGATTTTGAAGTCATCAGCTTGCTGTTTGTTAATAGCCAGCTGATCTTTGATCTGCTTCTCCTGATCAGAAGCTTTAACTTTCAGAATGTTAAATTCCTCGGTTTTTCCGAGCGGTTTCAAAGAGATTTAAGTTCGAGGCTTTTATCGAGATCATTCTCTTTAGCAAGTCGATTATTTCGATCCTCACCTTGTCATTTTCAAATTTCCACTATAGCATAAGTGTTCATCGATTGGAGAGATCCTCAAGCAATTGCTCGAGTAGAGCTACAGTCAATCTCCCCAAAGGTGTGTGCTAATGATAGCAGTGTAGAAGCGAACAAAGCGAGTTTGGAGGTTACCTCGATTGGTCCTCCCCGCCATCGTGCAGATCTCATCATCATCCAAGAGAATATCGATCTTCATTTTCATAGAAGTCAACAAAGATCACTTGACGTATGTAAATCTTCTACAGAGGAGTATCCAGAATCCTCAGAGGGCAGATAGGAATCGTCAATTCCTGATGTGTCAGCAACCATGCCTTTTCTGTCCCTGTACCGTTGCTCTCTTCTGTTCCTCTTTTCTTCCCTTTCTCTTGGCGTCAGTCCGGCGTCTGTTGTTTGTAAATGACCTCGGCTTCACACTTGAAGCACGCCCTTGATCCATCAACCTTTCCTTCCGGTGAATCACTCCGCTCTGTATGATCTATCGGTGACTTCCCTTTCTCGATAGTAGTCGAGCTTCTTCATCCCGATTGGTTATCTCTTCTTTCATCATTTAGATTATCTCTTTTCCTTTCATCTCGGATCTCTCCGATCATCGATCCGGTTCTTTTCCGAGATCTGTTGGCTGATCTCCTATCTCTTCCTCGGCTATGTTGATAATCTTTATAAAATCTTTGATACTTACCAAGTTGAATATTTGATTTTTCTAGTTTCCTGGTAAGCAGAGCAATCTGTTTTGCCTGACTTATGATGTTTCCAATGGGTTCATTGGTCTTTGATCTGCTGCTGGTTGCCTTAAAAGCAACTGATTTAGAAGTTGAGGCTTCAGCGGGCACCTCATCTTCATCTACTTGTCCTCTCTCAATTAAATCGAACTCGTGAGCTTTAAGGCTCAAGAACAGGCTACTTGGCTTCATTTTTGAAATGTCTTGGCAATCCTTGATTACCGTGACTTTCATATCCCATTTCTTGGTAAGAGATCTTAATATCTTGTAGTTGATATCTTTATCAGACATCTCTCTACCAAGTTCTCGAAGCTTGTTTATTGACATTGTAATCCTTCCATCAAGTTCGTTGATGGTTTCGTTAAGCAAAGATCATCTTGATTTTTCGAACTTCACCAGTTAAACAGACGGGCCCGCCTTTTTATCCGGTCATTTCCCCTCGCATATATCTCAAATAGAGTATCCCACATTGCTTTCGCAGCTTTTGAGATACTTAATCTTTTCCTTGGTGACCTTATCCATTGTTTTCATGATATTATGCCTTGCGATAGTATCTAGAGTGTCTTGACTTTTTTTCTCTGCATCCATCAAGGCCGGGCTTTTTTCGCACAAGACTTCCCCGGCAAAAGTTCGGATCTCCTCCAACCGCAGGGTTGTCGTAATAAATGATGATGGGTCCTCTTCGATGACTTCCATCATTCTCGCCTCTTATCGAACCTAGATGGTTGGACATATATATGGCCCAATCTGCATACTCATCGATTGAGAACTTCGGCAGATCATGATACATACCTGAGGTGTTATCCATGCTGAGTGATTTTGGAAAATGAATGAGTTTTAAGAAGGTTTTTCAAGATCAGTTCACTTGACCACAAAGATTCTTCCTCAAGAATCGATGATACACAAAGTCAGTGGTCTATAAACCAACAACTCTGATACTACTTGTAGGTCCCGAACGGGTTTTGTGAGGGCGTCTAGGAGGGAGGGGTGAATAGACTTCAAAAACTTTTTGTCGCAGATCGGTGTGATGGCAGATAGCTTTGATCAGTCTTGAGTGAATCGGTTTGGATCGATAACCAACTTACTAATCGCTCAAGGCGAGATCAGTTCGGTAACTATCAGTTTAACTGATGTGTGCGGAAGCTAAGTTTTACCCGTGTGAAAAACCAATTTTGATAAATCAGATTCCAAAGTTAGTCTTTTAACCACCGATCAAGTGTCGACGCTTGATCGATCGAAGCTTGGTGCTACCGATCTCAACTTAGAATATGTATGATGCTTTAAAAGTTGTGTGCGATTGTGTAAAATGGTTAATCAAAGCAAAGAAAAGGCACACAAGATTTATAGTGGTTCGACAAACCAAAATCCCCACGCCCACTCTTCCCTATCACAAGGGGCACCAACTTAACCAATCGGACTTAGATTTTTGTGTTAGTCCAACACAAGACAATCGACAGATATTTAAGGAGTTCTCACTCAACCGATCCTGTAAATCGAACTAGAAACCCTAGTCTCGAAATCTTGCTAAACAACTTAACCTAACTTTGGGTTTGGATAAGATTGTTTTGGTTCCAACTATGAAATCTTTTCTAGTGTTTAAGATAGCCTATCAGCTAGATGAAATGATTTATATGCTAAGAACTTATGGGATGAACACTTAATAAAAATAATCTTCTTGTTCGTGTTCTTCGTATGAAAATCGATAATTGCTTGAGCTTCTTGATTGTTCAAGTTTCCGTTTTTTTCACTCTCAAGTGTGATCCCATATTTATAGACCTTGAAATCAAAGAGCCGTTGGAGAGCAATTCGAATTTCAGGCTATATTTGGTAAACTTGCAGGATTGATGTGACGTGCTTCAGAAACGGCATGGCTGAAAGCGTGAATTTGTATTTTATAGCCGTTAGAGAGAGCAACACCAAATCCCATAATTGCCGGCTCCGATCATACGTGTCTCGTCCTTATTGGTTAACAGACGACTTTTCAAAGGTTGTTCTTCCAACTAAGGTTGACATTCTTCTTGTTCGGATCATCGACGATGACTAAGTGAAACATCGGGTTTTCCACTGGTGAAATCACGACCGATCAAATAAGGTCGATCGGTCTACTGATGGAGTCTTCGATGCGGTTGACTTAGCTTCAACTAGCGTACTTTACCGATGTAGGTCTTCCGTCCGATCTTCCGAAGTCATCCGATCTTCACATATTCGAGTTTGAGCTTTATGACTTCAAATTTGAGATATCCGACTAGATCGATCGATCCGATCTTCGTTCTTCTCTTTGCATTCGCCCGTTTGATATCACCGCTTCTTCATATCTTCAGATCTGACCTATACATATTGAGGTTCCCCCTCAATATGTGACCTATCTATTACAGCAGTTGTTCTATACAGTAATTATCAAGTGGTATTCTATAAACGGTAATATAAACATCAGTCAGCTAACAGGTTTGACTGGTCCTATTACATGTGTTTTTGGAACTTTTATCAAAACTATAAATTTCCCAACATATATATAATAATTGGTTGATTTTAAGGGATACATGAAATTAGTTAAATGCTCTTATAATATTTATTTCCCTCTTTCCATTCTTGTATTAAAATTAAAATCCCACTATATACTAATAGGGAGTTGTATTTGCTTAGGTGTCATGTTGTAGTTAATTTCGCCTATGTGTCGTCTTGTGGTTAATTTTGCTTACGTGTCTAATGATGTATTACTCTTATGTGGCACAATTATAGTGAACATATATTATTTATATTTATATTGATATTTAAGTAATTGCCAAATTTAATGGTTGATTGCCATAAACTTAAATGCCTCATAAAATTTAATAACATTCTTTATATTGCATATTTCAATTCTAGGTAATTTTTTTTTTGAATTTTCATAAAATTCACTAAGAAGGTTTTTTTTTAATTAATTTTAAAGGAATTTTACCATAATCAATGTAATTATTATCAGTGTTAAGTCGCTAATAACCTCCTTTTTTATTCTATTCCAAAAATACAAATGTTATTTTATTTATGATAATAAATTTTGTATAATCATAATCAATGACATTTTTTTTGAATTACAAGAGGGTTAGCTTTTCGATTCTTTGTGACAATCAATTACAGGTGTGTATCAATGATTAAAGATTTCACATACAGAAAATGTGACATTGTATTTACATTTTTTTTAATGTTGTTATTGTATAATTGTTCAAATTCTACCTTATAAATTTTTTTAATCCTCAGTGTATCATAAATTTATTGTGATTTTTCATTCACGTTTATTATAGAAATATAATTTTATGAAGTATTTAGGATCGAACTTAATATATAGAACTTAAATTACTAATTTTCATAAAATAAAAATATAAATTGTGAAATTTCGCATAATTACGCGGGCACTATACTAGTTGATGATAATATTGACACATTATGTGCTACATAATAATGAATACATGATGATATAATAACACTTGAATCTTAAGACGACATATTAAAAAAAAACTTCTTATCGTTGAAGGAAAAATATATTAGTGCGTCTTTGTCAAGAAGTAAATGATGGAAGGACATTTTAAGTATTTAATATTCTCCATGTAACCCTAGATACTTGTACATCTTATATAAAGGGATCTCTTGTATAGAATAATACGCTGATGATATAGTGAAATCTCCTGGCTTGGTACACCTCCAGACGTAGTCGTTCTCGACGAACTGGGTCAACAAATGACCGTCTCTATTATCCCACAAAGGGGTGAATATTGCAACCACACTTGGTGGAAGTGGGGTTGAGGCCTTGGCTCTCAAAAGGAAATGAGGAAAGCCACCTGGTTCGAGTACCCAAAGGAAGAAAAGGTAGGTGTGGCACAATTCAATTTATTGATCATTAATGTTGAGAATACATCTCGTGAGATTATCTCTGATTATAGTTATGTCCATGAATCATTACTGGAGGACGCTCCTAAGTTTTATGTGATTCCATAGATAAAGAAATCTCAATATATTTGAGTGCATACGAGTCGATGGACAGACATTGCACACAAATTAATGATGTATTTGTTTATACTATTGCTCAAGGAATTATAGAACACGATGATATCGAATCATGCTCAATTGTATAATGTCAACAAAGAGCATATTGACCTAAATTGAAATAAGCAATCTAGGAAGAACTGTTGGGGTTATACGTGAAAGTATGCTTTTACTTTGTAAAACCTATGTATTAAACATTTATTTACTGAAATAAATTATTTATCACTGTTGCTTTAAATATGATTGAATGTTATATATATTTATTGCAAACCATTCATAGAATAACACGTGTTACATTGTAGTTAACGTGGTGATACCAGATCACAGAAGATCACGTTAACAGTCCTTTGTAAACAAGTGTGTGTTTCACAACTTAGATAGATCTTAACAATCTATTGGTAGAAGTTGATGTGTAAGGCTCAGATTGACTTGTCTTGACCGAGATATTACACTAGTGCATTTGATGCGCTGAAGCGGACCTACAGAGAGGATAAACTCATTCGCACTGACTTATGGGATGAAGAGTTAGACCTCAGTGGTTGTTGATTTCTTAATCTCTGTCACTTAATAAGGACTGTGTGCGATTAGTAATTATTGCTTTGACTTATAATGGGAAGACAATCACTACGACTTTGATACCCTATATCTTGGGCAATAATATTAATTACATGACAATTGTTAAATTAATACAGAGAATCATGTGCTTGGAGAGTCTTGCATGATTAGTCCCCTTGGTGGGCTCAGAACCTTTATCATACCAAATCTTGCAAGTGGAATTAAATTTCTGGTATGAATAATAATGTTGAGTTGTCCTTATTCCAAGGATAAAGATATTAATTAATATAAAGGTTTTCAGTGGCTTAATTAATTAATGGACAAAATAATTTTAAACACGGGAAATAATAATCGAGAGCCATATTACCGTAATATGGGTTGAGATGAATAGTGCAATATTAATTATATAGTGGAATTAATTAATATTAATGGGATGAATTATATTGTGGCTCAATATTGGAATTCAGAAGCCCATTGGGAGGTCCATCTTAATTCTCCTAAAGGCCCCTCAAATAGCCCAATTAAAGTCCATTAAAAAAAAAGGTGTATAAAATAAATTAAATTTTTTGTTGCTATTTTTCCTTATTATTTTCGAATTATTAAAGAAAAGAGGGAGAAAGATTTTATGGAAAGGAGATAAGTATTCATGTAATACAAGATTATCCCATAAATTCAAGAAATCTCCCACTTGACCTCTTTAATTGAAAAATTCGAAATATAGAGAAATAAAAAGGGAAGAAAGATTTTATTGATTTTCTTGAAAAGATTTTATGGAGAAAGATATGTATTCTTGGAATACAAGAATACCTCATAAATTCAAGAAAGATCCCAATCTTGAAAATAACCCTTATTATTTTCAAAATTTTGGGTTAATATGGATTTGAGATTTTTGTGGAAAAATACATATGGAAAGAAGAATATATGGGATATATTCAAGATTTCTTGGAGATCAAGAAAATATCTTTCCTAACCCTAATTACACCTAAAATTTCGAAACCCCCCTCTATTATAAATAGGGGATGAATTTTTCATCCCCAACACAATTCCATGAGTTGGAAAAATTAGAAATCCACAAAGGTGGTGCAACAAATTATTTATTTTTCCTTTGTTTTATAATTGTTCATTGGAGAACCTTCCACCAAGGTTGTTGAGCAAGGACTTGGGAATACTTGAGAATGACTTTTGGTTGGTAGCTAGATACCTGATCCTGCCTGTCTCAGATTGTCTCTCCAACGGGCATGTTTACTTAAACTCCTAGAAATTCCGCATGCTAGGATCTTTTACGTGAATTATTGTTTGTATGTTGTTGTTGGATTGATTATTATATGAATTCACGTAGGTTAATTCATGTTAGTAATAATCGGTAATTTAAATTTGTGTTTATGAGGTCATCCCAATAGATCCTGACATAACGTATCCCAACAACATTACCCCTAGACCATCAAAATGTCTAGTGTGTATATGAACACTTAATGCCTTGGTGAAAGGATCATCCAAATTACCTTCCGTGGGAACACGTTCTAACTTTATTTCTCCTCTAGTGATTATCTCTCGAATCAGATGATAACGACTAGGTACATGCTTGTTTCTGTTATTGGATCTCGGTTTCTTTTCTTGCATAACCGCACTAGTGTTGTCACAATACAACTTTATTGGACTGCTGGCACTCGGAACTACCCCTAGTTCTTTCAAGAACTGATTAATCTAGACAACTTCTTTCTAAACTTCTGATGCAGCGATGTGCTCAGCTTTGGTTGTTGAATCTGCAGTTGTGCTTTGTTTGGAACTATTCCAACTAACCACCCCACCATTGAGTGTGAATACATAGCCAGACTGTGATTTGTAATCATCACAGTCGGATTGGAAACTTGCGTCAGCATAACCAGTTACTAATAGTTATGACTGCCCACCTTAGACAAGAAAACATTCTTTAGTTCGTCTAAGATACTTCAGAATGGTCTTGACAACAATCTAGTGAGACTCACCCGAATTTTGTTGGTATCTACCAGTGATGCAGACAGCGTAGGTGTTGGTCCCAAAAAACCCGATTTAAAACTCGTAAAATCTCAATGGGAGGTGACTTTAAAATTTTTGCAAATGTGTTATGTAGATTTGCTAAAGTATGTATGACAGTTAATATGAAAGCAAATAAGAACACACACATTTTTATAGTGGTTCGGAGTCCAACTCCTACATCCACTCTTCCCTATCAGCAGGGGCACCAACTAAACCAACTGGACTTAGATTAATGTGTTAGTCCAACACAATACAACAGATGTTTAATGAATTCTCAATCTCTCAGGACTTATCTCCCTCACGGGATCGCCTATAGATGTTTAATGAGTTCTCACTCTCTCAGGACTTATCTCCCTTACGGGATTGCCTATAGATGTTTAATGAGTTCTCACTCTCTCGGGACTTATCTCCCTTACGGGATTGCCTATTAACTACCTTACTTAACCACTAATTCTTTCTCAAGTAAGGGTTTGAGTTTGGTGTTATTTCCAACTAGGTGAGATTTTTCCTTACATTGTTTTAGCCTTTAAGCTAAGGTTGGGAAAATCTCTCTAAGCTTAGGATATGACATTTATGCTTAGATATAATGAAGAACACTCTTGGGTAAATTTGGATATTTAATGCCATGTGTTCTTGAATGAAGATGCTTGAATATTTGGCTTTAATCTTCACTTTGCAGCATCCTCCATTATTTTCTTTTGAAGATAGTGCAATGTATTTATAGTGTGGATTTGAATATTACCGTTGGAGAGTAAATTTAAATCCATACTAATAGTCTTCCAGCTTTTCTTTGTACTTTTGCACTGTTGCTTGCAGCTTTATGTCACATCAATATATATGTTGTCATCTTCTCATTGGACAACTTTTTGTGTGTCTAATGGATCTGATTTTAGCTCGCCTGATTATTGTTCATCTCTTCTGATTCTGGTCACCAGATTTTAGGTCGCCTGATTTGATCACTCACCGATTTGATCGATCAAGATCAAGATCTCTGGATCATCAATCAACATCAGATCTCGATCGATCAAGATCGATCATCAGAAAGACGACATCGAGTAAAGACCGCGGCATCGTAAAACGGCAAAGATCGGCCAGATCGTACGCAGATCGGGCAACACACACGCTACTCGATCGGTTCAAGACGCTTACTGATCGGATCGCCGCTACTGATCGATCGCGACGCTACTCGTCTGATCGCCGCGCTACCTGATCAGATTCGTCTTCTCTTGATGAGTTCCCCCTCAACTTGTTACCCGTAAAAATAAAACTAAGTCTAGAAACGCAAGCTTTCTATACAACTTAACTTGTCCTATTACAAGGTGTTTTGTCATAATAATCAAAACTAAAATTATCCCAACAATTTCCCCCTTTTTGATCATGATGCCAAAACTAACTAACAACAAAAAAATACAAGAGAAAAATAGTGTTAGTTAAACAAGTGAAATATGTTGGGATTATACTGGAAAGTATGCTTTTACTTTGTATAATCAGACTGACTGAATTTCGGACTTATTTACTGAAATAAATTGTTTATCACTGATGCTTTAAATATCATCGAATGTTACATATATTTACTGCATAACTGTTCAATAAATAGTACGTGTTATATTGTAGTTAATTTAGTGATACCAGATCACAGAAGATTAAATTAACAGTTCCTTGTAACTAAAAGTACACCATTCACGACCTAGATGGAAATGAACAATCCATCGTGAAAGGTTGTAGTGTAAGGCTCAGATTGGTTTGTCTTGACCAAGAGATTACACTAGTGCATGACTGATGCATTGAAGAGGACCTACAAGAGGATAAATTCTTCAGGACTGAACTAGGAAGAGGACCTTAAATAGGATTACGTGTGGTTAGTAACTATTGCTTTGACTTATTAAGGGAAGAGAATCAATGAGATTCAATACCCTATATCTTGGGCAATATTATTGGTCACATGCGATTGCTAAGATTTAATACGGAGAATCGTGTGCAAGCACGCTTTGTTCGACGGTTCCATTGGGAGGTTCATAAGTTTTATCATACCAAATCTTGCAAGTGGAACTAGTTTCCTATGGATAATAATGTTGAACCGTCTTTACCAAGGATAAAAGATATTAATTAATGGAAAGCTATTTCAAAGGGCTTGAATTAATTAATGGGCTAGATAATCTTAAACACGAGAAATAATAATCGGAGCCATATTAATCGTAATATGGGTTAAGATGGATAGTCTTGATATTAATTATGTAGTGGGATTAATTAATATTTATGGGCTTGAATAATATTGTGGCTCAATATTGATAATTCAAGGTCCATTGGAAGGTCCAATCTTAATTCTCCTAAAAGCCCCCCAAGTAGCCCAAGATAAAGTCCAATAACTGAAAAAGGTGTTTAAAAAAAAAAATTGTTGCTTATTTTTCCTCTCTTTTTCGAAAATTTTGAATAAAAGGGGAGAAAGATTTTATTTGAATTTTGTTATGGAATGAAGATATGTATTCTTTGAATACAAGATTATCTCATTAAATTCAAGAAATCTCCCACTTGATTATTCATATGAGATTTTCGAAATTTTCAAAGAATTAAGGGAAATAAAGATTTTCTTGATTTTCTTGAAAAGATATTATGGAAGATATGTATTTCTCGAAATACAAGTATATCTCATAAATTCAAGAAGATCCAAATTGTTGCGAGTCGTTTTTTATGGAGAGTATTATGTGGCTGATTTGATTACAACTCGCAAACAAAACTTATACGTGTAAAATAAACGGTAAATAAGATGAATTTGTTGACCCAATTAAAAAAAATTACTGCATACCAAGCGAGGGATATAGTATTTCGAGCTTTAAAGGAAGATGAATCGATTTGATTGGTAAATGAGTTCTAGGGTTTTTTGTATATGTGGATGAACACTCTTCTTTTTTTTGTTCCTCACCTCTCGAGGGATTTCTATATCTCCTCTCTTTTTTTCCCGGCCTCCTCCTTTTTTCTCTCCCCTTCTATTTTTTCTACTTAGGAAGCATGATCAAAGCATGTCTTTGGATTTTCGGATCATGCAAGAACTCCCAAGATGTCGCCACGTTTGATTTCATCTTCTAGATTCATCTTTGTATAAACATTGTCGAAAAGCTTTATTGACCGTCGAAATTAATCTTACGTTCGGTTTTTATGTTAGCCCTCTTGGGTTCCTCGGAAGTTGAGTTGAAGATCTTGAACTGGTTATGTTTGTTCGATAAATTAGCGAACAATTCTATCGGCGAACAAAAAAGTAACTTATCCACCGGGTGTGATTATTATATTCGAATATTACATCGTGTCGCTCTTTGATGTTGATTAATCCTGATTTATTATATCGAACACAACAATACCCCCCGGTAAGTAAAATTCTACATTGGGCATTTGAAAATTTGGGCCATGATAATTCCACCTTCCAATTTGAATTAATGTAGGTGTCTATTTAAATCCCATTTCTTCACTTCAAAAAAATTTCCCTTTCTCTTCTTCTCTTTTATCATCTTCGCATTCGAAAGTCTCGTGAAGGGTTCATCGTTCCGTGAATAAATTCTGGGAAGATTGCATTTCTCTTCTATTTTATAATCATGGCCTCTTGCTCGTTCCTCCTGTTCAATCCGATCGATTATAGTTCCCCGCCGTCTTCCCCATAAGTAGAATTCATGGTGTTAAATTTATCAAGAGGTTTAGGATTCCGTTGGCAATTTAAAACCATTTAGTTAAATGAAGCCCAAACGAGGTCGGATAGGGTTTTGTCGCATAATGACTTCGTCGGATAATTACGACCATGATTCTTTGCCCCAAATTCAAAATAGGTTTAGAGTATTGATAATGTTGATGTAATTAGAAATGATAATATGAGGGGAAATTTGATAGCGTGAATTTGGCGAAAATCATAGGTATAGATAATGGGAAAACTCGAACTTGGTATACTGTTGGTGTTCCTCATAGTCCAACATATAAGCGAGTATACTCGTTACAATTTTGGCTTGCTAAACAACCCCATAGGATTAGTGTAAGCAAAATGGCGAGCATAATTGATGTTGATATGCTCGCCCAATTGCATAGGATTTATGAAACTCCTAAAGATGTTTTTTTCTCATCCGGTCCCGATGGTAAAATGATCAACCCCCGAGGGTTGTGTTGCCGTAGATCACGATGGAGGCTTGGTCTCCGGTTTCCTCTCCATCCGGCAATTACCCGTTTGCTCGTGGAATGGAATATCACCATTACAAATTAAAACCGAACGGATGGCATATGGTCATCGGTTTTTTTTTGACATTGTTCAAAATGAAATATTATCCTTGAAATTTGATTAGTGCACTTGACACGTCCGAGAAACATGGGTGGTTGTTTATGCAAGAAGTTCATCGAGGATGTGCCGAATAAAATCGATGGTGGAAAGAGAAGTTATTCGTAGGGAATGGAAAAGTCCGGCCCGAAGGCGAGCAAATGCTCGTTTGGACATCATATAAATTGTGGTTTTTAAGTGATTTTTTGCTTTTTCATTCTTCAATTTGAACCGATTTTATAAAATTCCACCGGCGTCGGATAGATTAGAATTTGTTTGAACCTTTCGAAAGATCAATAACTTTGAATAGACTCTTGTTGCTGTTGATCCTAGATCTATATGTTTAGCGTTTTTTTATTTTATAAAAATAAATTGGCTCGAAAAAAAGGCCAAGCGAGAACTTGAGGATTCAGTTTTTGCGCGGAAGCTTCAAAATTTTAAAAAACGAAAGAGTTTTGGAGAGTCCCCAAGCTCAAAGGGGCTCTTGTTCGGTTGAGCATGGGGCGTGAATGCCATTAGGGGTGGAAAGCAGGGGCCATCCGAACCCGTCAAGACATGGGTCGACCGAGCGAAGTTCGGTCGGCGAAATCGGTCGGCCGAACAATCATTTTCTTTGTCGGGGTGACTCGGACCCCCCCAAAAAGCGTCGGGATGCCCGGCCTTCTCTTGTTGTTGGTCCCATTTACAGTTTGCCGAAATGGAAGTTGATACATCTTCTCCCCCCATTCCCCGATCATGGACTCCGTCGATCCGAGCTCCGATCTCCCGAAGACAAATCATTCACGGATGGGATCCGAATCGCGTGGTACACTTTGCTAGTTACGTATGTTGCCTTGATTTTTGGTTGACATCTCTACTCACTTGTCAAATGTGTTTAGTATTGCGGGTTAAGCGGGTTGTCGCCTTTAATGCCCAATCTAAAGAACTACTACGCTCACAGTGTTAGCGAGTTCGAGCGTCTTGGAGCATGTTCAAAAAAGCTTGCGGACTCTGTTCGAGCATGGACTCGACTGGAGAGTCTACTCAGTCCCACCCCTTGGAAACCATGCGTTTGGGGATGGTGCTTGAGGTCGATCTTTGGTCGCTCACGGAAAAGCTTATGCTCAATCGGCCAACATTCAAGCCAACTATTTGGCTCGATTAGGAACTTTGAAGATAAGGTGGTCGAAATGAAACGGGGTCCGAGATGAGTTGAAATTGGCTCAAGAACAAACCTGTTTTAAGCCTGGCCGGTGCCCAAAGGGCTCGGGAGGATGCTTTCCCAATTTCAAGAGAATGCTTTCGCCTAGTCAAAGAGGATGCTCGTCATACAAGAGAGGCTCTAGATCGGGCCTCGGGGGAGGTAATCAATATCTGAAGGGCTCAAGATGAAATGATCTGCCGAGCTTTAGAGACTCCGGGCGATGTTGAAAAGGTGGAAAGTGGAAAGGAGGACGAGCTCGCCAACCGGCTCGTTATCGGCGAAGAGACCAACACTTTCGTTTAGGGCTTGAAAATTCTAAAATTTGCACGATGACGAGTATATTGACTCCATGTCTAATTTCTCGTACATTTGTGCTTTTCTTTGATGCCATTCGATCTGCTAGCCACACACTCAACAATGAGCAAATTGCCCCCCCGTCAAACTTTTCGGCGAAGCTTGGTTGATAATCCTCCGGATCGTGACCTCCCAATGTCGGATTTGAATGGTCTGCATGTGTGACTTTTCTCGTTCTTCCGGCGGATCAAAATCGACGACCCAATTACGGATGAAGAGGAGAAACGCAGATGTTATTACTCTTTGAGGTTGCCGACCAAACTCTTCAGACTGAATCTGGGACCAATTTGATACAGGGCGAGCAAGAACCTCCTGTAACTGAGCAAAACGCGCCTCCCAGCGAGCATCCGATATCCGAACATTACGAGTCATTTGGAAGGACCCGAACATAATGTGTTCGATATTTCCTTCCTTCTACACCTAATTTTGACTTTATAGCTTGATGTCTTCTTTTTTCTTTGTAAGACTTGTGTAATTTCGTCTTCTTCACTTTTTAATTCGAACAATATATCTTTAACTGTTTCTTGTTGATACTTCTTCTCTTGTCCAATATTTCTTGATTTAACAAATGGATTTCATATTGAACTGTTTCCTCTAACCTTTGTTTGTTGAGGATGAATGTTGATACTTGTGTTGCTTGATATTTGCTTTGTTGCTTTGCGTTAAATTTTATTGCTTCCGGTTTTTTCTTTTCTTACGAATGAATTGAACATTGGGTTTAATTCTCACTTCTTTCGGTTTTGATTGTCTTATTGACGTTCTTAATCGGTTGATCGTCTTATTTAGGTACGGATGGGTTACTTTATGAACCCCCTTTCTTGGTCTTGCGCGATCGTCTTATTTAGGTGCGATCACTTCCGTTACTCGGGCCGTCTTATTTAGATCGACCCGTTTTAAAAATTCGTCTTTGGGTATCTGTAAAACTAATATTATCATTGTAGCGTACCCATTACTCGCTTTTTCTTTGCGGGAATCGAATCTGAATTCGTTCGTCGGTGAACATAGACTGGGCTCGTTCGTCTTTGTTAAGATTCGTCAAACAAGATGCGACCTCAAATAGGTCTGAACTAAAACTCTTCAAATAACAAAAGTACATATATCATTCTTTTTCTTTTTGCAACACTTTGTATTCTATTACATCGTTCATAGTTATCTATTACACAACTATTATCATCGGGGTTTTTGGATTTAAAACTGTCTTGATTTTTTGCCTCGGAATTGATGTTGACAAGGATATGGCACATCAGTCATCTACCCTTTTTCTTTTTTAACGTAACATGCTCAAGATAATAAGCTTTTGTCCCTCCCGGACAAGTTGCGGTTATCTTGCATGAATAAATGAGCATTTTTCTGGAAAATAAATCTTGAGCAAAATTTTCATTTCTCGGTTACTTCGGCGTATCTTATTTTCGGTGGATTCTAATCCTCCCCTTCGAAGGAGATTTTGGGGATGCATAGGGGACTTCGCGGCTTATTAATAAGCGGTTGAGTAATGAGTGGTAACCCGATTCTTCCGAGCATCTTGAGTCCGATTCAATTTTTGTGAGGAAAAAATACGGTCAAGACGGATGTTCCAAAATAATTCTTTGAATCGATTAACTGGGGCATACTAAGCCGTCTTCCTTCAAGTAGTATTTTTCCTTTTTTCTTCTTCATCTTTTTCTGCTTTTCTTAACTATAAGTTTAGTCTTTGGCATAGATAAATGGTGCTAGCTTACTTATTTCTGTCCGTTTTTGATGGTCTTGCTTAAAAATTAAATTACCCGCATGGTTATCAACTCGCCTTGACACGTATCTTCTATTATTGACTTTGTTGTGACCGTCTCGCTTTATCAAAAGTCTTTGTCGACATTTTTCTTGAAGATAAGTGTCGAAAATAATATATTCTTCTTTTATGATCATCTTGCTTTTTTGAACCGAATGGTGATTGTGTTAAGGTCAACATTATGCTTTTTTATTAAGCGACATTATGCTCGCTTTATTGATAATATTTTTTTCAAATTTGATGCATTCCACGAAAGACAATGGGACTCCATTCAGAAGTCATATGCCCCGATTTAAACGCCAAAATTTGACTAGAAAGGACCTTCCCATGCTCGAAACACACCACTTTCGATCGCCTTAAAACCAAAACCGCCCACATTGAATCTCCGCGTCCACTTTGGAATTATAAAATTTTTTCCTCTTTTTGTACATAGCATTCTTGAAATCAAATCTCATCCTTCTTTCTTCCAACAAGTCCAACTCGTAAGTGCACAGTCATTAATATGCTTCAAAAGTCATTGTTCGATGACTTGGAATTTTGATTTTCACCAAATGCTTAAGCAAAAGGGGTCTCCGTAGTTGATGTTACGAAAGTTGTTCGGTAAGCCCACAATATTTCGGGGCAATTCTTGACCCGTCCTCCGATCCTTGGAATTATCAAGTCTAAATTTGAGGGTATGCTTGATAATTTTATTAATTCTCAACTTGACCATTCTTTTGGGGATAATATGGAGTCGAGAGTGCTTTTTATTCCCAAAGTTTTGTGCAATTCACTTCACCTTATCCGTGACCAATGATTGGGGATCGACAGATAATGTTCTTCCAAACAAAGTTCCACATCCTTTGTTCGTGATTTTAACAACGGCCTAGTATAATAATCAATTACCGGCATATCTAACTCCCGATGTGCCGGTTGGAAATGGGCGATTTCGATTCCCCATTTAGCAAATGGCCATTATAAACCGATACTAAATCTTGCTATGAATGAGTGGAGCATGTACACGGCATTGATAGCGAGCACGAGCATATGGTGAATCCTTTTTAAGAGTTGGCGATAATAACCTTGCACGATTATTTTATGAGCGAGAGATATGATTTCATAAACTCCATCATGGATTTGTTCGACACATGTCCCTCTTGAGGAATAATACACTTTAAAAGTGGAAGTTTTCTTTTGTACAAATGCTCGTCTATAATAGTATATCGAATTCTCGGATAAACGTGCTTTATTTTAGGGAATCCTTTTGTAAATAACTCATTATTGAGTCATCAAGTTTCTTGTTAAAGCATTTGGGCAATCGTAACCACAGGAGCGGATGGCGTATCCTCCATTTTGTCGTGTTCGTCCTTTTCTGTGTGTTGCGAGGCGTAGTTGGCGTCGTGAACCCATTCGTGGTAATTGTTCAATGAAAACTTGGTCAAAAATGCTTTCGAGCAACTCTTTTGCTAGTTGTTGATATTGAATATTACTTTGTTACTTGATAAACAATTACACGAGAATCTTCGACCTTTTAATTCCATTGCCATATAATCCGGCGATCAAAGCTTCATATTCATTCATTATTTGTTCTTTGGAAAATCAAATCGGATGGTCATTGTAAACGTTTTTTGATTGAGAACTTTTAAAACTTGTTGATGATCCATCAACATACATATGCCATGGTTGATCGACAATTTTAAATTTGTGGATATGTCAATTCACCATGAAATCCACCTTTTCATTGCTTTAGGTGGAGGCGAAAAGTAATGCTCTTCCACCGCCCATTTGAGCAATCACCGTATCCCGGTCGTTGGAGGACTTCGCAATCGGTCAATACCTCATCCGAAAAAGTATAATCAATTTTCGCCGGTTTCATTATGAGGCTCTAATTTTTCAATGGAGAATCTGGGAGTTAGGCCTCTTTTAGCACTTGGCTAACATAATAAATGGGCAAATGTGTGGTTCATTCGCCTTCTGATCTGACACTAATTGCATGTTCGATCTTGACAAGATCTGAATAGAGTTGTTACTTTGGGGATAGGCTTAGGCGGTCAATTAGTATCTGCGAGTCTTTGCTTTAATGATTCAAATGCGTTATGCTCGGTCCATCAAACTTTCCGCTTCTTTAATGCATCAAAAGAAAGGTTTACATTTGTCCCCATTTAAAGTGATATGAACAAACTACGGAAGCTAATCGTCCTTTAACTTTTGGACCTCTTTCACATTTACGGGGGCTTGCATATCGAAACCTACTTGAATCTTTGATGGATTCGCTTCAATCCCAGTTGACTAACCATATGTCCGAGGAATTTGCATGAATCCCAAAGCGCATTTCTTGGGATTTAACTTCATATTATATTTTCTTAGTATATCAAACGTTTGTGCGAGGTGGCGATGTGGTCTTCCTTATGTTCGCTCTTTACCACAATATCATCGATATATACCTCGATTGTTAGGCCGATGTGTTAGTCGAACATTTTGTTCCTGGCGTTGATATGTTTGCTCCGGCATTCTTTAATCCGAATGGCATCGTTGCCAACAAACATATTCTTTTCAACGCGAGAATCTTTGTATTCTTTTTGATCGTCCGGATGCATTGGTATTTGGTGATAACCAAAAAACGATCCATAAATGTCATGAGTTCATGGCCCATTGTCTTATCAACCAAATAATCAATGCATTAAAATTATCTTTTGGACATGCCTTATTCAAATCGGTGAAATCAATACAAGATCTCCAAGATCCATTTGATTTGCGAATCTAGTCTGAGGTTATGAAGCCATTTTGGGCATTTTACCTCTCGGATCAATTTGTTGTCAAGGAGCTTTTTGATTTCACTATTCATCCATACGCATATTTTCCGGACTAAATTTTCCGTTTACGAACAACCTGGAGCTTGTGTTTGATCAAGGTTGAGGAGTGGCGGGCATGCTCTGGATCTATTCAACCATATCTTCGTGTGACCATGCGAACACATCTAAATTTGCTTTCGAAGGTAAGTAATTACTTACGTGGATTGGTTCGAATTACGAACCAATGAACACTTCTAACTTCGAATCCATTGGTTCGATATTGATTGGTTCCAATTGCTCAATGAGAGTCGCTTGATTTCTTTTTTTGCTTCCACCGGGGTCTTGAATGGGTCCCCGGGGTTCATCATCAACCTCCATAGGTTCAAAACCTATCGCGAGGCTCTGGAGTCCGATCGCTCGTTTGGCTGATCTATGTTCATTTGATCTGGGGAGATCGGAGGAATCAATTGTTTTTCCACATTCTATGTTCGCGCCTTTTGTATTCGCATACGATTGGTTATGCTTTCATAGAACTCATGTTCGACGGAAGATGTTTAACGATGTTTTTTTACTCGTAAAAATACTCACCAATCTCCCCATTAGTTCCATCATGTTAACAATATTTTGTTTTTAAAATAGTAAACAATCTCGAGCCTTCTTTTGATCTCCTTTTTACTCCCCTTCCATCTTGAGTTTTAACACAATAAATGTCGTGGAATGAATTCTGAATAAACTAACGACCTAGAAACCCGTTAAAATATCGGCGATTACAAAATCTAACATTCTAGTTAAAAAGTTGATTCTAGTTCGACTCTAACCTAATCATGCCCATAGGGTTGGGTCACAGATTCCCCAATGATTACATGGTTCAATATAACCGCTCAAATCCCCAACTTGTTTTTCCATCCGGTGAAGGGTACTAAATAAAATGTTTGATGAAGAAGATGTACCTTCAACCCGAGGAGGCGAAACGATGGTTAGGGGAGTCGTTGTGGGGAGTTATAATCCCGTCAAGATCGTCCTCCAGAAAATGATTTGATGTGTAGGTGGGGAATTGGATGATGTGTTCGCCACCTTTATCGATGGATGTTCGCATGCGCACGCGTCTCCATCTTTTTGCGTCTGTTAATAACGTTGGCGCTGGTAACATCCACCCAGAACCATATTCGGAATGAATCATTTGGATTTCTTGACTTTCTTGACCTCTTCCAACGAAAGGCCCTCTTTTGGGCGTTTGGTCTCTTATTCTTCCGGGATCCTTTGTCAAATATTTGTTCGACCTTTAATGTCTTACATCTTTTTTCTGTTCGTCAATCCTGTTATTTTTTTTTTAATTTTCTTCATATATAGCTTCCAAAGTTGGCCAGTGCATCGCGACAACTTTACATATTGTGCCGATATACTCATGATAATTCTGATATTTGGAAGCGTTAGTCGAAAATTCTTCTTGGCGGTCTAACATGTCCCGATCTTTGATTTGATTAAAGATGGTTTTATATTTAAACGCTTGAAAGACTTGAAGGGCATTTGCTACGCTCTTTGTTAAAGGTTTGAAGGAAGGAGATGTACCCCCCCTTCATTCATCGTTTTCTTTTTAAAGCTTTCCCTAGCGATGGGCTCTGTCTCAATTGTGATTGTCGAAAGCATAAATATAATTTTAATTTGCTCATTCTCTAAACTTCGAGTATGAGTTTGGCCAATCTTGATGCATGGCCTTCCACATATGCGTATTTAAAGTTAGGCCTCCGACCACCGCGAGGATCTTAAATCCTCCTCAATGGGGCTCCATCATATAAACATTTATCAAATCTTTCTATGTATGATCGGTCGGACTCCACTTTTTAGTTGAGAAAAATCGCATTTTGTTTGTGGCGCCGAGCACACATGGACGAAAATGGGACAAAAATTGTCGTCCCGGTTTGTCTGCGAAAAGATGTGATGGGCCTTGGCCGGGTAAAGTGGTAAACCATCTATGTGCTCGATCACCCAAAAGTCATGGGAAATGATAAAGCCTTTAGCGTCGTCGTCTGTAGCCCCCAATCATAAAAGTCATATTTCTTTGAGATGGACATTCCGACTTCGGCGCCGAAAATAGGAATTGGTGAGTGGGTCTTTGCGAACTTGACGCCATGATCGTTGATAATGGCGAGCAAATATCCTTTCGTCGAGGGTAGCCCTTAGTCAATCCTCGATGGCTTTTGCATTTACGCAAATTTCGGCGGGGCCCGATAGACTTAGATTGGGGTCTGTTTCCCATCATGAGGATCTCGTGGATCATGCTGCGTGATGGGCGATCCCTCTCCAAGTTTGTCCTTGACTACCCAACGGATAAACAACTTTGTTCCCACCCCCATATTTGTTCGATTGTCTTGGATGCTTTTGAAGATCTGAATCTTGGCGGGCACCTCTGTTGGATGTCTTTTTCTTGGATCCCTCTCTGTTATTACCGATGGTCTTTGGCGGAGAGCCTCAAAGCGTCAAACGCGATGGTCTACCGCGAGGTCTGTTCAGTCCGGCGTATCATCGGCTTTTTCTTGGTCCGCTTTGCGAGGTTTCTTTTTAGCTTGTTTCTTTGTCGGTGTATGTGAATCTTTGCTCTTCACCTTTTGAGCCTCTAACTTAGCCAATTCTTTTTACGCCCTCTCTTTGCTTTCGACAAGAAAAGTGATTGCTTTGAAGTGGCCGCCGGATCATTAGCTATATCCTCAAGATTAATAGTTTCTCTTGCTTGATCTTTATGAAAAGGGCCTCTTTTTTCTCATATAATCGGCTTTGTTCCGACCTCTCCGTTTAGGTGTTCTAGATTGAGGCATTATATTTCTTTTTTTCGCCTCGGCTAACTAAGGGTTCGTGTATGGGTTGATTTTCTCCACCCCTCTTTTAAGCGCCAATTATTGCGAGTCGTTTTTATGGAGAGTATTATGTGGGTGATTTGATTACAACTTCATAAACAAAACTTATACGTGTAAAATAAAATAAATAAGATGAATTTGTTGACCCGGTTAAATCGAAAATATTTCACGAAAGGCATACCAAGCCGGATATAGTATTTGAGCTTTACACGCGTGAATACACCTTATGAAGATGAATCGATCTTTGATTGGTAAATGAGTTCTAGGGTTTTTGTATATGTGGATGAACACTCTTCTTTTTGTTCCTCACCTCTCAAGGGATTTCTATCGGCATCTCCCTCTCTCTTTTTCTTTCGGCCTCCTCCTTTTTTCTCTCTCCCTTCTTTTTTTTCTACTTAGATTAAGCATGAATTTGGATTGGTAAAGCATGTCTTTGGATTTTTACGGATCATGCAAGAACTCGGAGATGTCGCCATCGCTTGATTTCATCTTCTAGATTCATCTTTGTATAAACATTGTCGATAAGAAGCTTTATTGACCGTCGAAATTAATCTTCGTTAAATTAAGTTTTTATGTTCGCCCGCTCTTGGGTTCCTCGGGAGAGTTGAGTTCAAAGATCTTGACTTTATGTTTGTTCGATAAAGAAGCGAACAATTACGATGAGTTAACAAAAAGTAACTTATCCACCGGGTGTGATTATTATATTCGAATATTACACGTGTCGCTCTTTGATGTTCGATTAATCCTGATTTATTATATCGAACACAACACAAATCTTGGAATCTTGTCTCTTAATTTTTCGAAAATTTGCCATAACAAGATAAGGTGGGATTTTTGTGGAATATTTTAATTATGGAGAAAAGAATATAGAAGATATATTCACGATTTCTTGGAGATCAAGAAAAGATTTTCCCACATTGGTTTTTCCCCAAAATTTCGACCACCATTCTATCTATAAATAGGGGATGATTCTTTCATTCTCAAGTACAATTCCATGTGCTGGAAAAATTAGTAAATCCACAAAGGTGGTGCAACAAATTTTATTTTCCCTTTTGTTAATTGTTCGCGAGCTTCCTTCCACCGGATTGTCGAGCAAGGACTAGGGAATACTTGGGAAGGACTTTTGGTGTGTTTTCATATACGAGATCATTGCCATTCCAAGAGGTAAGTTCACGTAAACTCGTAGTAATTCCGCATGCGTAGGATTTACGTGAACTGTTTATATGCACGATTTGTTGTTGAATTATTATTTGAATTAATATGGGTTAATTCATGCTAGTAATAATTATCAGAATTAAATTTGTATTTAAATATTCATCCTGAATAGATCCGGGCAATTAATTCCCCAACAACTGGTATCAGAGCCTCGGTTTCGGGCTCTGAATTTTAAATTGTAATTTAATTCGTTGTCATTAAATTTGAAATTTGATAGTAGAATTGCTAGATTTTTTTTTTGTATCGATCATGTCATGGAATTTAATGTGTTTATTTATGCATGCATATAAATTGTGGTTTTTAATTAGATTAGTTGGGATTCGTTTTGCCTCGTGATAAAATCCACGAGTAGATTAAATTTGTTTGATTTGATCAATGTGATCGATCCGATAAATGAACCGATTCTAAATAAATTGATCAAATCCTAAGACCGATCCGATTCGCAAATTTATGCGTCACATCCATTGTTGTCCGATCTTCTTCATCACCGATCCGATATGTATTTTAACTTGTGACAATAACATGGCCGGTTATTAATTTAAATAAGTGGCTTGACAAGGCATTTTTTTTGAAAGCGGTCAAGTGGGAGCTTTTTCGAGACGAGCGATGAAAGCTATGAAGGCGATTTCTCAAGATCAAGACATGACAAAATTAACCATGACAATTGGATAAATGTGCTGAACATGTTTAATTTTTGTCTTGATGTTTATGCATTATTTATGCTTATTTAAATTGTGTTTAAATTTGCGATGCATGAGAAAATGTTTTGAAAAATCTCACTTTTCGAAAATTACTAAGTATGCTTAAACAATTAATTGATAATTTTATTACGGATAATAAAATTGAATTAATTATTGACCTCCATGATTTATTTATTTGTGAATTCTTTTGGAGAAATTCCCCTACGGGGACGGTCAAAAAAGATAGCTTTCACATGAATAAATTCCAAATGGATGATTGTGGATTATTACTAGTGGCGGCGATGACCCTCCCGAGGCTCGTTCAAAGCGAAATAATAATTTTGTATTTAATCATGGTTATTACTTAGGTATAAAATTGATATGCATATACTTCCCGAAGTCCTGTCAATTTTATATTGGTCAAAATGGGAACCAACTATTAATCTGGATATTAAAGGTTTATAATCTTCTTGTTTGTAACACCTTGAATGTGTTTTGATGGTCTAAAAAACCCGATTTAAAAGCTCGTAAAATCTCAATGGGAGGTGACTTAATATTTTTTTTTTAATGTGTGTTATCTTGATTTGCTAAAGTATGTATGGCCAGTTAATATGAAAAGCAAATAAGAACACGTATTTTTTTATAGTGGTTCGGACAAACCCGATCCTACATCCACTCTTCCCTTCATGGGGCACCAACTTAACCAACAGATGTTTCTGCGAGTTCACACTCAAAGCGGGACTTATCTCCCTCACGGGATTACTACCCTCCTTTTTTTGGGATTCTTTAGATGTTCTGGGAGTTCACACTCACCTACAAACTTATCTATCAAACCGATTTGGGTAAGGTTTGTTTGATTTTCAACTAGGTTGAGATTTTCCCTTACATTTGTTTAGCCTCAATGCTAAGGATGGGAAAATCTCTCTAAGCTAGGATATAACATTTGTGCTTAGATCTAGGGTAGAACACTTTTGAATATATGTGTGTTTTCTTGCTCTGTGTTCTATGAATGGAGTTGCTTGAATATTTGGCTTTAATTTCACTTTGCGAGATCCTCCATTTTCTTCTTTTGAAGATAGTGCAATGTATTTATAGTGTGGATTTGAATATTACCGTTGGAGAGTAATATTCAAATCCATAATAATAATCTTCCAAAGATGCGGCTTTATGTCACATCCATATATGTTGTTATCTTCTTATTGATCAATTTGCTTTTGTGTGTCTAACGGATCGATCATTTCATGGGATTCTTGTTCATCACTTGATTACATCACTTTGATCCGGTCCAAAATCGATCTGTAGATTTACATTTGTCTTTGAAATCACTTGTTCATCAAGTTAAAAACAACGTTCATGCCGATTCGATTTACGCACTACATCGGGGTTGCATCGATCTTGCCTTTTGATCGTCTGCCTGGTGATCATTTGATCTTGCCTGTTGATCTGTTCGACCGTTGATCGATCTGCCTGATTGATCGATCTTGCTGATGATCGATCTTGCCTGGTGATCGATCTGCCGCAATTTGATCGATCTTTGCCGATCCGGTGATCTGTTTAGCCTGGTGACTGATCTGCCGGTGATCGATCTTTGCAATGGTCGATCTTGCCATCTGATCTGATCGATCTGCCGGTGATCTCTGCCTGGTGATCTGATCTTCCGCGGTGATCTGATCTTGATTTCTTAACTTGTTCTCTCGTTCCCCTCAACTTGTTATCTCGTATATTAATTTAAATAACACAAGTTGATAATGTTTTAAGCATAATTTATCAAAACTAAAAATATCCCAACAATTTTCCCCTTTTTTGATAATGATGCCAAAACTAACTAACAATAAAAAATATCTGAAAGCGGTGTTAGTTAAACAAGAGAAATGATGAAGAATATTTGATGCATTAAAAAAATGATGAGAAGATGATTGTCAACCTCCATGAATTTTATAAATAATATGCATTTTAAACTAAATGGGTTTTAACAAAAAGATCGATTCGATGTTCACATTAAAATCTAGTGAACTTTTGAATCCTAACTTTGATACCACTTGATGGTCCCGAAAAACCCGATTTAAAAGCTCGTAAAAATCTCAATGGGAGGTGACTTAATTTTTTTTTTAATGTGTGTTATCTTGATTTGCTAAAAGTATGTATGATTTAATATGAAAGCAAATAAGAACACGCGTATTTTTATAGTGGTTGGACAAACCAGATCCTACATCCACTCTTTCCCTTCATGGGGCACCAACTTAACCAACAGATGTTTATCGAGTTCACACTCAAAATGGGACTTATCACTCTCACGGGATCGCTTTATAGATGTTTATCGAGTTCACACTCAAAGCGGGACTTATCTCCTCCGCGGGATTACTGCCCTCCCTTTCGGGATTCTTTGATGTTCTGGGGAGTTCACACTCACCTACAAACTTATCCTATCAAACCGATTTGGGTAAGGTTTGTTTGGTTTCAACTAGGTTGAGATTTTCCTTACATTTGTTTAGCCTCAATGCTAAGGATGGGAAAATCTCTCTAAGCTAGGATATATCATTTGTGCTTAGATCTAGGGTAGAACACTTTTGAATATATGTGTGTATTTCTTGCTCTGTGTTCTATGAATGGAGTTGCTTGAATATTTGGCTTTAATTTCACTTTGCGAGATCCTCCATTTTCTTCTTTTGAAGATAGTGCAATGTATTTATAGTGTGGATTTGAATATTACCGTTGGAGAGTAATATTCAAATCCATCTTAATAATCTTCCATTTTTCTTTGTCCTTTTTTCCTTTGTTGTTTTGCGAACTTTATGTCACATCCATATATGTTGTTATCTTCTTATTGATCATTTGCTTTTGTGTGTCTAACGGATCCGATTAGCTCATTTGGATTATTGTTCATAACTTACGATTACGGTACTTTGATGCGTCCATTGAAATCGATCTGTAGATTTATGTTGTCTTTGAAATCAATGTTCATCAAGTTAAAACACTGCTTTCGTTCATCGGTTCGATTTACGCTTACATCTGGATCATCGGTCGATCTTTGCCTGGTGATCGATATACTGTAATCGATCTGCCTGGTGATCGATCTGCCTGGTGATTTGATCTTTACCTGGTGATCTGTTCGACCTGGTGACGATCTGCCGCCTGTGATCTGATCTTGCCCTGGTGATCGATCTTTGCTTAACTGATCGATCTGCCTGGTGATCACGATCTTTACCTGGATCTGTTAAAGAAATCTGCGAAATCGATCTTCTGCCTGGTGATCGATCTGCCTGGTGATCGATCTGCCGCGGTGATCGATACTTCCACGGTGATCGATCTTGCTTGTTCTCTCGTTCCCCCCCTCGACTTGTTATATGTATATTAATTTAAATAACCTGAGTTGATAATGTTTTAGCATAATTTATCAAAACTAAAAATATCAAACATGTTTAAATAATGACCCACCCCCCGTGGCTTATTTAAAGCTGTTTTTTGAATGTTAGTGATGCATGTTCATATTTTTTTGGAGATTTTAATATGAAACATGTGATCAATTTTGTGATATATTTGTGCTTATGCATATTATTATTTATTTCGATTCGAAGATGTCGCAACCTTTTAATCAATCGGTTCAATATACTTAAAGACAATTTGCTTCTTGGTGAAAACTTTGTTGATTGGAGTTAAGTAAACTTACTATTGTCCTCCTTTGCACAAAAAGCCATAAGCGGGCTCTCACTACACCTAAACCAAAAAGCAAATGATAACTAAATCGGTTAAGAAAAGAGTATCTTTGGGGGGCGTTCAACGAAATGACAAAGTGTACCATCTTGGCTTCAATGTCGGATGTGTTGCAACACCAACACCCGAGCGTTGAGACCGCTGCGGACATCATGACTAGTCTTAAAGCGATGTTTCTACATCGAACCGTGGTGGCTCGTCGGATCACCATGAGGGGACTTGCTCTCTATGAAAATGGTGGAGGGAACGCCCGAAGGGAGCACGTTCTCCAGATGATGGCTCACCTTAACAAACTTGAGGTACTTGGCGCCGAATCGACGCCGAGACCCAAATCGATTTAGTGCTCCATTCTCTGCCCGAAAAAGTTTTGAAGCGATTCGAGGTTGAACTATCGGATGAATAATCGAAAGTTCTCGATGCGATCTATTGTAAGCTTTGGTCGGCGAGAGGCGATATTGGGACAAAAGAGCCAAGCCTTGGTGGCAAATGGACCTTCTTCTTCTTCTAGGCCAAGGGTGGTAAGAACAAGAAAAAGGACAAAGAGCCACAAGCAAGTGAACTCAAGTGTTGCCAAAAGGCAAAAGGTGAAGGGAGGTGGAGGAGTGAGCAAGCCAGACTAAGGAGGTGCTTCAAGTGCGGTGAGAGAGGACATTGGAGGTCGACCTATTCCAATCCCAAAGGAATGGAAAGAAAGGTAATTCTCACGCACTAGCAAGTAGCCGAAACTTGCTTAGCGGCGTATACCTCCCATTTATGGGTGGTGGATCTGAGATCCAAGATCATGTTTGTTTCACTTTTGAGGGGTTTAAACGGACCCGACAACTTAGTGGGAGTGAGATCCTCATCACACTAAGCGATCTTCTGAGTGGCGGTTTGAAAGATGAGACAAGTGCACTGTCTTTTGAAGACAAAGTTTTAATTTTAAGAGATGTACTTTCGTTCGAATTTTAGAAAGAACTTGATTTGGGTTTCTAAACTTTACCTTGATGGATATTCGGTTACTTTTGATAAAGTTGTTACCATTTCTCTTTATGATAAATTTATCTCGTCATGGAACGTTGTCAAGTAATCTCTATACAATTAATCATGCACCACTAACGAAATGCATCCTATAACACATCAACTATTTCGGTAAAAAAAAACATTCATCGACGTGAGCGAAACACTTCTATGGCATCTAAGATTGGGACATATTAATCCAAAAGAGGATCCAAAGGTTGGTGAAAAGCGGTTCACTAGAGTTTCTCCAAGTTGAACCAATTCAATCTGCGAATCATGTTTGAGGGTAAAATGACCAAGAGGACATTCGGAACCAAGGGAATAGAGCCAAAGAAGTGTTAGAAATCGTTCACCTGCGGCGTTATGTGGTCCAATGTCAACCATGGCAAGAGGATGTTCTGAGTATTTCATCACTTTTATTGATGACTACTCGAGGTACGATTATATTTTCCTTATGAAGCATAAATCTGAGATCTTTGAGAAATTCAAAGAATTTAAGGCTCAAGCAGAGAATCATAGGGAAAAATGTATCAAGTCTCTACGATCCGATCGTGGAGGCGATACCTCAATGATGAGTTTTTGAACTACTTGTCGGATGAAGGATTGCATCGGTACCGATCGGAACCCCTCAACAAAAGCGGGGTTGCGAGCGAAAAACATAACTCTTTTGGAAATGGTTAGATCAATGATGAGTTATCGCGGATCTTCCCAAGTCGTTTACGGGGTCATGCCTTGGAAACAACGGCTTACATTACGAACTTGGTGCCATCCAAATCGGTTCCCAAAACTCCCAAAGAATTGTGGACCCAGGCGCAAGCCTAGTTTGAGACACATGAGAATTTGGGGTGTCCGCCCTCGTGTTGGACAAGGAAGCCGGGAAATGGATCTTCGATTAGAATTAAAATCATTTATAGGATACCCTTAGAGGAACAAAAGGGTGTATGTTCTATGGTCCCAATGATCAAAAGGTGGTAATAAGCACCCACTTTAGATTTTTGGAGGAAGACTATATGAACGAAAGAAAACCCAAAAGTGAGATTACCTTAAGTGAGCTAAGGAGGCTAACCTCATTGCTTAACCCAGAAAGATGATATACCAAATGACACACTTTCTGTCGGTCTCTCGTCAGAGTGGGGAGGGTTGTGAGACAGCCCGAGAGATTCATGGGGATAGTAGAGTCCTCGGACTTGATTCCCGGATAAGATGAATCAGACCCATGGACATATGATGAGGCAATCCAAGATAAGAATGCGGTTTCTTGGTAAAAGGCAATGAAAGCCGAAATGGGGTCTATGGATCATAACAGAGTGTGGAAGCTAGTCGAACCACTTAATGGGGTCAAACCCATTGGTTGCAAGTGGGTATACAAGAGAAAGAGGGGACCGGACGGGAAGGTGGAAACCTTCAAGGCAAGGCTTGTGGCGAAAGGTTATACTCAGAAAGAAGGGATCGATTATGAGGAAACCTTTTCACCTGTAGCAATGCTCAAGTCCATCCGGATTCTCTTGTCGATAACTGTGCATCTTGATTTTGAAATCTGGCAAATGGATGTCAAGACAGCTTTCCTTAACGGAAGTCTTGATGAGGAAATCTATATGCAACAACCCTAAGGCTTCATTGAAAAGGGCCAAGAACACCTAGTTTGTAAGCTCATGAAGTCCATTTACGGACTCAAACAGGCATCCAGATCTTGGAACCAATGTTTTGATCATGTTATAAAGTCTTATGGGTTTGATCAAAACGAGTTTGAAAGTTGTGTGTATAAAACGCATGTCGGAACTGCATTGGTATTCTTAGTACTATATGTTGGGATTATACTGGAAAGTATGCTTTTTACTTTGTATAATCAAAACTGAATTTTCAGACTTATTTACTGAAATAAATTGTTTATCACTGATGCTTTAAATATTATCGAATGTTACATATATTTACTGCATAACTAAGTCGTACGTGTTACATTGTAGTTAATTTAGTGATACCAGATCACATAAGATTAAATTAACAGTCCCTTGTAACTAAAAGTACGCCATTCACGACCTAGATGGAAATGAACAACCCATCGTGAAAGGTTGAAGAGGCTCAGATTGGCTTGTCTTGACCAAGAGATTACACTGGTGCATGACTGATGCACTAAATAGGACCTACAGGAGCATAAATTCTTTAGAACTGAACAAGGAAGAATTAGACCTTAGTGGTTCGTTATTTCTTAATCTTCGTTCCTTAAATATGATCACGTGGGATTGGTAACTATTGCTTTGACTTATCATGGGTAGCGAATAAGTGAGATTCAATACTTTTTATCTTGGGCAATATTATTAGTCACATGTGATTGCTAAGATTTATCTGAAGAATTGTGTCTGCAAATACGCTTGTTCGATTTGCCCCCTTGGGAGGTTCATAAGCTTTATCATACCAAATCTTGCAAGTGGAATTAGTTTCCGGTATGGATAATAATGTTGAACCATTCCTTGACCAAGGATAAAAGATATTAATTAATGGAAAGTTATCCCAGTGGCTTGAATTAATTAATGGGCTAGATAATCTTAAACACGGGAAATAATAACCGGGAGCCATATTGACTGTAATATGGGTTAAGATGGATAGTGCAATATTAATTATGTAGTGGGATTAATTAATATTTATGGGCTTGAATAATATTGTGGCTCAATATTAGATATTCAAGGTCCATTAAAAGGTCCAATCTTAATTCTCCTAAAGGCCCCCTAAGTAGCCCAACATATAGTCCATTAACTGAAAAAGGTGATTAAAATAAAATAAATAATGTTGCTTAATTTTCCAACTAAATTTTCGAAAATTATAAATATATTGGGAGAAAGATTTTCTTTGAATTTTGTTATGGAATGAAGATATGTATTCTTGGAATACAAGATTATCTCATTAAATTCAAGAAATCTCCCACTTGATTATCTATAATGATATTTCTGAAATTTTGAAAATAGAGGGCAAGAAAGATTTTCTTGAAAAGATATTATGGAAGATATGTATTTTTTGAAATACAAGAATATCTCATAAATTCAAGAAGATCCAAATCTTGGATTCTTGAAACCCCATATTTTCGAAAACTTCCATAATATAGATAAGGTGGGATTTTTGTGGAATATTATAATTATGGGAAAAAGAATATAAGAGATATATTCAAGATTTCTTGGAGATCAAGAAAAGATTTTTCCACATTATTCTATCACAAATTTTCGTCCACCTTGGTATCTATAAATAGGGGATGATTCTTTCATTCCCAAGTACAATTCCATGTGCTGGAAAAATTAGTAAATCCACAAAGGTGGTGCAACATAATTTATTTTCCTTTTTGTTAAATCGTTCACAAGAATCCTTCCACCGGATAGTCGAACGAGGGCTAAGGGAATACTTGGGAAGTTCTTTTGGTTAGTCTAATCTGCCAGATCACTGCCATCCCAAGAGGTACGTTCACGTAAACTCGTAGAATTCCACATGAGTAGATTTTACGTGAATTATTATATGCATGATATGTTGTTGGATTATTATTTGAATTAATATATGATTAATTCATGCTAGTAATAATTAAAGAATTAAATTTGTATTTAAATATTCACCCCGAATAGATCTGTGCAACTTATTCCCCAACACTATACGTAGATGACATTCTGCTCATCGGGAACGATGTAAAGGTGTTATCAGACGTAAGGGCATGGCTTTCAAAACTGTTTGATATGAAGGACTTAGGGGAAGCCGGACACATCCTTGGGATCAAGATCACTCGAAATCGCAAGAAAAGGATGATAGGCTTATCGCAAGCTTCATACATAGACACTGTCTTGAAACGATTCAGCATGCAGGATTCCAAGAAAGGCTTCGTACCTTTCAGGCATGGAATCCATCTATCCAAGGAAATGTGCCCTAAGACACAAAAGGAGATATATGACATGAAAGACATTCCTTATGCTTCGACTGTCGGAAGCCTTATGTATGCAATGTTGTGTACGAGACCAGATATCTGCTTTGCCTTTAGCATGGTGGCAAGATATCAGAGTAACCCGGGAAAGGAACATTGGACGGCAGTTAAAAACATTCTAAAGTATCGTAAAAGAACTCGAGATAGAATGTTGGTTTATCAGTCAGATAGTCTAATCCCCATCGGCTACACGGACTCGGATTTCCAATCAGACTTAGATTCCAGAAAATCTACCTCCGGTAGTGTGTTTTGCATGGGGGGAGGAGCCATGACGTGGAGAAGCGTTAAGCAGAAATGCGTCGCAGATTCTACCATGGAAGCCGAATATGTAGCTGCTTGCGAGGCAGCGAAAGAAGCGGTTTGGCTCAAGAACTTCCTAGTGGACTTGGATGTGGTTCCGAATTTGCCCAGCAGAATCACTGTTTATTGTGACAATGCCGGAGCAGTTGCAAATTCAAGGGAACCAAGAGCCCACAAGGCCAGTAAACACATTGAAAGGAAATACCATCTTATACGAGATATCGTTAAGAGAGGAGATATAGAGGTGGCAAAGATCGCATCAGAAGACAACCAAGCTGATCCATTCACAAAGGGTCTGTCTCAGAATACATTCGAGAGACATGTGAAAGGAATGGGTGTCAAGACCGTTGCCAATCTGCTTTGAGTATAAGTGGGAGGCATTATTAGGTTCGTGTAGGTGGCATTAGTTGTCACGTACTACACGAGAGATGCTGTAGTATACTTAAAAGCTGACTTTGAGTATAAGTGGGAGATTGTTGGGATTATACTGGAAAGTATGCTTTTACTTTGTATAATCAGACTTACTGAATTTCAGACTTATTTACTGAAATAAATTGTTTATCACTGATGCTTTAAATATCATCGAATTACATATATTTACTGCATAACTGTTCAATAAATAGTACGTGTTACATTGTAGTTAATTTAGTGATACCAGATCACAGAAGATTGAATTAACAGTTCCTTGTAACTAAAAGTACACCATTCATGACCTAGATGGAAATGAACAATCCATCGTGAAAGGTTGTAGTGTAAGGCTCATATTGGTTTGTCTTGACCAAGAGATTACACTAGTGCATGACTGATGCATTGAATAGGACCTACAGGAGGATAAATTCTTCAGGACTGAACTAGAAAGAATTAGACCTCAGTGGTTAGTTATTTCTTAATCTTCGTCCCTTAAATAGGATTGCGTGTGGTTAGTAATTATTGCTTTGAGTTATTACGGGAAGAGAATCAATGAGATTCAATACCCTATATCTTGGGCAATATTATTGGTCACATGCGATTGCTAAGATTTAATACGGAGAATCATGTGCAAGTACGCTTGTTCGATTTGCCCCCTTGGGAGGTTCATAAGTTTTATCATACCAAATCTTGCAAGTGGAACTAGTTTCCGGTATGGATAATAATGTTGAACCGTTCCTTTACCAAGGATAAAAGATATTAATTAATGGAAAGCTATTTCAGTGGCTTGAATTAATTAATGAGCTAGATAATCTTAAACACGGGAAATAATAACCAGGAGCCATATTAACTGTAATATGGGTTAAGATGGATAGTGCAATATTAATTATGTAGTGGGATTAATTAATATTTATGGGCTTGAATAATATTGTGGCTCAATATTGATAATTCAAGGTCCATTGGAAGGTCCAATCTTAATTCTCCTAAAGGCCCCCCAAGTAGCCCAAGATAAAGTCCAATAACTGAAAAATGTGTTTAAAAATAAAATAAATTTTGTTGCTTATTTTTCTTCTCTTTTTCGAAAATTTTGAATAAAAGGGGAGAAAGATTTTCTTTGAATTTTGTTATGGAATGAAGATATGTATTCTTGGAATACAAGATTATCTCATTAAATTCAAGAAATCTCCCACTTGGTTATTCATATGAGATTTTCGAAATTTTCAAAGAATTAAGGGAATGAAAGATTTTCTTGATTTTCTTGAAAAGATATTATGGAAGATATGTATTTCTTGAAATACAAGTATATCTCATAAATTCAAAAAGATCCAAATCTTGGAATCTTGTCTCTTAATTTTTTGAAAATTTGCCATAACAAGATAAGGTGGGATTTTTGTGGAATATTTTAATTATGGAGAAAAGAATATATGAGATATATTCAAGATTTCTTGGAGATCAAGAAAAAAAATTTCCACATTGGTTTTTTCCAAAAATTTCGACCACCATCCTATCTATAAATAGGGGATGATTCTTTCATTCCCAAGTACAATTTCATGTGCTGGAAAAATGAGTAAATCCACAAAGGTGGTGCAACAAATTTTATTTTCCCTTTTGTTAATTGTTCGCGAGCTTCCTTCCACCGGATTGTCGAGCAAGGACTAGGGAATACTTGGGAAGGACTTTTGGTGTGTTTTCATATACGAGATCATTGCCATTCCAAGAGGTAAGTTCATGTAAACTCGTAGTAATTCCGCATGCGTAGGATTTACGTGAACTGTTTATATGCTTGATTTGTTGTTGAATTATTATTTGAATTAATATGGGTTAATTCATGCTAGTAATAATTATCAGAATTAAATTTGTATTCAAATATTCATCCCGAATAGATCCGGACAATTAATTCCCCAACAAAATAATGAAGAATATTGTATGCATTTTTTTTAATGAGAAGATGATTGTCAATCTCTATGAATTTTATAAAAGATATGCATTTTTAAAATAAATGGGTTTTAACAAAAAAATATCAGTTCAGGTGGTCACATTAAAAGCTAGTGAACTTTTGAACTCCTGCTCTGATACCACTTGTTGGTCCTTAAAAACCCGATTTAAAACTCGTAAAATCTCAATGGGAGGTGACTTTAAAAATTTTGCGAATGTGTTATGCAGATTTGCTAAAGTATGTATGACAGTTAATATGAAAGCAAATAAGAACACACACATTTGTATAGTGGTTCGGAGTCCAACTCCTACATCCACTCTTCCTTATCAGCAGGGGCACCAACTAAACCAACTGGACTTAGATTAATGTGTTAGTCCAACACAATACAACAGATGTTTAATGAGTTCTCACTCTCTCGGGACTTATCTCCCTCATGGGATCGCATATAGATGTTTAATGAGTTCTCACTCTCTCGGGACTTATCTCCCTTACGGGATTGCCTATAGATGTTTAATGAGTTCTCACTCTCTCGGGACTTATCTCCCTTACGGGATTGCCTATTAACTACCTTACTTAACCACTAATTCTTTCTCAAGAAAGGGTTTGGGTTTGGTGTTATTTCCAACTAGGTGAGATTTTCCCTTACATTGTTTTAGTCTTTAAGCTAAGGTTGGGAAAATCTCTCTAAGCTTAGGATATGACATTTATGCTTAGATATAATGAAGAACACTCTTGGGTAAATTTGGATATTTAATGCTATGTGTTCTTGAATGGAGATGCTTGAATATTTGACTTTAATCTTCACTTTGCAGTATCCTCCATTATTTTCTTTTGAAGATAGTGCAATGTATTTATAGTGGGAATTTGAATATTACCGTTGGAGAGTAAATTCAAATCCATACTAATAGTCTTCCAGCTTTTCTTTGTCCTTTTGCAATGTTGCTTGCAGCTTTATGTCACATCAATATATGTGTTGTCATCTTCTCATTAGACAGCTTTTTGTGTGTCTAACAGATTTGATTTCAGCTCACCTGATTACTATTCATCTCTTCTGTTATAGTCGGAATTATCCGTGCGTATGAACAATCACTCACAAGATAATAATGGCGAAAGCACATAAAAATGAGAATGCGATTTGATGACCCGGTTAGTCAAATGTGGCTACGTCCGGGGGCAATACCAAGCCATGAATTCTATTATACTCTCTGCTTTTAGAATTAAGATTCTGATCCCTTTACAATGAGCATTACAGCATGTATTTATAGACTACGAAGTAGGTTATCTCTCTTCATGGACCGGGTGATCTCGGCCTCTTAGGGTTTCCGCTCACTGGATAATCAATCCCTCCTTTTCCGGCGCAAATCTCGCCCGCAGCTGGACATTCCCTCTTATGCCCAGAATATCCGTCTCCATAAATATGACGCGATCTCATTCCATAATTCAGTCCATTCTATTCGGGAAAGTAGTCGGGCTGGGACGACCAGACAGGGGTGGTCGTCCAAGAGGTGCTCGCTATGACTTGGTCTCCCTGGGGTGATCGCCACGTCGTGGCGAGGCCACAACAATTGCCCCCCAGGTCGCTAGCGAGGTGGTCGCTGGTCGACCTGGTTCGTACTTCACTGCACCTAGGGCGACGTCCGTCTTATGGGCCCGAGTAAGTTCAACCGTCGCCTCAAGAAGGCAGCTGATGACGTAACTCCTGCAGGTCATGATGGCGCGTGGATGTCACGTCCCCGCTATTCTCGGGATTTAGCAGATACGCCCCCTCTTCTCTTTTTTTTTTAAAGATTTGCATTCGAGCCCCTGTCCCTTCTTATAGATAGGTCTCTTCCTCCTTGATTTTGGGACTTTGCTTCTTCGAGTGTTTTTCTGCAAGCTTCATCCTCCGGTGCTTTATACAGCCAACTGGTAAGCGCAACTCTTCCCTCTTTTTCCTTCTACTTTTAGTACAATGTCTATGCCCCTCGGTGGCCATCTGCGTCAGGCGGAGGGGGAGCCCTCCTTCACTGTTTCATCGGGGTCGGACTCCTCAGTGAGGGAGGTCTTGTCAGCCGGAGCGTCGAGCTGTGGGGTTCATTCTGGCGGCATGGACCTTTCTCGTCCTGCCCGGGGAAATTCCCTGATTGATCCGGAGGTATTTGGCCCCTTGAGGATTTGGGGGTTCTCACGCCAGAGCGGGGATTGGGAAACCCTCGTGGTGGCCCTCCCGAAGAGCCGGAGACCTCCGCCCGCCGCGACGAAGATCACCCCAATTTTTTCGACTACAGAGCCTATCGGGCCGGTCTCCACTACTGTCGACCACTTCGTCCCGTAGTTCGGGCTGCGACCAAATCAAGATTTTTTATAAATGACAAGAAGTACCACTCCACCATGTCGGAGGCCGAACTGGATGCGGCTCATCGTCAGTTTGAGACCCCGGGTGATGTGTTTTTCTACTGTCCGAATGACTTTAAGAGGGCCGACCAGCCTCCGGAGGGTATGATCACCATTCACGAGGCAGCCATGGATGCCGGTCTTCGATTCCCACTCCACCCGACGATCTCTCATTTATTGGTTGCTTGGCACATTGCCCCTGCACAACTTACTGAGAACGGGTGGAGTTACCTTCTGGCGACCCTGATGGTGCTCGTCCAGGCCGGCCTTTATCGGCTACCCACGCCGATGGAGGTGAACTTCTTTTGGTCGCTGGTCGCCCAGCACGGCCAGGAAGGTCAGTATGCCTTGAAGAATCGACCTGGTGGGCGGATTGTGTGGGGAATAGTCAACAAGGTAAAAAACTGGCACCCCCGGTGGTGGTTTGTGGGGGGAGCTTGGCAGAGTGCCCCTCCGGGTTCAGTTTCAGAGATCCCAATACCCGTCGACTTTCAAGAGCGAGCTCCTCGTAAGGTCCATTCCTACGTTGGCGTTGAGCATCTCCGTACTGATCTAATTTCCCTTGTCTCTCTTGCAGGTTTATTCATTGTTGACGAGAGCCAGCTGAACTGGGACTTCGAGGCTGCTCGCCGAATCGCTTTCGACCATCCCTGGGAGGACCGACACGTCGAGCTTTATAATTCCTCCTCCGAGAGATTGTGGGGAGGGCTACAAACGTACCCTCGTGAGACTGGCCGCCTACGTGAGTATGTTGTTCTGTAAATAAAATTAATTCTGAAACTCCTTTAGGATCTTCCCATCAAGCACTAATTTGTGCCTTTTTGTAGCTCCTTGTATACCCGTCCAAGCGCTTGCCCCGACTGCCGCAGAAATGTCTTCTCGTCGAAATCCCGCACTCAACTTTTCTTAGACTGGGTCCGTGGCCCGGCCCACGTCCTCGTCCCGTGGTGGCACGGTGGAGACAGGAGGGTCCTCCTGGGTGGATCGCCCGAAGGACAAGAGGAAGGCCAAAGAGGGGCGAGAGGGTGCTCGCCCGTCCTGTTCCGAGGGCTCCCCCACACTCAAGCATGGCCGCACGGGCGACCATACTCCTCGCGCCTCTGGAGGTGGGAGCGCTTCCTAGCGGGAGCCCATCCTCGCTGCCCGCCCCCCACCGTCGACTCCCCCTCCATCGCCTGGCCGCCAGTTCTCTGGGGATCGCACGTTCGTGGGATTCGACGTTGATCTTTCTGGGGCATAAGTCTTCCTCGAATGTCTAACTCCTTTAACATTTCCACAAATGTCTTGACTTGCTCTTGTCTTTACAGGTTTGCTAATTTCCCGCCGCCCGTGGCCGACTATCTTCGCTCGAAGATGCCCCCCATCGTCGGGGTATCACCGGACTGGCCTCGGTACATGCGGCACTCCGTGCGAGATGTGCCCCAATGTTGGTCTCTGGACGACCATCATGCTGCTTCCTCCAACAGCAAGGAGAACAACATGTACACCGCTCTAGTGTATTCCCAGAAAGCGGCCACATTCCTCGAGCGGGTCATCGAGCAAAATGATCAGGACCTGGAGACCTCCTGCTCGGCCCTCGACGAGCAAAAGAAAAAGCTAGAGGAGGCGGCCGTGGCCATGTCTCGAATGGAAGTCGACCTGAAGGCCGCGCAGGAGTGGTCGGCCGAGTTAGCCTTGCAGGTGGCCGAGGTGAACACAAAAAGGCGCGCTGAAGTAGACTCGCATTGTCTCGAGCTGGTGACATTGCGGGGCTGGGTCAATGAGCTTACTCGCCAACTGGCTGAGTCCCATGCCTTGGCGTGGACTATGAAGCCAAGGTCGGAGAGCTCGAGCTCCAGGTGTCGAAGGAGGCTTCCCTCCGTGCCACCGACGACGCCGCGCTGGGGATCTTCTCCTACATCAGTGCCTATGTTGATATCCTCTAGCCGTCTACCATCGTGATCCCTCCTCCGACCACTTCGTGCTTGTGGAAGATTTTAAGGCCTTCATCGCCGATTGCCCGCCTGAGGTCGACGTGGTTCTCCCCGTGGCGGACTTGGCCGATTTCAGCATCGATCTATCATTTCTGTCCCCGAAGAGCAGGCTGGTGCGGCCGGGCGGGGGTTTCAACCGCGCGGGGTCCCCTGAGGAGGCGCAAGTTGGCCCTGATGTGTCGCTCGTGCCCCCGACGGAGGCTGTTGGAGGTGACGATGCAGTGGTGGCTGATCCCGGCGGTGAGGCGGTTGTGGGCGAGAATCAGACGGATGACCAGACTGGGGATGGTGTCTAGGGACTGAGGTCATGGAGGATGTTGTTTTTTCTTTTCTTTTCCTGTTTCATGTTTGCACGGCCCTCCGGGGTACGAATATGTAAATGGCCTGTGGGCCTTTGTATTTCGGCCTCCGTGCCCTTTTCAATGATTGGAATCTTTGCGTTTTTTGCTTTGATGTACATCTATGCGTGAATTTATCGTTTTTTGCTTTTGAATTGTTGGTTGTGAGACCCCGGACAAACACCGGCGACTGTGAGTTTTGCCTATGTTCTGATCGCTCCCTCGTTGTGGTGCGATGTATCCGAACTATGTTTTAGCCGTCTTATCTTATGCAGCATATCCTAACTTTGGCTTAGTTGTGTTATGGTGCGGTCGTTAAGGGGGGCCGTCGGGCTTGGAGTGCGGCCAAAGCGCGGGGCGGCCTTGTGGACGCAGATTCTGGAGATCGCCTCATGTCGTGGGGTGGTCGCCTTATGCGTTCGGTGACCATTCTTCCCCGGCCTGACCCTTTATCGCTCCGGAGTCGCCATTAGGGCGACTTCTGGATGACTTATTCTAAAGCATACACGATTTTTCAGAGACCTAATGCATGATTTCTAGCAAACGTAATACATAATATTATCAAAAGCGCAATCGATTACAAAGGGAGTTATTTATTGGGGTCAAGGAATCTATTACAAAGGAAATGACCTATGAAAAATGGGATATTAGCTACACTCTACTGATAATATTTCTTTAGGTGGGCCGTGTTCCATGGATATTGAGCCGACGTTCCGTCCGGGTCCTCGATTTCATATGCCCCATTTGTCAGACATTTGGATATTCTGAACGGGCCCTCCCAGGTGGGGCTGAACGCTCCTTTGGGTACCCCGAGCACCTTTTTTAGGACGAGGTCGCCCTTCTTGAACTGTCGGAGTTTGAACTTTGAGTTGTAATATTTCTCTGTTTACCGTTTGTAGCTGGCATTTCTTAGGTTAGCTTCTATCCTCTTTTCTTCCAGTAGGTCTAGGCTGGTCGTCATTGCCAGGTCGTTGCCGTTTGAGGTGCCGCTGCTTGTACGGTGGCTAGGTATGGCGACTTCCGCTGGGATTACTGCTTCTGCCCCGAATGCAAGGGAATAGGGTGTTTCCCCAGTGGAGGTCCTGCAGGTTGTTCTGTATGACCATAATACTTTGAGCATTTCGCTTGCCCACTTGCCCTTCCCTCCTTCAAGTCGTGCTTTTAGCGTATGTTTGATAATCTTGTTAATCACCTCAATTTGCCCGTTGGGTTGCGGGTGATACGGGGTGAAGAAGAGCTTTGTTATCTTCCATTTCCTGAAGAATGCGTCGATCTTGAGGCCATCGAATTGCTTCCCGTTGTCTTTTACGATCGCCTATGGGAGGCCAAAGCGACAAATGATGTTTCACCATATGAATTTTATCACGTTATCCTGGTCGATTGTTGCGAGAGCTTCTGCCTCGGCCTATTTTGTGAAGTAATCGACCGCGACGAGGGTGAAACGTACAGTGCCTGGGGCAGTGGGCAGGGGCCCGATGATGTCGATCCCCCATTTTGCGAAAGGCCATGGACTTAGGATGCTGATTAACTCCTCTAGGGATATCTTGATTGAGGGGGCAAATATTTGGCACCGGTGGCATGTCTTCGCGTATTCGAGGGCGTCCCTTTTTAGAGTTGGCCAGAAGTATCCTTGTCGGATGGTTTTGTGGGCTAGGGATTGGCCTCCCGTGTGGTTCCCGCAAATGCCCTCGTGGATTTCTCTCAGGATGATTTGTCCCTCAGCTCTTATCACACATTTGAGTAGCGGGATGCTGAAACCTCGCTTATACAAGCTATCATCGACCATCACATACCTTGCTGCTCTCATTTGCAATTGCCGAGCTTCGACCCTATTGTCGGGTAGGAGACCTGTCTTTAGATATTTGAGTATTGGTGTCCTCCAATCCTCGTGGTCGATGTCCATTTGGTCGGTGAGGGCGACCAGGGTGTGTGTGGTGGATGGGAAAGTTAGTTTCGTGATGGTGACATCCCTCATATCTGCCGGCCCTTCTGATGTTTCTAGTCTGGCTAAGGCATCCGCTTGAGAATTCGCGTTCCTGGGTATTAGTTCGACATAAACTTGTTTGAATTTTTCGAGTAGGCTGTGGACAACTTCTTGGTATGCGGATATTCGCTCGCACCGGACCTCATACTCCCCCAAAACTTGACACGCAACCAGTTGCGAGTCGGTGTATATTTTCAGCCTTCTTATCCCCATAGCCATTGCCATTTCCAGCCCTCCGATTAGGGCTTCATACTCGGCATCGTTGTTGGTGGCCTGAAAGTCGAACATGATAGCCGTTTGGAAGGAATGACCATCCGGGCTGTCAGGATTATTCCCGCCCCGGCTCAGGTTTGGGTGGCGGACCCATCTACGTAGATCTCCCATGGGGGCCCTGTTGGTGTCTCCTGCGCAACCATCGGAAAAGTGAGCTCCACCATGAAATCGGCCAAGGCCTGTGCCTTGATGGCAGTTCGTGGGGCGTAGGTGACACCGAACTTACCGACCTCGATTGCCCATTTAATGTAGCATCCCGCCATGTCGGGGCGATGTAGCGCGTTCCTTAGGGGCAATGATGTCAACACTTCCACCCGGTGGTCGAAAAAATACGACCGTAGCTTTCTCACGCTCATTACGAGGGCGTAGGCGAGCTTCTCGAGGGGAGGGTATCTACGTTCTGCCTCGTTGAGTGCCTGGCTTACGTAGTAGACTAGCAGGTAGTCTTGCCCTTCGGCTTGTACTAAGACCGAACTTAAGGCTATTTCGGAGGCGGCCAGGTAGAGGAAGAGTTTTTCACCGGGGATAGGTTTGACCAATATTTTTGGGTTGGCCAGGTATTTCTTGATGTCGTCCAAGGCTACCTGGGCCTCCTCTGTCCATTGGAAATCTTTTTTGGCCTTCTTCAGTGTGTCGAAGAAGGGTTTACACTTGTCCCCCATTCGGGATATGAATCTGCTGAGGGCTGCCAGACTTCCTGCGAGCTTTTGCACTTCCTTTAGGTTTCGTGGGCTGCCCATCTCTAGTATCGCCTTAGTTTTTGTTGGATTGACCTATATTCCCCGCTTGCTGACTAGGTGGCCAATGAATTTGCCTGATTCCACGCCGAAGTTGCATTTCTTTGGGTTGAGCTTCATGTTGAACTTCCTCAAGATGTTGAATGCACGGGCGAGGTCGGCAAGATGATCCTATTTTTTCAAGCTCTTTGACCACTATGTCATCTACGTATACCTCCATGGACTTCCCGATTTCTTCTGCGAACATTCAGTTTACTAATCGCTGGTACGTAGCCCCGACATTCTTGAGGCCGAAGGGCATTCTTTTCCAACAGTACATATTTTTCTTGGTGAGGAAAGAGGTATGTTGTTGGTCGTCCGCATACATGGATATTTGATGGTAGCCTGAGAATGCGTCCATGAAGGACATCATTTCGTGCCCGGCTGTGTTATCGATCAAGTGGTTGATGTGAGGCATGGGGAAGAAGTCTTTGGGACATGCTTCGTTCAAATCGGTGATGTCGATGCATAGTCTCCACGTTCCGTTAGCTTTCTTGACTAGGACGGCGTTGGATACCCACTTGGGTTGGTCAACTTGCATGATTAACTCGTTGTCGAGCAGTTTCTTCACCTCCTCGGCCAATGCAGCATATTTTTCGGGTCCAAATTTACTCCTCTTTTGTGCGACCGGTTTCTTCCCGGGGTCGATGTTGAGCTGATGGCAGGCGACCTTAGGGTCGATCCCTACCATGTCCTTGTGGGACCAGGCGAACACATCTAGATTCCCTTTGAGGAAGTCGATCAGTTGTTCTCTTAGCTCTGACGAGATTCTAGAGCCGATAATGACTTCCAAATCTCGTCGGGTTGGATCCATGTTGACCTTTTCGAGCTCCTCGTCCGGCGTTGCTCGATGTTGGTCTCCTCTCGGGTCATCGATTGTTCCTTGGATGATGAACTCGCGCGGTTCGGATCCAAGTCTTAGTTCCAGGTCCTCGTTTATGTGTTCATTTTGGTCTATTTCCATTGGGATTGTTTGATTATTTGCGATTTCTTGTACGCTATAATTATAATTTAAATGAGACCAGATATAAATAGAACATCCTCTTGTATCAAGCTGATCGCCCTTAACGGTGCCGACCACCCCATCTGAAGTGGGGAATTTTACACAGAAATAGTAAGTGGAGGACGCAGCCTCGAATTCGTGCTCGAACGGCCTGCCGAGGAAACCATTGAAGGTCGACGACAGGTCGATTACAAGGAAATCACAAAGTTTTGTGGCCCTAATGGTCCTATCTATTGTGGAGACTAGCTCTACCGCCAGTCGAATGATCCCGTGGGACTTCACGGTGGCGTCGCCGAATCCCCTTACCAGATGTTCACTTGGCTCGAGATAACTGTGATAGTCGCCGAGCTCGTCGAAAGTCTTCTTGAACAGTATGTTGCAAAAAGCCCCGCTGTCGACCAGAAGCCATTTGACTGTCACCCCCATGATTTTGGCTGATATGACCAGGGGGTCAGCATTTGGGTATACGATGCCTGCCTTGTCCTGTTCGTCAAACTGGATCTGATTGCTTTCCTGTGCGGTGGCGTTGACTGGTAGGCACAATCATACCGTGTTGGCCATCTCTCTTAGTTCGGCTTTCTGGCGTCTCTTTGATAACGAGGTGGACGCGGAGAGACCACCTACTGCCCCGAGTGGCGACAAGGTATGGATTACCCTTTTGCTGTTGTGTTCTGGTATGGGGGGTACCTATCGACCACTCTTCTGCTCTCCCTGTTTCTTGGCGACCTCGCACTGCTGAGACAGTGTATCATTCGGGCATGGTTGTCTTTGTGCTGTGGCCGCTGAACGTGTTCATGTAGCATTCCGTCCTCATAGAGCTTCCAGAGTTGCTTCAGGAGGTCGCGACATTCACTGGTGTTGTGACCGACCTGTTGGGGTATTAATTGCACGGATCTATTCGGGATGAATATTTAAATACAAATTTAATTCTAACAATTATTACTAGCATGAATTAATTCTATATTAATTCAAATAATAATTCAACAACAAATCATGCATATAAACAGTTCACATAAATCCTACGCATGCGGAATTACTACGGGTTTACGTGAACTAACCTCTTGGAGTGGCAATGGTCTCATCGATAAAAACACACCAAAAAGCCTTCCCAAGTATTCCCTAGTCCTTGCTCGTCAATCCGGTGGAAGGAAGCTCGCGAACAATTAACAAAAGGGAAAATAAAAGTTTGTTGCACCACCTTTGTGAATTTACTAATTTTTTCAGCACATGGAATTGTACACTCACAATTGAGGTTTTTAGAAAATACACAATCTGTCGACGTTTCAAAATATTTGATATTTTATCGACGTTGATATTTTTCCGAAAAACCAATTTTCGTGTTCACTTGGGGATGAAACATTCATCCCCTATTTATAATGAGGGGTTGGTCGAAATTTTAGGTGGAAATAAAGATGGGAAAATCTTTTTTTTGATCTCCAAGAAATCTTGAATATATCCCATATATTCTTTTCTCCATAATTAAATATTCCACAAAAATCCCAACTCCTCTTGTTATGGTATTTTTCGAAAATTAAGGATAAAGGTTCCAAAATTTGGATCTTCTTGAATTTATGAGATATTCGTGTATTCCAAGAATACATATCTTCCATAATATATTTTCAAGAAAATCAAGAAAATCTTTCTTTTCCTTCTTTTTCTATGTTTTCCGAAAATCATCATATAAATAACCAAGTGGGAGATTTCTTGAATTTAATGAGATAATCTTGTATTCCAAGAAGACATGTCTTCATTCCATAACAAAATTCAAAGAAAATCTTTCTCCCCTTTTATTCATATTTTTCGAAAATTTAGGAAAAATAGCAACAAAAATTTATTTTATTTTTAATCACCTTTTTAAGTTATTAGACTTTATGTTTGGGCTACTTGAGGAGCCTTTAGGAGAATTAAGATTGGACCTTCCAATGGATCTTGAATTATCAATATTGAGCCACAATATTATTCAAGCCCATAAATATTAATTAATCTCACTACATAATTAATATTGCACTATCCATCTTAACCCATATTACTGTTAATATGGCTCCCGGTTATTATTTCCCATGTTTAAGATTATCTAGCCCATTAATTAATTCAAGCCACTGAAATAGCTTTCCATTAATTAATATCTTTTGTCCTTGGTTAAGGAACGGTTCAACATTATTATCCATACCGGAAACTAGTTCCACTTGCAAGATTTGGTATGATAAAACTTATGAACCTCCCAAGGGGGCAAATCGAACAAGCATACTTGCACACGATTCTCCGTATTAAATCTTAGCAATCGCATGTGACCAATAATAATGCCCAAGATATAAAGTATTGAATCTCGTTGATTCTCTACCCGTAATAAGTCAAAGCAATAATTACTAACCACAAGCGATCCTATTTAAGGGACGAAGATTAAGAAATAACGAACCATTGAGGTCTAATCCTTCCTAGTTCAGTTCTGAAGAATTTGTCCTCCTGTAGGTCCTATTCAGTGCATTAGTCGTGCACTAGTGTAATCTCTTGGTCAAGACAAGTCAATCTGAGCCTTACACTTCAACCTTTCACGATGGATTGTTCATTTCCATCTAGGTCGTGAATGGTGTACTTTTGGTTACAAAGAACTGTTAATTTAATCTTCTGTGATCTGGTATCACTAAATTAACTACAATGTAATACGTACTATTTATTGAACAATTATGCAATAAATATATGTAACATTCAATGATATTTAAAGCATCAGTGATAAATAATTTATTTCAGTAAATAAGACCGAAATTCAGTTTGATTATACAAAGTAAAAGCATACTTTCCAGTATAATCCCAACACGACCATTTCGTGATAGTGGCAATACTTCCCCGGGCTCTGTTTGCTGTTGCTCTTCTTGATGGGCCGGGGGTCACCGAGTAGTCGCTTGTCCTTGATTTGAGTGAAGATGTACCCGGGAGATACGCCGAAAGCATCTATCAGTTTGACCGCCACTGGATCTTCAAATGGTTTGAACCCGGGGTCTTGTATTGCCCCGGTTTCTTGCTCGCCTTCGCGGATGTAGACTTTTTTCCTTCTCCCATTCTAGTCATCAAGAGTTCCATCATGTTGATGATGTCGCTTGCGCTGGTTCTAAACTCGGCATAAGTCGCTGTGTAGTTGGCGATGACGTTTCGCCAAAGCTTGGTTCCCTTCTTCAGCCTGGCGATCACGCCCAACAGCTTGACTTCGTCACCTACCGATTCCCCATCCAAGATAAGCCGGTCAAACCATTCGAGGTAGGCTCTGTCTATCTCGTCGTTACCTTTCTCGATGTTCGCCAGCCGCTGTTTCCCCGCGGGTCTGGGCGCCATGGCCGTGAAATGCCCCATGAAGAGCCAGCCCAGTTGTTCGAAGGAGTTGACAAACTGGGGGGCAATGGATGTGTACTACTTGTGCGCTTGCTCGTTCAGCGTGAGGGGAAAGAGCCGGCACATGGTTGCGTCGGATGCTCCTACGGATGTCATGTATGAGTTATATTTGGCGAGGTACGTCCTTGGGTCGGAGTCTCCGCCATACCTATTGATCGAGGCGGTGTTGATTTTAACCTGTGTGGGGGCGGCCACAATGGTCGCGCTGAGCGGTGACAAAGGGAGTGCCAGATTGGCCGCCCGTCCGGCGGGGGCCGGTTGACCATCCATCCTTTCCTGAAGGGCCCTGACCGTTTGCCTTAGGGCAACAAGATCGGCCTCTTGTTGGTGTGCCTGGGCATCACGATGGTCGCTGGTACTGAGCCGACTCAACGCTAAAATACGTGGCTCATTTCTGAATTTCCTTTACTGGTCGCCGGCTTCGATCATGATCATCTGATGAGAATCGGCGTCATCTTCTGCAGGGAAAGGTTTTTTCTGTGCCAAATTTCCGCCCAGGCAATTAAAGACCGAGTTGTGCGCCTAGTTGTCTTCTAGTCGGTCGAAGACTGAGGCGTCTCGCCCGTCCGTGCGGCGGGCTCTGTTCGCCCCCCTCTTGGTGGAGCGTTGGCCTTTTCGGCCGAGATGGGTTGGTTGAGGCCGAGTTGTCCCCCCAGTTGGGCTTTCTCTTTCATCGCCCCCCCTGGGCGAGTGACCTTGACGATGGGTTGCTGATCTTCGTCCTCATCGAAGTTCAGGTTCCGCTTGCGCAAATACACCCAAGCATTCTTCATCTCTGTGGGGGTTTGAAAATTTGGGCCCAGTTTTGCTCATCAGCGGCCTGCTCCTGCAGGGGCCTCGACTCCGAGGATAGGGATGCCTCCACCCCATCGCGTGGATCAGTTTCGAGGCCAGTCATGGGGATATCGTTTTGCGCCATTGTTCCTCGTGAGTTCTTTATTTATCCGCGGATTCTATTGTGTTAATGTTTGTTGGGGATTATACTGAAAAGTATGCTTTTTACTTTGTATAATCAAAACTGAATTTCCAGACTTATTTACTGAAATAAATTGTTTATCACCGATGCTTTAAATATGATTGAATGTTATATATATTTACTGCATAACTGTTCAATAATTCGTACGTGTTACACTGTAGTTAATTTAGTGATACCCGATCACAGAAGATTAAATTAACAGTCCCTTGTAACTATAAGTACGCCATTCACGACCTAGATGGAAATGAACAACCATCGCGAAAGGTTGAGGTGTAAGGCTCAGATTGGTTTGTCTTGACCAAGAGATTACACTAGTGCATGACCGATGCTGCCGAATAGGACCTCTGAGGAGGATAAATTCTTCGAATCGAACAAGGAAGAATTAGACCTCGATGGATCGTTGTTTCTTAACCTTCGTCCATTAAATAGGATCACGTGGGATCGGTAACTATTGCTTTGACTTATCATGGGTAGCGAATCGAGAGAGATTCAATACGTATTTTATCTTGGGCAATATTATTGGTCACATGTGATTACTAAGATTTAATACTTAAGAATCGTGGTGCAAGCACGCTTGCTTGATTTGCCCCCTTGGGAGGTTCATAAGTTTTATCATACCAAATCTTGCAAGTGGAATTTGTTTCCTATGGATAATAATGTTGAACCGTTCCTAATTAAGGACAAAAGATATTAATTAATGAAAAGCTATTTCAAAGGCTTGAATTAATTAATGGGCTAGATAATCTTAAACATGGGAAATAATGACCGGAGCCATATTGATAATAATATGGGTTAAGATGGATAGTCTGCAATATTAATTATGTAGTGGGATTAATTAATATTTATGGGCTTGAATTATATTGTGGCTCAATATTAGATATTCAAGATCCATTAGAAGGTCCAATCTTAATTCTCCTAAAGGCCCCCGAGTAGCCCAAATATATAGTCCAATAACCGAAAAGGTGATTAAAATAAAATAAATATTGTTGCTTATATTTCCTCATTATTTTCGAAAATTATGAATAAAAGAGGGAGAAAGATTTTCTTTGAATTTTGTTATGGAATGAAGATATGTATTCTTGGAATACAAGATTATCTCATTAAATTCAAGAAATCTCCCACTTGGTTATTCATGGTGAGATTTTCGAAATTTTTGAATATTATGGGCAAGAAAGATTTTCTTGATTTTCTTGAAAAGATATTATGGAAGATATGTATTTCTTGAAATACAAGAATATCTCATAAATTCAAGAAGATCCAAATCTTGGATTCTTGCTTAAGTAATTTTTGAAAATTATGTCCATATATGAGGAGGTGGGATTTTTGTGGAATATTTTAATTATGGGAAAGAGAATATATGGGATATATTCAAGATTTCTTGGTGACCAAGAAAAGTCTTATCCCACATTGAAAATTCACTAAAAATTTCGTTCACCCCTCTCCTATAAATAGGGGATGATTAGTTCATTCCCAAGAACAATTCCATGTGCTGGAAATATTAGCAAATCCACATACGTGGTGCAACAAAGTTTATTTTTTCCTTTTGTTAATTGTTCGCGAGTATCCTTCCACCGGATTGTCGAGCAAGGGCTAAGGGAATACTTGGGAAGTCCTTTTGGTTAGTCCGTCCGACCGAAGACACTGCCATTCCGAGAGGTACGTTCACGTAAACCCGTAGATTCCGCATGCGTAGGTTTTACGTGGCTTTTTATATGCATGATATGTTGTTGCAATTATTATTTGAATTAATATAGGATTAATTCATGCTAGTAATAATTAATGAATTAAATTTGTATTTAAATATTCACCCCGAATAGATCTGTGCGAATCATTCCCCAACAATCGCATCGAGAGCCAATTGTTTGCTCAATTTTTTAAATTGTAATTTAATTCACGGACATTAAATTTGAAATTGGATAGTAGAACCTGTTAGATCTGTTTTTGCGGTATCCAATTGTCATGGATTTTAATGTTTTATTTTGCATGCATATAAACCGTGGTTTTTTAATTCGATTAGCTCGGATTTGTTTTGCCTCGTGAGAAAAAATCCACGAGAGTAGACTAGGATTTGTTTGATTTGATCAATGTAATAGACTAGTCTAGATCTAGGTTTATTTATTTTTTGTAAATAAATTATAACCGGATCGAAACGAAGAGATGAAGAATTAAAGGACGAAATCCGAACAGGCGTAAGCGGCGCTGGCGCTTGTTGCACGATGGGCGCAGGGCGAGGCCAGGGGCCGAGCGCTGAGATGCAAAGCCGGGCGACGGGCAGGCGTTTCCAGCCGGGCGGATAAGCCGGGGGCGCTAAGACGGGCGCTACGAGACGCGGCGAGGCCGATGTCGCGGGCGAGGCGGAGGCGGGCGAAGGCTACAAGGGACGATAGACGACGCTGCCGCCGCCGAGGATCGCTGACATCGCCGAGGCGTGCGAGGCGCTGGGCGGGCGGCTCGCCAGCGGTGCCGAGGTCGCTTAGGTTGTTCCCAAAGTTGCTGCCGCCGGATATGCAAGGCGTATCCCGTACCGCGAAGCCGCCATGGCGGGCGGTTCGAGACGGCATTTTTTTTTCGAGACGAACGAAAGGGAGAAATTCGAGACGTGTTTCTTCAAGATCAAGCCAAGAAAAATCAAACTATGACAATTGGATAATTTAGCCCAATATGTTTATTTTTCCTGTTTTGCTTGGTTTATTTGTGCTATCTTATGCTTTATTTAATTTGTTTAAATGTGTTTGCATGAGGGTTGCCAAATGGAAAAAAAAATCTCAACTTCAAAATTACTAAGTATGTTTAAATAATTAATTGACAATTTTATTCTGGATAATAAAATTGAATTAATTTTGACCTCCATGATTTATTTATTTGTGAATTCTTTTGGAGAAATTCCCCCCACGGGACGGTCAAAAGATAGGTTTCACATGAATGAATTCCGAACGGATGATTGTGGGTTATTACTAGTGGCGACGATGACCCTCCCCACGAGGCTCGATCAAAGCGAAATAGTAATCCTGTATTTAATCATGGTTATTACTTAGGTATAAAATTGATATGCATATACTTCCCCGAAGTCCCTGTCAATTTTATATTGGTCAAGTGGGAGCCAACTATTAATCTGGATATTAAGGGTTTGTAACTGTTCTTGTTTGTAACCCGCTTGAATGTGTTTAAATAATGACCCACCCAACGTGGCTTATTTAAACTGTTTTGAGATGTTGGCTGATGCATGTTCATATTTTTTTGAGATTTTAAATATGATGAAATGTGATCGAACCTTGCGATATACTTGTGCAATTGCATATAGTTGTTTATTTTAGTTCAGCATGTCGTTACCTTTTAATCCACTGTTATTATACTTAAAGTCAATACAATATGTATGGAAACTATATTGATTGGAAAATTATAATTGTCCTAACTGCACAAAAGCACAAGTGGATTTTGACACACAAAAATCAGATGAGCCAACTGACGAGTCAAAACATGCGGGACTCGTCAGATCACCTTGCGAGAGATGTCGTCGCTAAAAATGGTGGAGGAAAAACCCGTAAGGGATTACGTCCTCAAAATAGATGGCCCATCTGAACAAACTTGAGATTCTGAGTGCAGATTATGATCTAGAGACTCAGATGAATTTGGTACTTCATTCTCTGCCCAGAAAGGTTTTTGAGCATTTTGGCCTCGCTAGCTAATTTGTTGCAAACTTTTGGACTCGACGGAAATGATGATAAGGCACCAAACTCAAGCTTTGATGGCAAGTGGTCCGTCTTCATCTTCTAGGCCAAGGGTAGGCAAGATAAAGAAGAGGACCAAATGCCATAAGCAATCAAACTCAACTGTTGCCAAGGGCAATGGTAAGATGAGGAATGCTTGTTGAGTCAAGGAAAATCCAAAGAGGAAGTGCTTAAGCTGCGGTGATAGAGGACAATGGAGGTTTTACCTGTTCCAACCCCAAAAGGGACGGAAAGAAAGGTAATTCTCATACACTAGTTGTTGAAACTTGTTTAGCGGCGTATACTTCTCATTCGTGGGTGGTTGATACGAGATCCACTAATCATGTTGGCTTCACGGGTTCTAAATGATCCGGCAACATAGTGGGAGTGAGATCCTCATCACACTGGGTAACGTTACGAAAGTAGAAGACATTGCAATGCTACGTAAATGGCAGATATTGCAATGCTACGATAGTAACGATTATTGCAATACTACGCAAGTAGCAGACATTGCAATGCTACATGAGTAGCAGTTAAAGTAGTGGGAGAAGTGCACCTATCTTTTGAAGATAAAGTTTTTTTTTTTGAGATTATCTTTATGTTCCCAGTTTTAGAAAGAATTCACTTTCAGTTTCTAAAAATCGATTAAAGGACACTAAGTTTCTTCTAATAAGAATGACATCATTTTTGAAATGATGAGTGTACCTGTTATGGGACATTGATGGAAAATCTCTATAAAATTAACTGTGCACACCACTCACGAAATGCATCCTATAACACATCAACTATTTCCGACAAAAGAAAGCGTGAACGAAATACTTCTTTGGCATCTAAGATTAGGTCATATAAATCCAAAGAGGATCCAAAGGTTGGTGAAAGATGGTTCACTGGAGCGTCTCCAAGTTGAATCGAATCCAACCCGTGAATCATGTTTGGAGGGTAATATGACCAAGATGGCATTTGGAGCCAAGGGGAATGGGGCTAAAGAAGTGTTAGAGATCGTTCACATAGATGTACGTAGTTCAATGTTAACCAAAGCAAGAGGAGGTTATGAGTAATTTTATTGATGATTACTCAAGGTACATTTTCCTTATGAAGCATGAATCTGAGTCCTTTGAGAAATTCTAAGAATTTAAGGCTCAAACAGAGAATCATAGGGAAAAACGTATCAAGTCTCTACGATCTGATCGTGGAAGCGAATACCTCAGCGATGAGTTTTTGAACTACTTATCTGATGAAGGGATTGTATCCCAGCTCACCGCACCCGGAACCCCTCAACAAAACGGGGTTTGCAGAGCAAAGCAACAAAATTCTTTTGGAAATGGTTAGATCAATGATGAGTTATACGGATCTTCCCGAGTCGTTCTGGGGTCATGCCTTGGAAAACAACGACTTATATTCTGAACTTGGTGCTTATCCAAATCAGTTCCCAGAACCCCAAAGAATTGTGGACCGGACGCAAGTCTAGTATGAGACACATGAGAACTTTGGGGTGTCCGACTTACGTGTTGGACAAGGAAACCGGTAAATTGGATCCTCGATCAGAATTAAGGCTGTTTTTGTAGGATACCCCGAGGGAACAAAAGGGTGAATGTTCTATAGTTCCGAAGATCAAAAGGTGGACATCCGCACCCACTTTAGATTTTGGAAGAAAACTATAGAACCAAAGAAAACCCAGAAGTGAGATTACCTTAAATGAGCTTAGAGGGCAAACCTCAGTGCCGACTGTACTAGATGATATACCAAACGATACGTTTTCACAACCGGAGCCTCGTTATAGTGGGAGGGTTGTTAGACAGCCCGAGAGATTCATGGGAATAGGAGAGTCCTCGGACTTGATTCCCGGAATCAGACCCATGGCATATGACGAGGCACTCCAAGATATGGATGCAGATTCTTGACAAACAGCAATGAAAGACAATATGGGTTCTATGTTTCATAATAGAGTGTGGGAGCTAGTCGAACCACTTAATGAGGTCAAACCCATTGGATGAAAGTGGGTGTATAAGAGGAAAAGAGGACCGGACGGGAAGGTTGAAACCTTTAAAGCAAGACTAATGGCGAAAGGTTATACTCAGAAAGAAAGGGATCGATTATGAGGAAACTTTTTCGCCCGTAGCCATGCTTAAGTCCATCCGTATTCTCTTATCGATTGCTGCGCATCTCAACTTTGAAGTCTGGCAAATAGATGTCAAGACAGCTTTCCTTAACGGAAGTCTTGATAAAGAGATCTATATGCAACAACCCCATGTTTTCGTTGAAACAGGCCAAGAACACCTAGTTTGTAAAGCTCAAGAGGTCCATTTACGGACTCAAACAGGCATCCATAACTTGGAACCAAAGTTTTGATCATATTATAAAGTCTTATGGGTTTTGATCAAAACGAGTTTGAAAGTTGTGTGTATAAAAAAACGTGTCGAATCGCATTGGTATTCTTAGTATCATCGTAGATCACATTGTGATCATCGGGAACGATGTGAAGGTGTGATCAGACGTAAGGGCATTGTTTTCAAAACAGTTTGATATGAAAGACTTAGGGAAAACTGGACACATCCTTGGGATCAAGATCACAAGAAAAGGATGGTCGGGTTATCGCAAGTTTCATACATAGACACTGGTTTTGAAACAATTCAGCATGCAAGATTCCAAGAAAGGATTCGTACCTTTCAGACTTGGAATCCATCTATCCAAGAAAATGTTCCCTAAGACGAAAAGGAGATAGATGACATGAAAGGTATTCCTTGTGCTTTCTACCGCCGGAAACCTTATGTATGCATTGTTTGTGTATGCGAGACCGGATATATGCTTTGCCGTAGGCATGGTAGCAAGATATCGAGTAACTTCGTGGAAAGCGAATTGACGACGATTAAAAACATTCTCAAGTTTACGAAAAGAACTCGGGATAGAATGTTGATTTATCGATCGATACTCCAATCCCCATCGGCTACATGGACTCGGATTTCCAATCGATTTAGATTCCGTATATTATCCGCCTCGCTTAGTGTGTTTCCATTTGGGAAGTGTAGCCATCAAATGGACGAGTGTGAAGCGTAAATGCATCACCGACTCAACCATGGGACTCGGGTAAGTAGTCGCTTGTGAAGCGGTGAAAAGAACCGATTGGGCTCTAGATCTTCTTAGTGGACTTGGATGGTGTTCTCAATTTGTCTAGCAATATCTCTGCTGGGCGCTTACAAATTCAAGAGAACCAAGAGTCCACGAAGTCAAACAAACACATTAAAGGAAAGACATCTTATACGAGAAATCGTTAAGAGAGGTGATATAGATGTGGCAAAAAATAGCGTCTGAGGACAGCCTAGCAGATCCATTCACAAAGTGTCTGCCTCTGAATACATTCGAGATACATGTGAGTGGAATGGGTGTCAAGACCGCCGCTAACTGCTTTGAGTATAAGTGGGAGAAATTATTAGGTTCGTGTAGGTGACATTAGATGTCACGGACTACTCGAGACGTGTTGTAGTATACTTAAAAGCAGACTTTGAGTATAAGTGGGAGATTGTTGGGGATTATACTGAAAAGTATGCCTTTTTACTTTGTTAAATCAAAACTAATTTCCAGACTTATTTACTGAAATAAATTGTTTATCACCGATGCTTTAAATATGATTGAATGTTATATATATTTAATTGCATAATTGTTCAATAATTAAATGCGTGTTACATCAGAAGTTAATTTAGTGATACCCGATCACGTAAGATTAAATTAATCGGTCCCTTGTAACTATAAGTACGCCATTCACGACCTAGATGGAAATGAACAACCATCGCGAAAGGTTGAGGTGTAAGGCTCGGATTGGTTTGTCTTGACCAAGAGATTACACTAGTGCATGACCCGATGCTTGAATAGGACCTCTGGGAGGATAAATTCTTGAGGCCCAAACAAGGAAGAATTAGACCTCAGTGGATCGTTGTTTCTTAACCTTCGTCCATTAAATATGATCACGTGGGATCGGTAACTATTGCTTTGACTTATCATGGGTAGCGAATCAGAGAGAGATTCAATACGTACTTTATCTTGGGCAATATTATTGGTCACATGTGATTGCTAAGATTTAATCTTAAGAATCGTGTCTGCAAGTACGCTTGCTTGATTTGCCCCCTTGGGAGGTTCATAAGTTTTATCATACCAAATCTTGCAAGTGGAATTTGTTTACGGTATGGATAATAATGTTGAACCGCTTCCTCGACTTAAGGACAAAAGATATTAATTAATGAAAAGCTATTTCAAAGGGCTTGAATTAATTAATGGGCTAGATAATCTTAAACATGGGAAATAATGACCGGAGCCATATTGACCGTAATATGGGTTAAGATGGATAGTCTGATATTAATTATGTAGTGGGATTAATTAATATTTATGGGCTTGAATTATATTGTGGCTCAATATTAGATATTCAAGATCCATTAGAAGGTCCAATCTTAATTCTCCTAAAGGCCCCCTGAGTAGCCCAACATATAGTCCAATAACTGAAAAGGTGATTAAAATAAAATAAATATTGTTGCTTATATTTCCTCATTATTTTCAAAAATTATGAATAAAAAGGAGAAAAGATTTTCTTTGAATTTTGTTATGGAATGAAGATATGTATTCTTGGAATACAAGATTATCTCATTAAATTCAAGAAATCTCCCACTTGGTTATTCATGGTGAGATTTTCAAATTTTTGAATATTATGGGCAAGAAAGATTTTCTTGATTTTCTTGAAAAGATATTATGGAAGATATGTATTTCTTGAAATACAAGAATATCTCATAAATTCAAGAAGATCCAAATCTTGGATTCTTGCTTAAGTAATTTTTGAAAATTATGTCCATATATGAGGAGGTGGGATTTTTGTGGAATATTTTAATTATGGGAAAGAGAATATATGGGATATATTCAAGATTTCTTGGTGACCAAGAAAAGTCTTATCCCACATTGAAAATTCACTAAAAATTTCGTTCACCCCTCTCCTATAAATAGGGGATGATTAGTTCATTCCCAAGAACAATTCCATGTGCTGGAAATATTAGCAAATCCACATACGTGGTGCAACAAAGTTTATTTTTTCCTTTTGTTAATTGTTCGCGAGTATCCTTCCACCGGATTGTCGAGCAAGGGCTAAGGGAATACTTGGGAAGTCCTTTTGGTTAGTCCGTCCGACCGAAGACACTGCCATTCCGTTCAGAATGCGTTCACGTAAACCCGTAGATTCCGCATCGTGGGTTTTACGTGGCTTTTTATATGCATGATATGTTGTTGCAATTATTATTTGAATTAATATAGGATTAATTCATGCTAGTAATAATTAATGAATTAAATTTGTATTTAAATATTCACCCCGAATAGATCTGTGCGAATCATTCCCCAACAATGTTTCCCACAGACGATGCCAAATTGTTATAGCCAGAATTATCCGTGCGTATGAACAATCACTCACAAGACAATAATGGCAAAAGCACATAAAAATGAGAATGCGATTTGATGACCCGGTTCACCAAATGTGGCTAAGTCCGGGGGCAATACCAAGCCAGGAATTCTATTATACTCTCTGCTTTTAGAATTAAGATTCTGATCCCTTTACAATGAGCATTAGAATATGTATTTATAGACTACGAAGTAGGTTATCTCTCTTCATGGGCCGGGTGATCTCGGCCTCTTAGGGTTTTTCGCTCAACGGATAACCGATCCCTCCTTTTCCGGCGTAAATCTCGCCCGCAGCTGGACTTTCCCTCTTATGCCCGGAATATCCGTCTCCATAAATATGATGCGATCTCATTCCATAATTCAGCCCATTATATTCGGGAAAGTCGTCGGGCTGGGATGACTAGACAGGGGTGGTCGTCCACGAGGTGCTCGCTATGACTTGGTCGCCCTGGGGTGATCGCCACGTCGTGGCGAGGCCACAACATCTTCTGATTCTGGTCACCTGATTTCTGGTCGCAGATTTTGGTCGCTTCGATCGATCACTCACCGATCGATCAACACAACAGATCGTCAAGATCAAGATCTCGATCGATCAAGATCTTGATCGAGCGAAGACGACATTAGGCAAAGACGACATCGGTAGCTCAACATCGGCAAACAGATCAGTCCGCAGAGACGGATCAAGACGACGCTTACCCGATCGGTTCGAACTACTACGATCAAATCGCACGCTACTTGTCAGATCGCACGCTACCTGATTAGATTGCACGCTACATGATCAGATCGCACGCTACCTGTCAGATCTTAAGCTACCTGATCAGACTCGTCTTCTCTTGATGAGTTCCCCCTCAACTTGTTACCCGTAAAAATAAAACTAAGTTTAGAAACACAAGCTTTCTATACAACTTAGCTTGTCCTATTACAAGGTGTTTTGACATAATAATCAAAACTAAAATTATCCCAACAGTAGGCCACATCGGGCCTAGTGCAAGTCATGGCGTACATGATTGACCCAATTGCAGATGCACATGGGATATCTTTCATATGCTTGATATCAGTTTCACTAGAAGGACAATCCTTCTTTGACAGCTTTATCTCATGATTTGCCGGTAGAGACCCTCTCTTAGAGTTCTCCATCGCAAAACGCTTCAATACCTTATCTACATAGGTGGACTGTGACAACCCTAACATCCTCTTGGATCTATCCCTGTTTGATCCCTAGGATGTAGCAGACTTCACCAAGATCCTTCATCATGAAGGTCTTTGACAACCAATCTTTAACAGACTGCATTAACAGGATATTATTTCCCAAAATCAATATGTCATCGACATACACGATTATAAAAATAATGTTCTTCCCATTGCGTTTGCGATAAATGCAAGGATCTTCCGAATTTCTGATGAAGTCAAAAGACTTGATAGCTTCATCAAATCGGATATTCCATCTCCTAGAAGCTTGCTTCAATCCACAAATGGATCTCTTTAGCTTGCATACTAGATTATAATTTGGCTTAAATATAAAACCTTCCGGTTGAGTCATAAACACTTCCTTATCAATGCCTTTGCGTTGACTATAACCCTTTGCCACCAACCTAGCTTGTAGGCAAAGTACCAACCTAGCTGTTTTGACGTCCATCTACCAAATCTCATAATCATAGTGTGCTGCTATCGCAAGTAAAATTCGAATGGACTTGATCTTTGCAACTGGTGAGAAGGTCTCGTCATAGTCAATGCCTTTGCGTTGACTATAACCCTTTGCCACCAACCTAGCTTGTAGGTTTGTACTTTGCCATTTGCATCAGTCTTACGCTTGAAGACCCATTTGCAACCTATGGGTCTAACCCCTTTAGGCAACTCAACCAAGTCCCAGGCTTGATTGGTGTACATCGAGTCCATCTTGAATTTCATGGCTTCATGCCACTTCCCTGAATCAATATCTAATATTGCTTCAGAGTAAGTATTAGGATCGTCTTTATCCGGTATGTCCACATTATCGAGTTTCTCCAAGAGGTAACCATATCTAATGGGCGGATTACGAGTCCTAATTGACTTACGGAGTTGTGGTTGCAGGAGGTACATTCTGAACGTGAAAATTTTATGGTGCATCGATTTCATCAATGTCCGGAGAGTCCTCAAGAGCAACACTTTCAGATGCTTCTTGGGCTGGAGTTTGAACTATGTTGTTCTCATTCAGCCCACTTGGAGGATCTTGCACTAGCAAGCCTACTCCAATTACTCTCCCACTAGCTGAAAGAGGATCACTGTTTGTTTCTCAGGTAGATAGAAGTAATATCCTTTAGTTTCCTTAGGATATCCCACAAAATAACCATTTTCACCTTTAGATTCTAACTTATCAGTCAGCATCTTTTTTTTCACAAACTCGGGGCAACCCCACGCCTTGATATGTGAGAAAGTTGGTTTCTTACCACACCGTAGCTCATATGGCGTATGCTTAACTGATTTAGACGGAATCCTATTCAGAATGTAGATTGAGGTTTGGAGTGCGCAACCCCATAAGAATGTTGGAAGAGAGGAAAAGCTCATCATGGACCTCACCATGTCTAACAAGGTTCGGTTTCTCCTTTCGGACACACCGTTTATCTGTGGTGTTCAGGGAGAAGTCCATTATGATTGGATTCCATGCAACTTCAAGTAATCAGTGAATTCATGTTTAAGGTATTCACCTCCTCGATTCGATCGAAGAGTCTTAATACTCTTACCAAGTTGTTTCTCCACTTCAGCCTTAAACTCCTTGAATTTCTCAAATGATTCGGACTTGTGCTTCATAAGATACATGTATTCGTATCTCGAGAAATCGTCAGTAAAAGTGATGAAGTAACCGAAGTGGCCCCTAGCTAGAGTGGGCAATGGTCCAGATACAACACTGTGGATCAACTCTAGAACTTCTTTGGCACGAACCCCTTTCCCAGAAAAGGGTTTGTTGATCATTTTTCCCTTGATACAAGATTCGCAATTACCAAAAGACTCGAAGTCAAATGGGGTTAAGTAGTCCAACTTCCTTAACCTTGCAATTCTTTTCTCGTTTGCATGACCAAGTCTACAATGCCATAAGTAAGTTGAGTTTTCATGATTACTAAGTTTGAGTCTTTTATTTTGTATATTAAGAACATTATATCCAAAATTACAAAAATATAAACCATTCGATAAAGGGGCATTCCCATAAACATCACCATTAAGCGAAAAATAACATTTATTATTTGCAAAATAGAAGGAAAACCCCTCAATGTCTAACATCAGAACATAAATAATGTTGCGAGTAATAGATGGAACAAAATCAACTATTAAGTTCTAATCTATACCTAGAGGGTAAGTCTAAAACATATGTCCCAACACGTTCAGCAACAACTCTTGCTCCATTCCCAAAGTGTAGGGCGACTTCACCCGGCCTAACTGCCCTGCTGTCCTTAAGACCATGTACATTAGTACTAATGTGTGAGCCACAACCTATATCTAATACCCAACAGTTAGAATTATTTGTGGACATGTTTATCTCAACAACAAACATACATGTTCCAGTGGCTGAAGCACCTTGTGCTTTCTTCTCAGCTGCTAGAACCTTATAGTCATTCTTCCAATGCCCTTCTGCTTGCAGTGGAGGCATGAATCCTTATCGACCCTCTCCTTCTTTTGGATTCTACCCTTAGCCTTTAGGAAGTTGGGCTTGGAGCCCTTCTTCCCCTTACTCCTTCTCTTCTTCTTCCCTTTCGAGGCAGAAGAAGCGGAGGCACTGACCATGAGCATGGGCTTTTCTTTAGCAGTGGATGACTCAAAAGTCTTGAGCATGTTATGAAGCTCCGGCATGGTCGTTTCCGTCTTATTCATATTAAAATTTACTACGAAATTAGATAGGAATCGGGAAGAGACTGAAGGATAGCAAACGACCAAGTTTCTCGATCAAGCCTATCATCTTAAGCACATGGGGTGAGACCTTCCCTACTTCAGCTAAACGACATCTGAATAGATCTCTCATCACTTCATAAATCTCGGAATGAGATTCAGAATCAAAGAGATCCTTCAGATGCTTAAGCATCTCGAAGGGACCCATCTTCTCATCTTGCCTTTGCAATTCGGGAGTCATGTCGAGCAACATAACACACTGAGCCTGGGAAGCATCCTCTTGATGCTTCTATTGAGCTGCAGCGTCAAACACTTCAGCCTCTTCAGTACCAGCCTCAGGGGTAATAGGGATTGGCGTGTCCAACACGTACTCAATCTTTTCTTGCCTTAGTACCAAAGGCACGTTTCAGTGCTAGTCTGGAAAATTTGGCCCAACCAATTTGTTTGTTTCCAAAACACTTCTCATTGACAAGTTATTCATTTCAACAATCCTAGAGAAATAAAATAAAAACGGGAATTAAAACACATAATTCCTATGATCAATATTATTCAGCAATCAAAATAAACATGACCTTTATATTTATTTTGTCTCCATTATTTTCACATACTCAATGACCTCATCGAAAGAGTACGAATTTATATCAAATATAAATTGTAATGGACTAGGATCCATATTCTTATTATTACAATATCTGCTTTGGCCGATTACCATAATAATAAAATTGGTAGATCTCTAAACCAATTTCATCATTGCAATTCCTAGTTGATTGAACCCAGTTCAATCGGATGTCCCTTAACTTTTGTTTTCCTGCTTTGGCTGGTGAAAAAAAATTAAGTTGGTTTACAACCATCGAGTGGCGACATCACATGTCCCTATAAAAGTCCCGTTAAATGTAGATCCGAGCAAAAGACTTTGGTCTTAAATATTCATTGGAACGAAATCTCCGGTTTACTTTTAATTTTGATGGAAGACATTGTTTCAATTTAATGAAAAATATATTTTAGTGAGAAACATTTTTAAAGGTAGGGTATTAATTGCTTAATCAAGATCCAACATGTTAACTACGTCACATTTGAGAAATTATTGGGCGCCGCCTACCCAAACATGACATACACGGACTAACAAATATTGAGCGTCGTCTACCCAAATAATTAATACGGTCCGACAAACATTGGGCGTTGCCTACCCAAACAGTTATAATGCGGACTATAAATGCGTTAACAAATTTAATTAAATAAGTTAACCAAGTGGGATTTGAGGATGTATTAAAACCTTATCGGAATAATTTCAAAAACCAATTTCAAGAAATAATTCAATAATTATTAACCAATTATTAAACTATTAAATTAATCTAATTAATCTTTCAATTCTGGTCCAACCAATAAATTCAATTTTAAGAATTAAACCTTATTAATTTCAAGAAAATCGAATTATCTTATTAATTGTCAAGGGCACATGTGCAATTTCTGAAATTTGCACGGAGGGGCATGTTTGAAATCCAATTTGCAAAACAGCCCCTCCCTCATCACAACCCAGAAACCATCTTTTCGATCGGGACAACCGAAACTAACAATTTACCCTCAGTTTGTCAGAATTAATACAATTAATCATAGGAACAGTTAATTTTGGAACTCAGTTTTATCAAACAATTCGAATTAGTCCAACTAAACCGAAAAAAGGAACCCAAAATCGAATAGTGTAAGCTGCATAGAACCAAAATAGGAAAAGGCAACAAATAAGCAACAGGTATCGACGCGTGCAGGCGAGTCGCCGCTGCAGTCGACTCAGAAACGCATACAAGCATCCACCACACTTCGTCTTGAATCGAGTCAGAGATGAGAGTTACAGATCGAGAGCGAGACAGCGGTGATGGCCTGGAATTCATGAATCGAAATGGGTCACAACGACACGCGAGCAGATTGACTCAAAAAAATGCAGCGCCGAAGCCTCGTAGTGGCGCGCCACCGTGAGGCTCTCCCAATCGAATCGTCAAACGAAATGAGGCCACCGCCGCCAGTATCGAAGGGCATAGGGCAACGCCGCCTTACCAGAGGGGCGATTCGGTTTGCACCGTCGTGGATCTAATCCGTTCAATTTCGTGCCGATGCAGTGTCACGAGGCTAACGCGAGTCATGACGCTTCGCTGCCTACTCGAGCGAGGTCATGGATACATGTAAGGACGAGTAAAAATGGCACTGGAACGAGATGGTGATGGCGGATAGGTTTTCCCAAAAAATTCTAATCTGGGTGAAGGAGACGAGCCAGTGGGACAAAGGGTGTGTGTGTGACTTATTAATCAAACAAATCATAATTAAACAACAAAATACGTAATACGTAAACAGAAATCTTACAGTGCTTCGTAAGCTATTTCCTCCACTATGGTATCCACGTAATTCTCATTAACAGATCCGCACAGATTTGCCAGTGTTGAATCCCCGCATGAATTTGCTAGGAAAATTTTACACTAGAGATTTTATGGAGAAATATGTTTCTTGTGTTAATAATGAATTCCCAAGGACACATATATATATGGAAAACCCAGCTTAAATCTTAAGCTATCTTTATTAGGAAATAAAATCTTTAATCTTGCAAATCAAATCCCATAGATTTGATTTCCCCATATATAAAATCCTACAATAATATTCCATATATTATTTTGGGATTCCTATTTAATTAAATCCAATTTAATTAAATAGTAATAATAATTAATTCCAAATATAGTTGTGTGACCCATAGGCCCTCATATATCGAGCGATTAGTCAAACTAACTGTCTTAATTGAACCATAGACAATAAATCAGACATTCTCAATTTATGAGGTACGTTGCGAGGAAACGTGCAACTACCTGTAACTGAAACATGGACTATTGTGATAATGTCCTTTCATTCGTGAATACCCGATTAAATCTTGAACATGATGAAGTGTCTATTCAAATAATTTAATCATATTTTCTCATTACACTAATTGATCCCATTTGTCACATTTGGTCACAAAGTCCAAACGTGATGTGCATTGGCCAATGACTAATGATCCAATTAGTATGAGAAGATGAACACTCTCTCTAAATCCACATTGAGGAATGAATCCTATTCTTGGCTCAACTACCACGCACACGTACTTCGTGATGAACCCAATTCATGTCATATGTACCCATTAAGGGTGCAAGCGTCGGTCATGGTCAAAGTTCACCACTCCATACATGTCGTGCGTATTGACCTTAAGTCAGAGGAATATCACATCGCTCTCACTAACCGAGACACCCGTAGACACTTATGTAAAATAACATCAAACAATTTCTCGGATGGGTATACCAATACTCTCCAAGGTATTTGTGCATCCATCATGAGATACCTAGTATCTCGTAGTAAGTGAGAACTACTACACTCTCTAAGAGTATGATGTAGATCGCACACCAATCTCAAATGCATCATCAATATCAAATTCTTGATGACCCTTGATCGGGGCTATTTGAGAACCATGCTTAAGTCATTCGAGGTCTCACACCTTCAATGACAACATTGGTTCATGCGAACACATATAAGAATAAATGCAAACAATTAAACATAATATTCAAACAAGTGTATTGCCATACATTAATATTAAATGAATAATAATATTAAATCAAACTGAATATTATATAGTATTATGTCTTTACAAAAGATTGTCTCTAGGATACTAATACTAACAACTCGCATCAATAAAAAATTTCTAATTTTGATGGTTATTACATGGAATTTGAATTTGATTTTGATAGAGTAGTGGTGAGAGACTATATCTGATTAAAATTATTTTCTTATGCTTATTGTATACCACTGTACACTCATAACTATTGAATTCATGTGATTTTCGCATTTATATGACATGTATCATTATTCGCTAAGTTTGAAATATTTTTTTACATTTAGAACTGTTCAAATTATTTTTTAATTCATATAATATGCACGGGAACATAAATTTTTTATATTTGTGCCCTAACTGGACAAAAGTTCTGCGTCCGCCACTGATTTGTCACATCCAACTTTTTTCCCCATTCGGATTTACCCCATCCACCTCAAGCCGAAAATAAATGTGACCTTAAGGACTACTCCCTCCCCCCAATCTTAATTGAACATATTCTATTTCGTCCATCCCAATTTCTTTAGGCAACAAGACGCCGCCCTATTGGACCGAATGTACTTTTGAGACGGTGAATTCTTTGTTTACCATGTATCGACTAGTGATACACCTTCTAAATGAAATCGATATTTGAATAGTACTTTGACCAAGCTAGTACTCAAGAGAAGTCAATCACAACCCTTCCCGCGTGTAACAGAAAGAGAGAACTCCTATAGTTTGACCTGCCGAATGTGTATGATCGAAAGATGCCAGGGTCAAGGCAAAAGATTGGTAATTCTATGATGTACGAAGAAAAGAAAGAAGGATTTGTGTTTGTGAATGATAAAGTCTCTCACCAGAAGTCTACGGGCAAGCAGTAATAAAAAAACAATCGTAAGATGAGTTCACCATTCCTATACTCTGCTTTTCAGACATTTCTTTTCTTACGAGATTTCGAGTTGGATGATTTGAGTGTGCAATGCTTGGAGTGAGGAGAAGATTGAGTGATTGGCTTTCCGAATCAAGATATAGAATATGGGCAACCTTATTCCCTAACAAGAAGGGAGACAAAAGATTGGATTCATGTCTCTACAGCTGTATCTAGTGTGTCACGCTGAGAATTGATAAATTTCTATCTCCGTTGAAGTGAAAGCTTACTTGATTAATTGGACATTTTCTTAAATAGAAATACACACTTTAACTCACACCTTTCAAACACACACTTATTTACAACATGCCACTCACTCATTTTCTTAACACTTTATCACATTTAATAAATAATATCTACACTTCAATAAAGTTGAATTTCCAATACTACAATCAACCCTTTATCATTTTATCACCTAAAATACTAATAAACAACTATTTCTTAAACTTTGAACCAGTGTTTTCGTAACCGGTTCGAACCGGAAATCGGCCGGCAAACCGGTCGAAAACACACCTAAGAACTGCTTTTTAGGTTGAACCTATTTTAACCGGGAAAACTCGGTTCAACCGGCAAACCGCCGAACCGAAAAAACCTGTTTCCCCTCTTTTTTTTTTTAAATATTTTTAAAATACTTTCTCTCACATTTTCCTCCAACACTTTTGATGTGGGATAAATGTATGAGATGGGATAACCCTTTTTAAATATTTTCTCTCACATTATCTTCCAACACTTTCAATGTGGGATAAATGTATGAGGTGGGATAATATGAACCAAGGTCCACCTTCACCCCTTTTATAATATTTCCTCTCACATTTTCTTCAAACACTTTCGATGTTGGATAAATGTATGAGGTGGGATAATATGAACCAAGGTCCACCTTCACCCCTTTTATAATATTTCCTCTTACATTTTCTTCCAACACTCTCGATGTGGGAAAAATATATGAGGTGGGATAATATGAACCAAGGTCCACCTTCACCCTTTTTCTAATACTTCCTCTCACATTTTCTTCCAACACTTTCAATGTGGGATAAATGTATGAGGTGGGATAATATGAACAAAGGTCCACATTCACCCCTTTTATAATATTATCTCATATTTTTCTCAAACACTTTCGATGTGGGATAAATGTATGAGGTGGGATAAATATATGAATCAAGGTCCACCTTCACCCCCTTTTATAATACTTCCTCTCATATTTTTCTCCAACACTTTCAATGTAGGACAAATATATGAGGTGAGGTACACTTTTCCACTTTTATATTGTTTTCTCTCACATTTTCTTTTAACATTTTCGATGTGGGACAAAATTATGATATTTTACTTTCTCTTACATTTTCCTTTAATATTTACTCGATGTGGGATAAAAATATAAGTTTCATCTTTCCCTTTTAAGTTACTCTCTCATTATTGTGTTGTTTTTTATTATGATCATGACTCTATTGTGTTTTCTTAAATATGAAAAGTTATAAGATATATGTTTAAAATTTTGTAGGTGTATATTTATTTTATTTTTTAACTAAATATAAGAAATATTGAAAAAAAATTAGGCAGAAATCACTTCAATCGGTTGAACCGGTCCGACCGGTTGAACCACTGACAGGTGGTCTATCCGGTTCGATCACCAGTTCGGTTATTAAAACACTGCTTTGAACACACGGTGTATATTCAATTAAGATTGTGACAAAGGGAGGATAAAGTACATGTACTTGCTTAAGAATCGAATCAATTAAATGTTCATTAACTAATTAATCTCATCTATTTTATAGTCATGTAGACTCTAGAAATTAATAATCAATAGAATACTGTACTCCCAGGTCCAAGAATGCCCATATAACTATTCCCAGGTCCAATCTGCTTTATTAATAACTCCCAGGTCCAAAATCAGTCCTGAAAAGCCCAATATACCCCCACCCTAAACTCTCTCTCTCTTCTCCGCTAATTATCAAATCAGCCGCCCCCAATTTCAATTTCATTTCTTTTCAAACACGCTCTCTCTCTCTCTCAGAAACGGCGACGCCCACCGTGTGTCGCCGCGAACAAGAAAAAAACCCAGAAAAAATAAAAGGACCGCTTCTCGGCCTCCCCGAAAAAAACCGGTGCGAATCCACCACAACCACCTCTCACTCACGGCCCGGAAAAAAAGATCCGGTGTCGATCTACACCCCCATTGCTTAAGACTGTTGGGGAATTAATTTCCCGGATCTATTCGGGATGAATATTTAAATACAATTTTAATTCTAACAATTATTACAAGCATGAATTAATCCTATATTAATTCAAATAATAATTCAACAACAAATCATGCATATAAATTTATCACATAAATCCTACGCATGCGGAATAGCTAGGAGTTTACTTGAACTAACCTCTCGGAGTGACAACCGCTGAGAAGATGGATATCCCATTCACACGAACAAACCCAAAGAGCCTTCTCAAGTGTTCCCTCGTCCTTGTTCAACAATCCGATGGAAGGATGTTCGCGAACAATTAACAAAAGGAAAAATAAAATTATGTTGCACCACCTTTGTGGATTTCTAATTTTTCCAACACATGGAATTACCTTGGGGATGAAAAATTCATCCCCTATTTATACTAAGGGGTGGTGGTCGAAAATTTCATGAGGAATAAGATGGGAAATTTTTTTTCTTGGTCTCCAAGAAATCTTGAATATATCACATATATTCTTTTCTCCATATTTAAAATATTCCACAAAAATCTCACCTCCTCTTGTTATGGAATTTTTGAAATTAAAGCCAAGATTTCCAAGATTGGGATCTTCTTGGATTTATGAGATATTCTTGTATTCCAAGAATACATATCTTCCATAACATCTTTCCAAGAAAATCAATAAAATCTTTTCTTCCTTAATTTCACTCATTATTTTCAAAAATCTACAAACAAATAGCCAAGTGGGAGATTTCTTGAATTTAATGAGATAAACTTGTATTCCAAGAATACTTATCCTCATTCCATAACAAAATTCAAAGAAAATCTTTCTCTCTCTTTATTTATTTATTTTCGAAAAATTTAGGAAAAATAGGCAACAATATTTTATTTAATTTTAAACACCTTTTTAAGTTATTGGACTTTATATTTGGGCTACTTGAGGGTCTTTAGGAGAATTAAGATTGGACCTTGAATTTCCAATATTGAGCCACAATATTATTCAAGCCCATAAACATTAATTAATCCCACTACATAATTAATATTACACTATCCATCTTAACCCATATTATAATTAATATGGCTCCCGATTATTATTTCTCGCGTTTAAGATTATCCAGTCCATTAATTAATTTAAGCCACTAAAATAACTTCACATTAATTAATATCTTTTTCCTAAGTTCAGGAACGACTCAACATTATTATCCATACCAGAAAACTAATTCCACTTGCAAGATTTGGTATGATAAAACTTCTGAGCCTCCCAAGGGGACAAATCAAACAAGACGCACTTGCACACTCGATTCTCCGTATTAAATCTTAGCAATCGTCATGTAACTAATAATATTGCCCAAGATACAAGGTATTGAATCACATTAATTCTCTACCCATCGTAAGTCAAAGCAATAGTTATTAATTCCACACGATCCTATTTAAGGAACGGAGATTAAGAAATAACTAACCACTGAGGTCTAATTCTTCTATATTCAGTACTGAAGAATTTATCCTCATGTAGGTCCTCTTCAGTGCAACATAATGCACTAGTGTAATCTCGTGGTTAAGACAAGCCAATCTGAACCTTACACTTCAACCTTTCACGATGGATTGTTCATTTCCATCTAGGTTGTGAATTTTGTACTTTTAGTTACAAGGGACTGTTAATTTAATCTTCCGTGATCTGGTATCACGAAATTAACTACAATATAACATGTACTAATTATTGAACAGTTATGCAGTAAATATATGTAACATTCAATGATATTTAAAGCAACAGTGATAAATAATTTATTTTAGCAAATAAGCCTGAAATTCAGTCTGGTTATACAAAGTAAAATCATACTTTCCAGTATAACCCCAATAAAGACGGCGGAGTAGTCAGAGGCGGCGGATCTGATGGCAGATATGTGGTGGGGTGCGGTGGTGGGGGCGTTTTGCCGGCAGTTGTGTGTTTGTGTGGTGGGTGGTGGCGGCAGAGACGCCGCTGAAGACGGTGGGTTTGTGATTTTTTTTAATATGGTTTTTGTATATGGTTTTTTGAATCTGTTTTTGCAGATCTCATTTTTGTGAACAAAATATTTTGTTTTGATTTTGTGGGTTTTGTGGTGATTGATTTTGATTTGTTTTGTTTTGATTTTTGTGCGTTTGTGGTGATTAATTTTGTTGGCCTTCTTCTTGAAGATTTGAAGTTGGAGTTCCTATTGACGATTTGTTATTTGATGTTTTTTGAAGATCGGGGGTTTTGCAGAAATATTTTGCAGATCTGGGTTGAAGATATATCTGAAATTGGAAATGCATATGTTCATCAATTGGTGAACATATGCATCAATCGATGAATATATGCATGTGATGGTTTATGGTTTTTGAGATTTTGAATGAGAAATCGCTGTGATTTTGTGATTTGGTATTGTAGGATCTGTGACGAAGGTCCGACGATGGAGACTACGACGGCGGAACGAGGGTGGAAACGAGCCGATAACGATCTTGTAATTTTGTTTTAAATCTGTTTGGTGCTTTTTCTTCAAGTTTGCTGCTTTTCCTCAACTTTGCTTTCCTTTTTTTTTTTTTGCAGATTAACAATCTTTTCTTCACTTATTCAAGATGGGTCTCCAAAATGCTTTGCAATGACGCCGGGAGTTTTTTTTGTTGAAATGGTGACTTTTTTATTTGATTTTGTGGATCTGAAAATGGAGGATTTGGGTTTGTGAATTTTTTTGAATCTAGGTTAAAGATCTTGAAATGGAGAATTTGGGTTTGTGATTTTTTCTATATATATATATATATGTGTGTGTGTGTGTGTGTGTGTGTTGTGATTTGGTGTTTAAATTTCATTTGAGAGTGTCTTAAATTTCTCTGTTCTTGATTTTCCTTCAAGGTTTAATGCACTGTGGTTAAAGCAGTCATTTGATTTGGAGATGGAGGATGATAGATGATTTGGCTAATTTTCTGGAGATGGAGGATGATAAATGATTTGGTTGGTTTTCTAGAGATGGAGGATGATAGATCTGGAATTTGAAGATGAATATGTTCATCAATTGATGAACATATGTATGTATTTTTTGTGCATATATTCATGTATTCGTGAATTTGTGCATGTCGAAGATATGTATATTTTTGTACTTAGAAGATGATATGTAATTTTTTTGAATTTAAATATGTAATTTTTTATTTTTATGCATTTTTTGAAAGACTTATGAATGTAAATATTTTGAATTTTAGATATGTAAATGTAAATATTTGGTATTTTTATCAATTTGGATATGAAAATTTTAATTTGTATATAAAACAAGATGCATATATGCATGTCTTCCTATTTTTGGTTTCCATATACTCCCTTAAGGGAAAGACAAGAATTGAAAAATTAGGAGATGCGACATGAAAAAATAGACAAAATTTAAAAATAAGAGAGTGTAGAAAAGTAAGGGTATTCTTGTCTTTTGAATCATGAATTTGGACCTCATAGTAATTAAAAAAAAATCTTGCACCTATTAGTACTTATATGTCCTATTTTGGACCTGAAAGTTGTTCACTCTAATCAATATTGCCATCTAGCACATCCATTATTGAATTGACAGACTGCTCACAACTCACAAGTAAGTCAAATAAAAAAATTCACAAAAGTTAGATACAAATTCAAATTCTCCATTTTCAATTTCACAAAATCAATAATCATAATCTAATCAATAATCAAATCAGCCACACAAATTCAGAAAAATCATTTTACACCTCTTGCCTGAGTTGCCTCAACTTCTCAAACCCAGAAAATTTGGCAAAGAACACAAAAAAGATAAACTCATAGAAAAATGCATAACTTGTATTCCCAGAAAATGGGAAAAAAATAATCCAAAGATCAATGGTAAAACTATCAAATTAAGCAATCTCTGTAACTGTTAACATCAAAAGTCTAGTTAGTTAAAAAAATATATATATATATATATATATATATCCAATTTCAGTGGTTTATTCTCTCCTACCAAACATGGTCTAATAATATTGATAGAAATAAAGTATTTGAGGAAGAGGAAGATGATATTTTTTTTTCATTTAGCTTATCTTATTTAGCAAAGTTGATTTGCTTACCTGCATAAAAACTGACATAGGACGAGGCAAAAATAAAATATAGTTTAGGATATTAGGATTTAAATTGCAATTATAGAGAAATTGAGAGAAAACGAAATTAAATAACACGGATTTGGTTACCCAGTTCGTCAGAATGACTACATCTGGGCACTATCAAGCCAGAACATTTACTAATATTTTCGGTAATAACAAATATAATGAATCAGATGAGTATTTATAAGCGAAACTGAGTCAAAACCCTAAAGACACGTTATGGTCGAACATGCTAAAATAAGGCCCCCAAAAATTCTTCTCTATAATGTTGGGATTGTTGGAGCCTGATCGAAACCGGGAAGCAGAGCACGGGAGGCGCTCGACCAAGCCTGTGGTCGAGCACATCTGCTCGATCGAGCACTCCCCATTCCAGCCCGCACTAGGCGCTCGAGCATGTGTTGAGGTCGAGCAGAACCGCTCGACCAAAGCCCGTGGTCGAGCGGGTTCTGAAGCATGTGCGCAGATTAGGGTTTTGGCCCAAGTCTCATATTTAAATACTTTTGACTCATTGTAATTGTATTATCACTCAAATAACACACGAAAATAGTAGATCTTCTGGCTTGGTAGTGCCCCCAGACATAGTCATTCTTGACGAACTGGGTAACCAAATTGTTTGTTCCTTAATTCTTGTTTTCATTATTTTCTCCATAATTGTTATTTAATTCCTAACAAATGGTATCAGAGCATCTGGTTCATAGGATCTGGTGGGAGCAATTATGATGGCTGAAGGGAAATCGCCGGTTGAGAAGTTTGATGGAACATATTTTGGATTCTGGAAATTGCAGATTGAAGATTACCTGTACGGTAAAGATCTGTATCAACCTTTGGGTTTAAAGCCAGAAGACATGAAGGATGATGAGTGGAAGTTGTTGGACAGAAAGGCGATGTGTGTGATTCGTTTATCGCTATCCAGGAACGTTGCCCTACACACGGTAAAAGTAAAAACCACGAAGGAGATGTTGGAGATTCTGACGGAGATGTATGAAAAGTCGTCCGCAGCTAACAAGGTTCACTTGATGCGGAGACTATTCAACCTGAGAATGGCAGAGGATACTGTGGTAGCCAATCATCTTAACGAGTTCAATATGACAATAGCCCAATTGAGCTCGGTTGAGATTAATTTTGATGATGAGATTCAAGCCCTAATTTTATTGTCTTCTTTACTAGAAAGTTGGAGTGAAACGGTAACGGCTGTGAGTGCTTCAGCAGGTAAGTGAAACTAAAATTTGACGAGGTGAGAGATTTGATCATGAGCGAAGAAATTCGCAGGAAAGAATTGGGTGTGGCCACGGGATCAACCTTGAATGCAGGGAGTCGGGGTAGATCAGAATCCAAAGGAAAATATAATCGGGGTAGATCAAAGTCTAGGGGGCAAAGATAAGCCCAAGAAGGATAAGAGTCAAGTTGAGTGTTACAATTGTCATGAACTTGGTCATTACAAAAGGGAGTGCAAGGCTCAAGCTAAGGCACAAGGGAATGAACCAAAGAAGAATGACAACTCAGCCAACGTTGCCACTGATGAGGGCTCAGATGCATTAATATTTAGCGTAAGCAGTCCATTAGAATCGTGGGTGTTGGATTCTGGAGCATCGTTTGATTCGTGCAGCAGTGCTAACGTAATGGAGAAGTACACTTCCGGGAACTTTGGGAGGGTTTATCTAGCTGATGATGAGCCTTTGGAAATCAAAGGGAAGGAGAATGTTCAGATTAAGACACCAAATGAGATTGTGTTACAGTTGAAAGATGTGAGACATATTCCTGGTTTGAAGAGAAATTTAATTTCAGTTGGGCAGCTTGATGATGAGGGCTACAAGGTGACTTTTGGGTGTAACACGTGGAAGATATCCAAAGGTGTCATGGTAGTGGCTCGAGGCAATAAGGAGGGAACGTTGTATATGACAGGCAACACCCGGGATAGCATTGCTCTTGCAAGTGAAAAAGGGAATGCAAATTTGTGGCATTGTCGTCTTGGCCACATGAGTGAAAAAGGGATGAAAGTTATGTGTTCGAAGGGTAAACTGCCAGACCTTAAGACAATTGACATCGGGTTATGTGAGGACTGTGTATTCGGAAAGCAGAAAAGGATGAGCTTTTCGAAGGGAGGCAGAACCTTAAAGAAACAGAAGCTAAAGTTGGTCCACAACGACTTGTGGGGTCCAGCACCTGTGACATCTCTTGGTGGAGCGTCATATTACATGACTTTCATTGATGATTCTACGAGGAAGGTATGGGTTTATTTCTTGAAAAATAAGTCTGATGCCTTTAATGCTTTCAGGAAGTGGAAGACCGTTGTAGAAACTGAGACGGGTCTCAAAGTGAAGTGTTTGAGATCATATAATGGTGGAGAGTACGAGCTCCGTGAGTTCATAGAATTCTGTGAGGCAAATGAAATTCGAATGGAGAAAACTGTGAGAGGAATCCCCCAGCAGAACGGTGTGGCAGAACGTATGAACAGAAAGCTATGTGAACGTGCTAGAAACATGAGATTGAAGTGTGGGCTGCCAAAGATGTTTTGGGTAGAGGCAGTTAACACATCAGCTTACTTGATAAACAGAGGACCCTCAACTCCTTTGGAAAATGTCATACCAGAGGAGTCCTGGTCGGGAAAGGAGGTAAATCTGTCTTTTCTTCTAGTATTTGGGTGTGTTTCATATGTTCATGTTGATGTTATGAGTAGAAGTAAATTGGATGCTAAATCTGTTAAGTGTATGTTCGTTGGATATGACGGTGATGAATTTGGCTATCGATTTTGGGATGAGGAAAACTAAAAGATAATTCGTAGTCGAGATGTCATATTTAATGAGCAGGTGTTGTACAAAGACAGGTTGGGGATATCCAAAGAAGGTGGTTCTGAGACTCAGGTTGTGGAGTTAGACATTTTGAACTCAGGTGGGAGCAAGGGGGTTCTAGATGACCAGGTGATTGTTGAGGAAGAACCAAGTACACCACCACCAACAATTCCGCTGCGGAGATCCACGAGAGAACGGAGATCTCCTGATAGGTATTCACCTTCTCTTCATTATTTATTGTTGACTGATGGTGGTGAACCTGAGTGTTATGCAGAGGCTATACGTGGTGAGCAGGTTTGACAAGTGGAAACTTGCAATGGATGATGAGATGAATTCATTGATGACCAACAGAACTTGGGAGCTAGTTGAGCTTCCTAAGGGCAAGAAGGCACTGCATAATAAGTGGGTTTACAGAATCAAAGAGGAGGCGGATGGAAGCAAGCGTTTCAAGGCAAGACTGGTTGTAAAAGGGTTTCAGCAGAAACATGAAAACTTGGTGTTAGAGCAGATGGACGTAAAAACAACATTTCTTCATGGTCACTTAGGTGAGGACATCTACATGAAGCAACCAGAGGGATACTTGTCTAAGGGGAACAGTGAACTTGTTTGCAAATTAAGGAAGAACTTGTATGGCTTGAAACAAGCTCTGTTACAGTGGTACAAGAAGTTTGATGGGTTCATGCACGAGATTAAGTTCAATAGGTGTGAGGCTGACCATTGCTGCTACTTCAATAGGTGTGAGGCTGACCATTGCTGCTACTTCAAGAGGTATGACAATGACTATATCATCTTGCTATTATATGTTGATGACATGTTGATAACAGGCTCTAGTGCTTGGGAAGTGAGCAAGTTGAAGGAAAAATTGTCTGAAAGGTTTGCTATGAAGGACCTTGGAGAAGCCAAGCAAATCTTAGGTATGCGAATCGATCGTGATAAGGTGGCAGAAAAGTTGTATCTTTCGCAGGCTGAATACATAAAGAAAGTCTTGACGAGATTTAGTATGGAAGATGCAAAGCCGGTTCGGGTCCGGTTGGGAAGTCAGTTCAAGCTATCCAACAAAGACTCACCTAGTAGCGAAGAGGAGCGGACCTACATGCAAAACACTCTGTATGCTTCAACAATTGACAGTTTGATGTATGCCATGGTGTGTACAAGACCAGACATTGCACAGGCGGTGGGAGTTGTTAGCCGGTTTATGGGCAATCCGGATAAGCAGCATTGAGAGGCAATGAAGTGGATCCTTAGGTACTTGAGAGGTACTACTGAACAAGCTTTGTGCTTTGAGGGCAAAAACGTTGAGTTGGCAGGATATGTTGATGCAGATTTGATATCAAATGATCTCGACAAAAGGAGGAGTACAACCGGGTATGTGTTTACTTTCGGTGGTACAACAATATCTTGGGTTTCTAAATTGCAAAAGATCGTAGCTCAGTCCACTGCAGAAGCAGAGTACGTTGCAGTTACTGAGGCTAGTAAAGAAATGGTTTGGTTGCAGAATCTTTCGTGTGAGTTGGGGAAGGAGCAAAAGGATAGTGTTCTGTATAGTGACAGTCAGAGTGCTATTCACTTGGCAAAGAATTCGGCCTTTCACTCGAGGACGAAGCACATTGAGTTGAGGTATCATTACATTCGTTACCTCATTGAGAACAAGATCTTACAGCTGAAGAAGATCAGGGGAAGTGAGAATCCTGCTGACATGTTGACTAATGTTGTGACCTTAGAGAAGTTGAAGCTATGCATGACTTCAACTAGCCTTGGAAACTGAGCATAAGGCCCGACACTACTACCAGTGAGAGAGACCGTTGAAACGGAGGAGACAAGTTACAGTTGGGGTCAGTCTCCAGGTGGGAGATTGTTGGGATTGTTGGAGCCTGATCGAAACCGGGAAGCAGAGCACTGGAGGCGCTCGACCAAGCCTGTGGTCGAGCACATCTGCTCGATCGAGCACTCCCCATTCCAGCCCGCACTAGGCGCTCGAGCATGTGTTGAGGTCGAGCAGAACCGCTCGACCAAAGTCCGTGGTCGAGCGGGTTCTGAGGCATGTGCGCGGATTAGGGTTTTGGCCCAAGTCTCATATTTAAATACTTTTGACTCATTATAATTGTATTATCATTCAAATAACACACGAAAATAGTAGATCTCCTGGCTTGATAGTGCCCCCAGGCGTAGTCATTCCTGACGAATTGGGTAACCAAATTGTTTGTTCCTTAATTCTTGTTTTCATTATTTTCTCCATAATTGCTGTTTAATTCCTAACATATAACCCAACATAGGAAAGCACAAAGGAAACGAACCAAAAAAAAGGCTTAGACCTGAAATTCTTCTCTATCACTCATCTTTCTTCTTTACAGAGCTAATTCCGTCTTGTCCAATTGTAACGCCCCTATAAATATATAACTTTCACTATTTTATTTCTAGGTGTCACTAAAATTGTTGAAATTTAGTTTTAAACTCAAATAAGTTTCAAATACGAATTTTGTTGGAAAATTTAAGTGATCATATTAGTGATTAAAGTTATCCATTTTGTGGGAAAATTTGTTGCGAAAAATTAGCCTTTTTGAAGACTTGTTTAAATTAATGATTATGAGAAAATTGATTAATAGTAAAAGTCGATGGTGTTTGTAAAAAAAAAAATAAAAAAAAAATTAATAGTGTTTGCAAGAAAAGTTAATAATACTTAAAAAAAAAAGTTTAAAAACTACTAAAGGCACCGCCTTGCAACTTTTAATTTATATTCTCTGAGAGCTTATTTAGTCTAATAAAAGAACAATAAAACATACTAAATTGTTTATGCACATAATTTTAAATGACTATAATTTCTTGTAAACACCCCTAAATGTAAAATGTAAAATGAAAAATGTACAAGAGAAATAATTGGTTGAAATTCAAATATTTATTTATTTCAAAATAAGTTTACCCACGACATTATGTAAATACGCTTCATTCAAAATAGAATTGCAGCGAAATAATAAAGGTGGCTTGTGTGCTGTGAGAAATTTTAGGAAAATGTTACGAACTAATGCACACACCATTAAGGGCGCCTGATTAAAAAATTTCAATAGGAATAGTATCTCTTTTTTCTGTATTGCCCCTATTTTGGAGAAAGGTTGTATCAATGGTGATTACGATTGTTAGACGAGTTAACAAATCGTCCGCAAAACCCCAGACTAGGGGCGAACCAGATTAGCATGCAGAACTACAACCGAAACCTAATCCAGCAACGCCGGGGCTGCCGTCTGACTATTGTTACATACAGAGTAAAACCTTCCACACACCCACCCACCCATAACATAATATCTACAGTCACACACTTATACCCTACCATAATTTGCACAACCTTACAAGGATTAACGACATCCTTTTCCAAAGAGCCAACAAGTAGTCGTCCATCATGGTTGAACTCAGAAACAAGTACCAACACAAAAATGATTCATATATATACTAAATACACTCCCTCCCTTTCACATCCACATCAAAATAGAATAAAACTACAAAACATCCATATCATGTCCGTGCAATGCAAAATAGAATAGACTACAAAACAAAATTAAGTCATTACAAAATCGAGTACTCCGATTATCTAAATCGATGACATAAAACATCCAAAACATCAAAAGAGCTTCCAAATATATATAAACTTCATGCTTCCTATTACCAACACGTTTTCAAAAACTTGTATCAACCATGTTGTCACGACCCAATTTTTCATAAGCTTCTAAAGGCATTTTAAGTAGACAAAAATTCAAAATTTTCATAACTAAATAAAAATAATGCACTTTAAATTTTCCAATGTTTGCAGCGAAAATAATTAAATTCAAAACATTTTCAAAGAAGATAATTTAACCATTAGAAAATCTGATAAACTGTCTCAGTGCTAAATATGGACCTTCAAAATAAAATAAAGTATTCCAATACTACTAAAAAAAACTTCAAACTAAATCCTCAATATTCAAATGAAATAAGAGTTATGCAATGAAATAATGTGCTTAAGAAAATGATAAATGATGTCTCGAGGCAATCCACCGGCCCTCCACCGCACTCCATAATTACTCTGCAAAATGTTAAGGATTGGGATGAACAAAACAACTAGCTCAGTGGGATTCCCTCACAATGTTATAATAAAATATAGCACATAAATAAAATCATAAACTCACATAACATGCATCATAATCAATATAACGAGTCAAGGATCTTTTCCATCCTGAGTCGTATTGGCCAATTTGTATACGGTGGAGTTGCCCCCAAGGATCTTTTCCATCCTGGACCAAAGTCCCCCCAAGTTACAACGATCTTTTCCATTGATCGAGTAACCAAATAATTCAATATAACATTTCCACGTAAAATATGTAGCAAACAACAATTAAATTCACATGAATATTCAAAAATAACAAAGCAAGTAAAAAAATCCCACCTCAAGTCTTGATTATCCTCGTAACCACGTAAATTGAATTAAGGCGTAAAATCCTCGTCACCTAACATAATTAAATAAATTATTTTAGGATTATTATACTTCTGGAATTATTAATATTTCTGATTAATGCGTATTTAATATAATAATAAGGAAAATATTTAACGATTTATAAATCATATGCCTAACACTATACTGACATGGAAATTTTGAAACCAAAATCTTGGCAAAATAAAGTTTGGACTCGGTCAGCGAAAATAAGAATTATGCTTGATTGGATATAGCACGAGGCTCTAGAGGGTTGTAGCACTTTTAATTCTACACACTGTATCAACCAATTAAATATGCCAAAATTGGTTTCGAATGATTAATAAATATTATGCTAGCACACAAATATAAGCTAAACTAATAGTTATGACTTTGACATCTCAAGGTTTAAAAACATGACTCATCTTTCCAATACTTATATAAGACACGTAGGTTCTGCCTTAATCGAAAATAATTAACAAATAAGATAATAAAAAATATTTTAATACAAATTCCTAATCTTTAACTTGAAAAAAAAAATCTGGAATACACGACCACTGTGAAAAATAAAGATTTTAACCGATTTGTTTGAGTTTTATCAGATTAAACAAAAGAACAATAGCTAGCAGATTAACAAAATTAATAAAAAGGAAGAAGAGGTACCGAGTTGGTAAGGAATAGGTGAAAGACTTTCCGTGACTGAATATCACCAGGAAGACGTTGGTAGTCAGGAGAAAATTTTTGTGAGATAAAGTTTTTTGTGATTTTCTTTTGTGGAAGGGACCGGTATAAAATAGGATGAGGGAGTAAAATTCAGTTGAGATTTTTGGGCTTAGAGAAGATGAAATCCTTCACTTTCTACGTGGGTTTGAATGTTTAAAAAGATAATTAGCCAAAACAAACTTAGAGAATTTTAGGGCCAAAACTTATCTAGGCATTTTATTATTTTGAATAAAAGAAAAAAAATAATCGAGTAAATATATGTACATAAGCTGTTAAGCTTAGCCGTGTACCCCTTAGAGAAAGCAATGCATATATTTTATTATCTACCCTTTTTTTTTTTTTTACATTAATATTAATTTATATATTTCTTTTTAATAACCTATGGTGATTGAAAAATCTTGGGTGTTACATCCTACCCCCCTTAAAGAAAATTTCGTCCTCGAAATTTAAAACGTACCATGGGCAAAATAATTCTGCATACTTGGCACGTAATTCATCTTCACGTTCCCAAGTCGCCTCATTCTCACTATGACGATCCCACTGAACCTTGAACATTGCAATATCTTTGTTCCTTAATCTGTGAACTTTCCTCTCCAAAATAGCTAACGGCTTCTCTTCATAGGTCAAACTCCGATTTATTTCCAATGTCGAATAATCGATGATATGTTCCGGATCATGAACATACTTCCTCAACATGGAAACGTGAAACACATTATGTACCACAACAAATTCTGGAGGTAAAGCTAGTCGATAGGCTAAGTCACCAACTCTCTCGAGTATCTCAAATTGTCCCACGTACCTCGGCCTTAATTTTCCTCTCTTTCCAAAACGTATGACTCCCTTTGTAGGGGAAACTTTCAAAAACACATTCTCTCCCTTGTCCAACTGTAGATCCTTCCTCCGCCTGTCTGCATAAGATTGCTGCCTATCTTGAGCCACTTTGATCTCCTCTCTTACATTCTCCACCACTTCAATTGTTTCCTTCAACATCTCGGCCCTAGTAACTTTCTTTCTCCAACCTCATCCCAATACAAAGGTGAGCGACACTTTCTCCCGTATAACGCCTCGTAAGGGCCATTCCAATGGTCGACTGAAAGCTATTATTATAAGCAAACTCAACCAAAGGTAAATAGTATTCCCAATTGTTGTTCAACTCAAGTACACACGCTCTCAACATATCCTCCAAAGTCTGAATCGTTCTCTCTGATTGCCCATCAGATTGTGGATGATAAGTCGTAGTGAAGTTCAACTTAGTCCCTATAGCTTTTTGTAAGCTCTTCCAAAATCCCGACATAAACAGCGTATCTCTATCGGACACAATCGAAACTGGTACTCCGTGTAACCTCACTATCTCCCGGATATAGGTCTGTGCATACTGTTCCATCTTAAAAGTAGTCTTCACTGGAAGAAAATGTGCAGATTTGGTTAAACGATCCACAATAACCCAAACTGCATTGTTTCCTTTAACCGTTCTTGGCAGTCCCGTAACAAAATCCATCGTTATGTGTTCCCACTTCCACTCCGGAATCTTAAGTGGTTGTAGTAATCCAGAGGGACGTTGGTGTTCCGCTTTTACTTGCTGACAAATCAAACACCTTTCCACATACTCTGCAATGTCCTTCTTCATTCTACTCCACCAAAATATTCTTCGTAAGTCATGGTACATCTTTGTACTACCCAGATGAGCAGCATAAGGTGTATTATGAGCTTCCTCAAATATTATCTTCTTAATCGCAACATCTCTAGGCACACAAATTCTTCCTTCATAATACAAAGCTCCATCATCAGCCACTGCAAAACTTTTATCTTCCCCTTTGAGAGTGCGCTCCTTCACCTTTTGCAAAAACTCATCCTTGAACTGCTCCTTCTTAATCACGTCCCTCAACTTTGGTTGGACCACAAGGTTTGCTAAAACTGTAACACTTCTTGGTGCCGACACCATCTCGATCTTCATTTCAGCAAACTCCTTTATCAACTGTTCTTGCTTGGTCAACATACTTAACTCACCTCTGGTCTTCCGACTAAGGACATCGGCTACCACATTAGCTTTACCTGGATGGTAATGTATAGTACAATCGTAATCCTTCACTAGCTCCAACCATCGTCTTTGCCTCATGTTCAACTCTTTTTGTGTGAAAATGTACTTTAGACTTTTGTGGTCCGAGTAGATCTCACACTTCCCTCCTTACATATAGTGTCTCCATATCTTTAGCGCATGAACAACAGCAGCTAACTCCAAATCGTGAGTTGGATAATTCAGTTCATGAGTCTTCAATTGCCTTGAGGCGTAGGCAATGACTTTTCCACCTTGCATCAAAACACAACCAAGTCCTTGTTTCGAAGCATCGCTGTAGATCACAAATTCCTTGGTAGGATCTGGAATCGTCAAAACTGGGGCTGATGTAAGTCGCCGCTTAATCTCTTGAAAACTTTCCTCGCACTTCTCGCTCCATTCATACTTTTCTCCCTTTCTTGTCAAACGCGTCATTGGTGCAACTAATCTTGAAAACCCTTCAATAAATCTTCGATAATAACCGGCCAATCCCAAGAAACTACGAATCTCATGTGCATTCGTAGGTCTGCGCCAATCGTTAACAGCTTCCACTTTTGACGGATCAACTTCAATTCCTTTAGCCGTAATCACATGTCCGAGGAAGGCAACTTGCTTCAACCAAAACTCACACTTCTTGAACTTTGCGTACAATTTCTCCTTGCAAAGCGTTTCTAACACAATCCTCAAATGTTCCTCGTGTTGTGCTTCATCTCTCGAGTAAACCAAAATGTCATCAATGAACACTATGACGAATTGATCTAAGAATGGATGGAAAATTCGGTTCATCAAATCCATAAACACTGCAAGAGCATTAGTCAGTCCGAAAGTCATTACTACAAACTCGTAGTGGCCATAACGAGTTCTAAATGCCGTCTTCATAGTATCACTTTCCTTGACCTTCAGTTGATGATATCCTGATCGAAGATCAATCTTGGAAAATATCCCAGCTCCCCTCAATTGGTCGAACAAGTCCTCAATTTTTGGTAACGGGTACTTGTTCTTAATCGTGAGTCGATTCAACTCTCGATAGTCAATGTACATCCTTAACGTCCCATCCTTTTTCTTCACGAATAAAACAGGTGTTCCCCATGGTAAAACACTTGGTCGTATGAATCCCAAGTCCAAGAGACCTTGTATATGAACCTTCAGCTCTTGTAACTCTTTCGGTGCCATCCTATAAGGTGCTTTCGATATCGGTGCTGCTCCAGGTACTAGATCAATAGTAAACTCCACTTGTCTAGCAGGTGGGACTCCAGGTAAGTCCTCTGGGAAAATGTCCAGATATTCTCATACAATTGGTACGTCATCAACATTCACTTCTAGTTTCTGGTCTCCCATCACGTTGACTAGATAACCCTGATAATTATTCTTCCTCAACATCTTCATCGCCTTCATTGCACTTATCACTTGGGGCACGATCTTAGATTTTACCCCAAAGAAAACCACTTCTTCATTGCTAGGTAGATGAACAGTCACTTCTCTCTCACGACACTTAATATCAGCTTGATATTTACTAAGCCAATCCATCCCCAGGATAACATCAAAGTCTCTCATATCTAACACATATAAATCACCTTCTAAATCATGTCCGCTCACATCAACTTTCACATTTTTAACCATCGTGCAAGTACTTACTATTTTGTCAGAGGGAATGCTTATCATCAATGGTTCTTCTACCCTTATCCCCTTTTCCCCAGCTAATAAATGAAGCTTTGCAGACATGAATGAATGTGTTGCTCCGGTATCTAAAAGTACAAGAGCAGGAATATTTGACACTGTAAGAATACATGTCATAGTACCTGGTTGCTTATCAGCTTCTCCACGAGTCATAGCAAACATCCTAGCTCTGCCACCTGATCCGGGGTTCGACCCGTTTCCACCTCTTGCATTATTCATCTTTGGACAATTAGCAATGGTATGCCCCTCCTCCTCGCACCAGTAACATTTGTTCTTTCCCATTAAACACTCTCCACCATGGTTCTTACCACAAGTCATGCAAGCTGGTCGATCTAGTCAATTTGCGTTCCATCTGGGCATTTAAGCTCCTGTAGCACGTCCTTGTTTGTTAGGGGTTGGGTTTCTGCTCGATCCTGCACCATTCCATTTTCTCTTCCCTGAAAATTCCATCAATTTTGGCTTTGGAGCATCCATAACTATACTATTTGCAATCTCTTCAGCACGAGCATACGTTTCCGCCAAAGTTGTGATTCCTTGGCCAGCTACTACATTTCGAATCTCAGATCGAAGGCCCTGCCTGAATCTTTGTACCTTCTTGGTCTCAGTGTCGGCCAAATGCGGAGCAAAATGAGATAAACGACTGAACTCCCGCTCGTACTCATCCACTTTCATATCTCCCTGTTTCAAATTGAAAAACTCTATCTCCATTCTCACTCTATATGATGGTGGACAATATTTTTCATTTATGACCCGCTTAAATCCTTCCCAGGTGAGTGCTGCTATCTCATTTGCGGGGCGCATGCCTTTGTAGGACTTCCACCATATTCGTGCGTCCTCCTGTAGCACGAACGTAGCGCAGGACACCTTTTTGAGCGTCCGTACACATCAACAATCCAAGTATATCTTCAATCCTTTCTAGCTATTCCTCTAGTGCTGCCGGTCCATCTCGGCCATTAAAAAATAGGGGCTTGAAGTCATTGAATTAGCCGCCACTTGAAGTCGATCAATTTGTCAAAAAATTTTGGTGCAACACGGGGTGACATGGTCCTATAAGGATTCAACTATCTCAGTACTCAAAATCGTAATTGTCATCTACTCTTAACACCTCTATCCATCGTATCTATCAATCACCATAGTTATTAGGAAGTAAATTGTTTAATCACTGTAAATCATAGTGTTGGGAAATGAATTTAATAAAGAAGATTTTTATTAGATCCCAAAACCCCTGAGTATGACATGTTCAGGATAATCTTGATAGATGAGTCAGGATTCGCATTTTAGAGTGTTCAGGATGTTATCTTGCACAATGTATAATCAGCAGATATAGATCATGATAGATTCTGAAGATTCTAAAGACTCAGTAAGTTTATGAAGAAATCTGGTTTCAATCTCTGTTAGATGAAACCGAAGTTTCAAGACTCAAGCAGAAATCGAAAATCAAGACTCGAAGAAAACCGAGAAAATCAAGACTCACTGTGGAAACCGAATCAAGACTCAAGATGAGATCGAGAATCAAGACTCAAAGATATCAATCAAGATATCTCTCAAGACTCAAGATATCAATCAAGATATATCTCAAGACTTCGAGATATCAAGACTCGTAAGATCAAGATATCAAGATCGAAGAACAAAGGATATCAAGGCACACAGAATTAATGAAGACTCGAAGAATGTCTCAATGCTCAAGATAACCTCGAATGTTCCGGCGAAGAAACCGAGGAATATAGCAGAATCCAAAATGACGTGGACCAATGAGAGGAAGACAACCAGCCTGAAAAAGCTGCAGAACTTACAAACAATAGTATGGATTTGAATGTAATTCTCTCCAACGGTAACATTCAAATCCACACTATAAATACAAGTTCTTCCTACATTATTACGGGTGGAAGTGCGGAGAAGATAGCAAACGATGCTACAGAGCTAAGAGAACATATACTCAAGCTTTCCCACCATAGAACACAAGTCTGTAGATATACACATATATTCAAAGAGTGTTCTAGAACCCAATCTAAGCAACCCACGATGTATCCTAAGCTTAGAGAGATTTTCCCAACCTTAGCATTGAGGCTAAACAAATGTAAGGGAAAATCTCACCATAGTTGGAGACAACACCAAACCCAAACCCCATTCTCGTAAGAGATAACTAGTGGTGAAGTGAGGTAGTTGTTAGGCAATCCCGAGAGAGGGTGATAAGTCCCGTAGGAGTGTGAACTCGTTAAACATCTAAAGGCGAGCCCGAGAGGGTGATAAGTCCAGAGGCGAGCCCGAGAGGGTGATAAGTCCAGTTTGAAGGAATTTCCCTAGGAACAGGGAGAGTAGATGTAGGAGCTTGAGTCTCCGAACCACTATACATTGTTGTGTTCTTTACTGCTTTACGTTCTTATCTTGTCATATGCATTCGATCATAAGCAAAACACAACACATGAGCTTAAAAGAGAAAAATCTGGAATCACCATTCTTTCACCCCTGTTTTTATATGCATTTCATGATTTTTCCGCTTTCATGAGTTTTCCACCGGGCCTATCAATAGTTATTCATTTTCGTGTCATAAATCGTATATCATTTAATCGTCGTAAATCCTAGTTAATCAATCCATGTCATAAATCGTAATTATTTGATCATCTTTTCCATGACCAAATAGTAAATATTTTATCAAACTCAGTCATTTCAATATCGTGAATCATATATTATACAATCATCTTTTCCATGATCGTTTAATAATATAACTTGTAAACTTTCATATCATACCTTGGAGTTGTAGCGGTGGGCGGTGGTGGATGCCGTAACTTATACTCAATGATGCATGATTTAAAAAGAAGGATTTTTTTTAAAGAAATAATAAGACTCTAAAAGAAGATTTTATTTTTACAAGTCTACAAGAACGTAGACCTGCTCTAATACCACACTGTCACGACCCAATTTTTCATAAGCTTCTAAAGGCATTTTAAGTAGACAAAAATTCAAAATTTTCATAACTAAATAAAAATAATGCACTTTAAATTTTTCAATGTTTGCAGCGAAAGCAATTAAATTCAAAACATTTTTAAAGAAGATAATTTAACCATTAGAAAATCTGATAAACTGTCTCAGTGCTAAATATGGACCTTCAAAATAAAATAAAGTATTCCAATACTACTAAAAATAACGTCAAACTAAATCCTCAATATTCAAATGAAATAAGAGTTATGCAATGAAATAATGTGCTTAAGAAAATGATAAATGATGTCTCGAGGCAATCCACCGGCCCTCCACCGCACTCCATAATTACTCTGCAAAATGTTAAGGATTGAGATGAACAAAACAACTAGCTCAGTGGGATTCCCTCACAATGTTATAATCAAATATAGCACATAAATAAAATCATAAACTCACATAACATGTGTAACACCCCATTTTTAGAAAACTTGCATTTCATGTTTTAAACAATTAAATTATTTATTTAAGTATCAAAGTTGTGGATTATTTGAGTTTGTGCAAGCTTAAAATTTATGAATTTTAAGAGCTAATGTTTTCAATGGAGTTTTAAAGAGTTTTTGCAGGGTAGCGTGCGGAGGAGACCGAGCTTGATCGAGACTCACTCGACACAAGTAATTAATAAAAAGAGATAAATTATTTTATTTGAACTAATTGTGACAAAATTGAATAATAATGATAATACATTTAGTAGTAATAAAAATTTATAATATTTAATTATAACATATCCCATATCAAGAAATATTTTACACGGATTATTTAGTCACAAAAATTCCTATTATCAATGGATTTAATTATATAGTTTCCATATCTTGATCCTTATTATATCTTTTGTGCATATATGTGTAAATCTTCATATATTAATTAATTAAATTAAGAATATAATAAAGAATAAAAAAAAAAAAATAATAACTCACGCATAAAAAGAAAGAAAAGAAACTCACGGCATTCTTCTTTTAATTTTTCTCTCTCCCTCAGCGTTTCCGCGCTCTCTCTATTCTCTTTCTCGGCTTCTCTTCCTCTATCTATAATTTTTTCTGAAATTCAACTATCAGTCTGAGCAAATTCTCAAGAAAACTTTGATGATTCAAGAGTCTTTCAAGAAATAGAATAACATACACTCTCTTTGATCCCTTTTCTCCAAACTAGGTTTCAATAAAAATCTGCTGCGATTGTATGACAAGGTATTTTGGCTTTTCCCCATACTTTTCCTATGATTTCTGGTATTGTGGTGTTTAAGATTTAGTACTTTAAGCCTAAAAACGTTTTGGTCATAGGGTTTGGGTATTTTGTTGGATTTTCTGATTTTCTTGTAGGATTTACCAATTATGTGACTATTTGATGCTTGTTGATGAATTGCATGTTAATTTCGAGAATTGTTCTGACCTTTTATGAATGAATTTTATAAAACCCTTTTATCACAGTAAAGGCCTGGAAATCTAGATTGTGTGGTAAAAATTTCGGAATTTTTGGAGTTGTTTTCAATTTTATATGAATTTTCTATTAAACTGTTGCACAGCAGAAAAATGGGCCCTGTTTTTGACGATGATTGTAGGATTTACTGGGTGCAGATAACTTTGTATTTGAAATTGAATTTCGACTATGTTGTTCTATTGCAACTTAAATTTCATATGAATTTTATTTGGGTAAATCTGGAGTTATATTATATTTTTAATGAATTTTATACCAAACAGTACATTCACAGTGAAAACAACCAGTTTTAAGGCTCTAGAACATTATACAATTAAATAGGAAATTCAAATATTTAAATTGTAATTATTTTACTGGTGTTACTAAAAACTCTTAAGGTTATGAAGGCTTTTGTCTTACATTTTTATGAGAAATACACAAATTCTACTAAATTTTAGAAATTGACTTGACGTAAGCCTTTTCGAAACCTGTTTTTCAGTCCACTTGTGAAAATCACAAGAAAAGATCTACAATACATTTTGAATTGAAATTTTTATGATATGAAGCTATACATGTCATTAACCTACTGTATAAATTTAATAATATTCTGATGTGTTTGTATTTGTTTGTAAATTATCTACTACAAGCTGTCTTTTAAGGAAGTTTAACATATAGAAGTGAGTTGGTAGATTGTTTTATTTAATCACCTAATTAACTAAGAATATGAGCACTCCAAAATGAACAAATTGGACTTGTTATGAGCATTTTTAAAATACTATTATGATTCATTTTGGAGGTGTGAGATATTTATTTAAATGTTATGACTCAACATGTCTTTCCATGTGAATTTGTCTAGTTTTCTTAACTAGAATTGCATTGATGTTTGATTAAGCTAGTAGAAATACTCATTGAATAAAGGTGGGAATAAAGTATATATATATGTGTTTAATTAGATTACAAGAGATAGTGAAAACAATATGTGTGCATTGAAACTTTTAAAGATTTAACAGACTGAACGATATATGAATATGTCGAGTGCAGTGCGAGACAGTCGGACTCTGAAGAAGCTATCCTACCACATCCAAACGTCAAGAAAAGTGGGTAACATTTAATTGTTTTTGTATTAGTTAGTTTAATTTGTGTGTAAGATGCAAATAAGCAGATCTTCGGATTTTGCTCTATGTGGATTATGCTATGTGGATTACGCTGTGTGGATTATGCTGTGTGGAATTACGCTATGTGGAATAGACGGGTCGACGGGCCTTTGCATGTACTCATTTCTTTCGCATCAAATGACTTTCTTAATACAGTTGCATATTAAGTGTTATCCCACTGGGTTTCCTCTCCGGGGGAAGACTCATGATGCTACTTTAACTTTTCAGGTTCTGTTGACGATGAGACGGACGTGTGACTGACTGAGGAGACTCCGTTAAATCTACTTAGTGTGTCTTACCACTTATGTAAGAAGTGGATTAAGTATTAGTTTGTCTTAAATTATGGTTTTGAATTATGTATGAATTTTTAGGATGAGTAGTTGAATCTTTTGCAAACTACTAGTTGGTCTTTTGAAAGGTTAAAATGTTGTTTGAAATGTTTGGTTTCATAATTGTGCAAACATTGTTAGGTCAAGTAATCAAAGTTTTTTTTGAAAGTGCTAGGATAATGTGCCGACCTTTTTAATATTAAAATTGTACGTATGACGGGTCTACTTTAAATGAACTCTTATTATATTAAGTTAATTATAACATACTTATGTTCATATTAACCTAATTTCGGATTTGTCTTATTTAAGTAAGTGTTTGGCTTAGAAATGTGGGTAAGACAAGAGTTAGACTCAAATAAAGTTAGACACTTTAATACAACAAAATATACATATATGTATGTATATAAAAAAAAATCACTCGTGTTTTCATAAACATGGTCTTCCGCTTTATTCACTTTAAGTATAAAGTTAAAATTATTCCAACCTCAAATGATTTTTTCCCTAAGTGAGTGGCGTCGATTTTCGGGGCGCTACATCGTGGTATCAGAGCAGGTCGAAATATCACGTCTCCAATAAGCTCCAAGATTTTACACGGTCACACGTATTTTGGTCTAAACCCTTTTTTTTTCTTTATTCAAATCAGACTATCAATTAATGGGTGAAACCTTCATAAATACTCATTCACCGTCCTCTAATTGAAGATCATTACTTCGTGAGTTTGCATACGACTTTTGTCGATCTTGGATAATCTTGATTCTTTCCTGAATCTTATTGATTGTTTCCACAGATTTCTTGACTAGCTCTAGTCTCAATATTTTTCTCACTTCAACTTCCTCCCAACAAATTGGTGTTCTACATCTCTGTTCGAAGAGTGCTTCATACAGTGTCATCCTAATAGTAGACTGATAGTTATTGTAAGAAAATTCTACTAAGGACAAGTAATCTTCCAACTTCCTCCAAAGTTCATAATACACATCTTCAATAGACCTTCTGGGATTTGATTAATTCTCTCTGGTCGTTCATCCATCTTCGGATGAAAAACAGTGCTGAAACTCAGTTTTGTGCGTAAGGCTAACTGCAAACTCCTCCAAAATTTTGAACTAAATCATGGATCACTGTCAGATAGAATTGATACTGGTACTCCATGTAATCGTACTACCTCACCAACGTAATTTAGCCAATCTATCCATTGAATAGTTCATCTTAACTAGTATGAATCGAACAACTTTAGTTAGTCTATCGACCATATCCCATACAGCTTTTGGGTAGTGCTATCATAAAATACACTGTCACATCTTCCCATTTCACTCTGAGATGTCCAACGGTTTCCACAATCTGGATGGTCGTTGATGTTCAGACTTGATCATTTGTCAAGTAAGACATATCCTAACAAACTGCGCGTTCGACCATTTCATGCCCCTCCATCAGAAGCCACTCTTGAGGTCTCTATACACCTTCATTTCGCCTGGATGTGTAGTATACAGTGTGTTATGAGCTTCCCTCATTGCATCGTCTCGCAATTCATCCTCCTTAGGCACGCAAATTCTACTTCTAAATAAATAAGCTCCATCTTGGACTGTAGTAAAATCTTTGGTCAGATTCTCTTTTACTTTGTTGCTCATCAGTTGGAGAATTTCATTGCTCTATAGTGCTTCCATTATTTGTTCTCAGTGTCTGTTGGATTGACATTGTAGTTAATATTGAGGTTGGCTTCCCTAGGTTGACGATTGTCCACTTCATCTTGTCAAATTCCTCAATCAAATGCTCTTGTTGAGTGGGCAGCACAACCAATTGACATTTTCCTTTCCTGCTGAGTGCATCTACCACCAAATTCGTCTTGCCTAGGTGGTAAAGAATAGTGCAATCATAGTCTTTGACCAATTCCAGTCATCTCCTCTGACGCATGTTCAGTTCCTTCCGTGTGAAGGAATATTTCAGACTTTTATGGTCTGTGTAGATCTCACACTTCCCACCATACATATAATGTCTCCAAATTTTCAGTGCATGTACGACAGCGATCATGCGTCGGATAATTCTGCTCGTGCACCTTCAGTTGTCGTGATGCGTAAGCTACAACCTTCCCGTGTTGCATCAACACACAACCTAATCCTGATTTAGAGTTGCCCACTTGAACTTTTCATTCTTCTTTGTGAGATGTGTGAGTGGTTTTGCAATACGTGAAAAGTTTTGATTGAACCTTCGGTAGTACCCTGCCAAGCCAAGAAAACTTCGAACTTCATTCGCATTGGATGGTATTTCCCAATTCAGAACCGCCTCAACTTTAGCGGGATCGACTTCTATTCCCTACGCCCTGATCACATGCCCCAGAAAAGCCACTCCGTTGAGCCAAAATTCACATTTACTGAACTTAGCATACAACTTTTCTCGACACAATACCTCCAAAATGGTTCTGAGGTGTTCCTCATGCTGCTTTATGTCCTTTGAATAGACCAAAATGTTCTCAATAAACATGATGACAAATTTATCCAGGTATTCGTGAAACACACGGTTCATCAAATCCATGAATATTGCGGGTGCATTTGTTACTCCAAATGGCATTACGGTAAACTCATAATGACCATATCGGGTCCTAAATGCAGTCTTAGGTATGTCACTTTCCTTGACCTTGAGTTGGTGATACCCATACCTGAGGTCAATCTTAGAAAATACCCCTGCATTCTTCAACTGATCAGAAAGCTCTTCAATCCTCGGTAACGGGTATTTATTTTTTATTGTTAATCGATTAAGTTCTCGGTAATCAATGCACATTCTCATCATCACATCCTTCTTCTTCGCGAACAAAACAGGTGCCCCCCATGGCGAAGCACTAGGCCGGATAAACTTCTTATCCAAAAGCTCCTCTAACAGTTTCTTCAATTCTTGCAACTCCTTTGGTGCCATTCGATATAGAGGCTTGACACTGGTGCAACCTCATGCACTAAGTCGATAATGAACTCTATAGACCGATCGGGTGAGACTCCGAATAGATCTTCTAGATATACATCAGGGTAATCCTTCATTATCAATACATCTGCTTGTGTCAACTCCTCTTTCTCAATATTCACCATATTTACTAGGTATGCTTGACACTCTTCCTTATTCAACAGTTTAAATGCCTCTATTGCAAATATAACAGGTACGTGTCCACATGTATGTCTCAAAAAAAATAAGGCGTTTGCCCATTCTACACATTGGATCACATTTTTGTGTTTGCCCAATTAACCCAACTCTAAAATGATATCAAACTCTTCATTCTATCTCGTGCAAATCAATAGGTAGGTCGCATCCACCGATATTTAACCTAGCGCTCCTAACTAAACTCTTATTCTAATGTTTTATCCCGAGAGAACTCTAATTTCTAAATTTGTATTTTTTTTAAACTCAGTCTAACTTAAGTTTATTCTTAAAGGTATTAGGTATGAACGACTGTGACGGTCTGGTGTCAAATAAGACATATGAAATATACTCCAAATGAGTATAGTACTTGCACAATTTCGTTTACCCGTTACCTTCCTCTGGTTGTTCCTCTTCCAAGTACTCCTCTTCCTTAGCGAACTCAACATTGGGCATGCATCAGCTGTTGGGGAACGAATTGCCTGGATCTATTCGGGATGAATATTTAAATACAAATTTAATTCTAACAATTATTACTAGCATGAATTAATCCTATATTAATTCAAATAATAACAAAACATGCATATAAACAATTCACGTAAATCCTATGCATGCGGAATTACTACGAGTTTACGTGAACTTACCTCTTGGAATGGCGATGGCCTTGTTGATGAAAACACACCAAAAAACCTTCACAAGTATTCCCTAGTCCTTGCTCGACAATCCGGTGGAAGGACACTCGCGAACAATTAACTAAAAGGAAAAATAAAATTTGTTGCACCACTTTTGTGAATTTACTAATTTTTCCAGCACATGGAATTGCACTTGGGAATGAAAGAATCATCCCCTAAATATAGATGGGTGGTGGTTGAAATTTTTGAGGAAAAACCAATGTGGGAAAATCTTTTCTTGATCTCCAAGAAATCTTGAATATATCTCCTATATTCTTTTTCCCCATAATTAAAATATTCCACAAAAATCCCACCTCATCTTGTTATGGCCAAATTTTTGAAAAAACCAAGAGACAAGATTCCAAGATTTGGATCTTCTTGAATTTATGAGATATACTTGTATTTCAAGAAATACATATCTTCCATAATATCTTTTCAAGAAAATCAAGAAAATCTTTCTTTCTCTTATATTTCAAAAATTCGAAAATCACATATGAATAACCAAGTGGGAGATTTCTTGAATTTAATGAGATAATCTTGTATTTCAAGAATACATATCTTCATTCCATAACAAAATTCAAAGAAAATCTTTCTCCCCTTTTATTCACAATTTTCGAAAAATATGAGGAAATTAGCAACAAATATTTATTTTTAAACACCTTTTCCAGTTATTGGACTTTATGTTGGGCTACTTGGGGGGCCTTTAGGAGAATTAAGATTGGACCTTCCAATGGATCTTGAATTATCAATATTGAGCCACAATATTATTCAAGCCCATAAATATTAATTAATCCCACTACATAATTAATACTGCACTATCCATCTTAACCCATATTACAGTCAATATGGCTCCCGATTATTATTTCCCGTGTTTAAGATTATCTAGCCCATTAATTAATTCAAGCCACCGAAATAGCTTTCCATTAATTAATATCTTTTTATCCTTGGTAAAGGAACGATTCAACATTATTACTCATACCGGAAACTAGTTCCACTTGCAAGATTTGGTATGATAAAACTTATGAACCTCCCAAGGGGGCAAATCGAACAAGTGTACTTGCACATGATTCTTCGTATTAAATCTTAGCTACACATGTGACCAATGATATTGCCCAAGATATAAAGTATTGAATCTCGTTGATTCTCTGTTGGGAGATGAATTTAATAAAGATATGATTTTGATTAGATCCCAAAACCCCTGAGCATGACATGTTCAGAATAATCTTGATAGTTGAGTCAGGATTCAGTTTTAGAGTATTCAGGATGTTATCTGCAAAATGTATAGTCGTGAGATATAGATCGGGTTAGGATCTCAAGATTCTCAAGAACTCGAGAAGTTTCAAGAAACCGAAGTTTCAAGATGACACCGAAGTTTCAAGTTTAAAAGATGAAACGAAGAAATCAAGTCTCAAAGTGAGAAATCGAGATCTTCAAGAATCGATATGAAATCGAGATATCAAGACTTCGATATGAAATCGAGGAATCAAGACTCAAAGATGAAGACTCGATTATATCGGTCCAAGACATCCAGAAAGACTCGAAGACCTCAAGACTCTCAAGACTCAAGACACGTAAGATGTAAGATCAAGAATCAAGATCAAGAATATCAAGGCACATAATTATCAAGACTCGAGAATGTCATCAATGCTCAAAGATAAACCCAATGTTTTGAGGCACTGAACATATCTATATGAAGGATGCAATACTGAGAAGATCGCGATTCCTTAGAAAAATAGATATTTGCCAAGACATTCAAATGCAGACAAAAGGAACTAAGACAAAGTGTTGTTAAGGTTATATCACTCAGAGATTGTAACCAAAAGAGCCGTTGAAGTTGTCTTACCTTTAATCGAGACAAAAGTCAAAAGAGAAAAGAAAACTTGTACCATCTCGACAATCGACAAAGGATGGTCATTTGAAAAAGATGTCGGAAGTACTAAGTTCCAGATCGCAAAAAAAGTGAAGACCCGGCTACATGAAAGGCTATTGCCTAAAACGTGTTAGGAGTGTCAAACCCTAAATATAGCCGTTTCTCACACACCATAAGAGGAAACTCTCGGAGCTATCTCTCCAGCGGATAGTTTTTTCAAGAGTGACCTTGGTGTATGCCTATAAATACTTGTGACCTTCTACATTGAAAGGTTACGGGAAATTTGTAAGAAACTCAAGAGCTCAAACTTATTATCGCAAAGTTGAAGCACTCGAAAAACCCAAGAATTTCCCAAATGCTTTATATTGAAGAGAGCTCATTAAACTAAGCCTAGCTTGATAAGATATATCCAAAGCTTAGTCGAGATATCCTAGCCTTTGCATTGTTCTTTATTGTAAAGGATATCTCATTCTAGTTGAAACCAACTAAAAAAACCCCAAACCCTTTAGAAGGTAGTTTGAGTGTGATTGTTGGTGAGATTGGAGTTGTAAAGAGTGAGTAAACTACTTTGAGGTAGTCGAAAAGCTCTAGAGGAGAAGTTAGTAAGCTACTTGTGGTAGTCCCGAAAGCTTGTGTGAGTTGAGTAAAGTAAACTACAGAGGTAGTCGAAAAGCTCAAGGTCGGGTTGAGTAAGTAAACTACAGAGGTAGTCAGAAAACTCAGGGCCGAGTTGAGTAAGTAAACTACAGAGGTAGTCAGAAAGCTCAAGGAAGTGATTAGTGAATTTCTCTGAAGAGATCAGAGAGAGTGGACGTAGGAGCTTGAGTCTCTCGAACCACTATAAATTCTTTGTGTTCTTTGCTTTCGTTTTTGCTTGATTTATCTGCCGCATCACCGAGTTTTGAAAGCATATTTTCACCGATATTTCATTGGAATCAATCCAATTGGAAGTTGCATATAAATTGAATCACGGCCTAATCACTATTCCATTAAAGGAAGGTTTTTGAAGAAAAGCTTAAAACGAGTATAAACTAAGGGCCAACCATTCCGCACATCCGAGTAGCTAGAACAGATAATTACCAAACCGAACTTACTCTTTTCTTCGAGGGTTCATTAAGTTGTTAGTTATCCGATCCAAGCAACTTCGGATCTCTGAAACTTCGAGGACTCGGTTGGGATTATCCGAGGTTTTAAAAGCGGCTTCGAGATCACTGCCTCGAGACTTTTGACTCGAGCGATTTGTGCTTCTCAGACCAAATCATCGACACAACCCGACCCAAAAGTGACCCGAAAAAAAGAAAAAAGTTTTAAAAACACCAACACGTGTATTCCCCCATACACGTGTAAGACTCGTTGCACCGACCAACAAGTGGTATCATCGCGGGGTTCAACTTGACCACCGCTTTGTTGACCAAAGTTTTATTTTCTAAAATACTTGTGGTCTATCCTCGAATCGATCTTATTTGGTTGAATTCTTAAAAGACTTCGGATAAAATGTCTTGAAACTTCCCATGTTCTCAGTGGAGAACTATGATTTATGGAGATTGAGAATGCAGGAAATGGATTCAGCACAAGGTTATTCCCAAGAAGAAGGCTTGGATTATGATGAAACCTTTGCACCGGTTGCAAGACTAGAAGCCATCGATTATTTCTTGCATATCTTTGCCCACATGAAGTTCACGATCTATCAAATGGATGTGAAAAGTGCATTTCTGAATGGTGTGCTTAAAGAAGAGGTTTATGTAGAACAACCTCCTGGTTTCAAAACAGAATGACCAAGTTTACAGAGTGCTCGGAAAAAGCTTTGTATGGTCTTAAACAAGCACCCGAGCATGGTATGATACTCTTTCTCGGTTTCTTCTTGACCATGGTTTTGTCGAAAGGAACTGCTGATAGAACTCGCTCAGGATAGAAGATGGAGAAGATATCTTCTTTGGTTCAGATATATGTTGATGACATCATTTTTGGATCTCCAAACCATCACCGTGTGTGAAAAGTTTTCAACATCGATGAAAGGAAAAGTTTGAGATGTCAATGATGGGAGAGATGAATTTCTTTCTAGGTCTTCAAGTGAAACAATCAAAGGAAGGAATCTTCATCAACCAAGCAAAGTACACCGATCGATTGCCAAATATGGTGTCTGAGAATGCAATGCGCTTAGAATTCCTATGAATACTAACTACAAGATGGATCCCGATTCGAAAACCGTCGAGAAGTCATACCGATTATAGAGGAATCATTGGATCATTGCTCTATCTCACGCACAAGTAGGCGGATATAACATTTGTTGTTGGGATATGTGCAAGATACCAAGCTAATCCTAAGGCTAGTCACATGGAGGTCGCCAAAAAGATCTTCAAGTATCTTAAGGGCACGATGAATAGAGGATTATGGTATCCAAATGATAATAACCTTTGAATTAACTCGGGTTATCTTGATGTCGACATGGAGGTTGCTTGAAATTGACAGTGAAGTCCACTACAGAAACTTGTCAATTTCTATGAAATAAGTCGATATCTTGGTTTTCGAAGAAATGGACCTCGAGAGTAACCAAGATTACTCTGACTAGGGTTTAATACATGGGTCAGCGGAAGGCATTTGTGCTCGATTCTTTGGCTCAGACAACAATTAAGGGATTATAAAGTTGTAGCCAATGAAGTACCAATATTTTGTGACAATAATAGTGCCATTGCTATTTCACAAAATCCGTTATTGCACACCGGATGCAAGCATGTGGATATCGACATCACTTCATCGAGATCATGTCGAGAAAAAGGACATAAGGATGGAGAAAATTCATCTTGATAAGCGGAGAGTATCTTGACTAAACCTTTGGCTGAATCAAGATTTCAAGAACTATCAGTTGAATTAGGGATATTGGATCCAGGTGTATAGAGTAAAATCTAAAAATTGAAGGTTTTCAGATGCATGAAGTTTTCTCAGAATTCTACTGAGAAACTCAGGATAAAATGGAAATCTTGAATCGAGTCTCGAGAAACTCAGATTTCTTCAAGGTTAGTACTCGAGAAAGATCTTGAACCCATTCAAGACTCGATATTATCTTGACATTTTATCAAGGTCAATACTCAGTAAGACTGATAGAGGGAAATTAGTCTGAAGAAGTAATGACTCATGCGACTCATTTATTGCTTAAGTGAAACTCAGTAATCATTCGCAATAAATACAAAACACCGAGGAATGTTTTTAGGTGATCTTTGAAATTCGAAGAAGGTCAACAAATATTAAATGCTCATTACATTTAATCACCAATGAAGTTAAAATGGCGGCTTACTTTTCGGGGATCGACCTTTCGCATACCCGATTAATCGTGGATTAATCTTAACCGTTGCTTTTCACCTAACCAACGTGAATTCCCACGATCTCGAGCTATTTAATCCTTTGAAGCCATTCAAGCCAAACTTTATCAAACCCTTCGTTCCCAAAATCCTCTGCAAATAAATCCCTTTACCCAGAAAACCCAAACCCTAAATCTTCAAAATCTCAAATGGCCCCTACCATTTTCGAGAAATTAGCCTAGACGAGTAAGCTATGGTACGAATACGTGATGTCTCTAGAGAGCATGTCAAATGCCAAGCACGAAGAAGAAGCGCTCCACTTAATCAGATTGGCGAAACTGACGAACCTCGTCTCAAATCGACCAGAGGTGGAGTACACCCGTGAGGTAATAGAGTTTGTTGCAAATATGGAAATCGATGAGGAAGATTGTATAGAATCTAAAATTTCCATTTTGCATCTCGAACAATTGATGAAATATGTAGATTTTGTTCGAGAGCTCTATATAGTCCCTAAGCATTTGAACGACGTATTTGAGTTGTGCGATAGGGGAGATGATCCCTCATTGTATATGTTGGGACGGGAGCAGGAGTATCTTGACAAGGTTGCCGAGAAACCTGTTAGTTTGAGGCAACTCTGCACAAACGACATCTACAGCTGAAATACAGAGTATTGATGGATATTGTGGGAAAGTGCATAATGAGTCGATCTGGAAGCTTCGAGCAGATCAGCACTCCCAAACTCCGACTGATGGCGGCGATTGAGGACTCACCCACCAAGGATTTCAACTGGCTGAAATATCTGATCAAGGTGGTGACTGAGCAAGCCAAGGTCATAAAAAGGGAGGATGATGGGGCTATATCTATCAAAGGCAGAATCCTCCACGACACCAAAATTGCATTCATTCTGGAGATGTGCCGAGAGGAGGAGGATATTTTTGCCAACTCTACCCCATTCCCTAAGTCCAAAATTATGTTCAAGCCGATTGTTGCGAAGAGGACTTTCAAGGGAAAGAAAGAGAAGAAAGTGGAATCACCCCTTTGGTTCTGGAAAAAAAACCCAACCCAAGCCGGGGAAGGTGTTGTTGGAAGCCAAGAAGGAGCAAAAGAAATTGAAGAAGCGAAAAAACCCTTGCTCCAAAACGCAAAAAGGATGGTGGTTCTCACCGAGCAAAGATGAGGAAAGTGAGATCGAGGAGATTCACTGAGAGAGCCAAATCGCTTTCGAAATCGCCATTACATGTTTTGGCTCAAGGCTATCTCAAAGGCACAGGATCAAACTGAGGAGCAAGTCTTCTCTGAGGTTCTTGAGACTTCACTTAGCTCAGACAAATTTTCTCAGGAAATTTTCCAAGGACCTCAGACCTCAGAGAAAGTTTAGATTCCCTATGAGGATATGCCGGCTCAGACCGCAGAAGATGCTCAGATTCCTGCTGAGGATATGCCCACTCAGTTCTCAGAGCAAGCAGATATTCCCGAGAAGGCGCCCGGCTCGGACCTCGTCAATCCATATCGGTGAGTGCTGTCCAAACCTCAGAAGCTGCTGAGCCTCAGGAGCCGATGAACTTTGAAGAGCTCCTAAGTGAGTTGTTGATTGACCCTTCCACTGAACCTGAGAGCCCGATGCTCAAGAAAGGAGAAGCTGAAGAGACCGAATGGCGAAGCAAGGAACAGTTCATTCTTGACCGCTACCCCGAAGCCGAGCTCATTCCTGACCTCCAAGACATCTTCTTCAGATTGAGGTCAACGGTTTACATCCTCAACCAGACTCTTCCAGAGATGCTTAATATTGCTTCATTCAGAGGGGAAGACTGGTGGAACGAGGAGACAACTTTTTCTCACTGAATTCTCAGGGTTCAGAAAAACCAAGCTCCGGATGAAAATCTCAGATTTTGATGAGCTTGTGAAAAGGAAGGTGGCTGAGAGAACTGCTGAAGTTGGTGCCCCGAGCTCCATTGACAAATCTCAGGATGGGGACCAACAAGGGGATGATGAGAGTCAATCTCAGAAGGTGAAAGACTCAACTGATGCTGATCAGGCTGCTATTGAACATCCTCAGACTGAAGTTAACCTTCAGGTAACTTTTGGCACAATTAATAATTACTCCAGGTTTACTGAAGTTCCTACCTTTAAATCAGAATGTCGATATGCGACCGAGGCTCAGTGGACACCCAAGCTCGGGGTGAAGTCCCGTCAAAAATGAAGCTCGTGTTCGATCGAGACTCGGGATGAATAAATAAACTCAGAGGGCACAACAGATCAGTAATGCTCCTGAGATTGATCTCACCCCGGTGATGGAGAAATTGGAGAAGGTTGAGCCAATAGTGAACAAAATTGCTCAGATGGAGGAAGTTTTGGCCAACCAATCTCAGAAGTTTGAAGGATTGAGTACTTCTTCAGAACTGGTGTTGCTTCAGAGCTCTATGACAGAAACGCTGACCTCCATGGAAGCAAAGCTAGAAAACAAGATGGAGGGGGTCAAGGCTGAGCTTAATGCAGAGCTAAAGCAAAAGCATCAGGAGCAGACACATATTCTAGAAGCAAAGTTGGTTGAGAGGAATGATATGCTAGTGAAGAACGCTGTTGAGGAAATAAGCTCAATACTCATGGCCAAGATGACAGACATGTTCAAGGAATCTCTCTCAAACCAATTTGCTCATTTGTCTGAAGAATTCTCTGTGGCGAAGAACCACCTTAGGCGGCTCGAAGTGGAGCAAGATCAGATGGCAGGGGAGGTGCGGAGTGTCAGCAAAGAGCAATATCACATGGACACAACACTCTCCAGGCTTCTGCCAGAGTATGGTTCCAAGAAGGGGGAAAGACCTGGAGCTGATCTCAGGGAATTATTGGAACATACTCTGAAGGGCAAGGTTGTTAAAAATGCTGAAAAGAAGATACTTGCCGAAGCCATGAAGGAGATTGAAGCCACTGAGAAGCTTAAGTTCAAAGAGGTGGAGAAGCCAGTCTACACTCAGGTTTCTGAGGAAACAATGCAGGAAGTTGCTATGGAGAAACTGAGTGGTAGAGGAAGGATTGGGACAAGCTAGGCCGGTGCTGAATTGCCCATCAAGAGGAAGGCCGTGGTGATGGAAGAGCCTGAGGGCAAAAGAGCAAAGGCTTCTAAGCCAGTTCAGAGGAAATTGATATTGGGTACTGAAGATTCTGAGTCTGAGCCCAAGAAGAAAGTCTTCAATACTAGAAGCGCTCTAAAAACACTCCAGATTGAACAAGCAAAGAAAGCTGCTGCTTCTGTTTCTGGTGTACCAGTGATCAGAAAGAAGGCTGAAGAAGAGCAGAAAAGAAGGAGTGGGTTCAAAAGGTTCGCAAGCAAGAGGAGAGGGAGCACAAAAGCACAGAAATGGCCGCACGTTGACAAATGGATGCCAGTCCATCTCAATGATGCGTGGGAAGAAATCAAGAGAACCTTCTGGTTCTACTATGATGTGCTCAGAGAATGGAGAGGGGAGAGCTCAGATCCGAATGAGGCTTTCATCGATTATCTCCTGACCTTCTATCCAAAATATCTCCAAGGATGGATAAATCTAGCGGATGAAGGAAAGGTGCAGATAACCGCCCCTGGTCCATATGTGTACCCTCCTCCCAGACTATGTTAATGAGAAAGCCATTTCTCAGGAAATATCTCAGTACGCTGCTCAGTTAGGTCTGACAGGAAACAGTCCGGATATCATCAAAGAAAGAGATGCACTGAAGAAGAGATATTACAGAATGTTCAACCTAGAAGTCCCTGCTGATGAGGTTGAAGAGCAGAGCTGAAGAACCGAATCGAAGAGTTGAACTGAAGAACAGAATGAAGACTCAGAAGATGAAGACTCAGAAGATTCATGTAATCTTTTATATTTTTTTGTCTTTTTGATTTTGTTTAGATAAGATTCATTGTAACTTGTAACAGTCTACCTATCATCAATGAAAACTTATCATTTATGCTCAAAATATAATATCACATTATCTTATTTACATGTCTTTTAATTTGATATGCCTGAATGATTGTCTCTGAGATTAATTGATTGAGAAATTAAGTATTTGGTGATGAATCCTTTGAGAGATTCGTTACTGAAGAAATTGCTGTGAGATTCTCTGTATGGAAATTATTGGGATATTAATTGTTAAGAGACTCATTATTTATGGGAAAATTGTTGAAAATAAAACCAATCTTGTAATAGGATAAACTGAAACCTGAGTATAGGTTAAGTATGTGTGTAACAAGATAGGTTTTGGCATCATCAAAAAGGGGGAAATTGTTGGGAGATGAATTTAAAAAAGATATGATTTTGATTAGATCCCAAAACCCCTGAGTATGACATGTTCAGAATAATCTTGATAGTTGAGTCAGGATTCAGTTTTAGAGTATTCAGGATGTTATCTGCAAAATGTATAGTCAGCAGATATAGATCAGGTTAGGATCTGAAGATTCTGAAGAACTCAGTAAGTTTCTGAAGAAATCGAAGTTTCAGTATGAAACTGAAGTTTCTGAAGTTTCAGTATGAAACGAAGAAACTGAAGTCTCAGTGAGAAACTGAGATACTGAAGACTCAGTATGAAACTGAGATACTGAAGACTCAGTATGAAACTGAGGAACTGAAGACTCAGCATGAAGACTCAGTATATCAGTCAGTACATCTGTAAAGACTCAGAAGACCCTGAAGACTCAGAAGACTCAGAAGACTCAGAAGACTCTGAAGACACAGAAAACAGAAGACTGAAGAACTGAAGATCAAGAATACTGAAGGCACATTAATTACTGAAGACTCAGTAATGTACTGAATGCTCAGTATAAACCTGAATGTTCCGAGGCACTGAACATATCTATCTGAAGGATGCAATACTGAGAAGATCTCGATTCCTTAGAAAAATAGATATTTGCCAAGACATTCAAATGTAGACAAAAGGAACTAAGACAAAGTGTTGTTAAGGTTATATCACTCAGAGATTGTAACCAAAAGAGCCGTTGAAGTTGTCTACCTTTAAATGGAGACAAAAGTCAAAAAGATGAATAAAGCACTGTACCATACTGACACTGACAGTGACAGGTCGCTGAAAAAGATGTCAGAAGTACTAAGTTCCAGACTGCAAAAAGTGAAAACCGGCTACATGAAAGGCTATTGCCTAAAACGTGTTAGGGAGTGTTAAACCCTAAATATAGCTGTTTCTCACACACCATAAGAGGAAACTCTCGGAGCTATCTATCCAACGGATAGTTTTTTCAAGAGTGACCTTGGTGTATGCCTATAAATACTTGTGACCTTCTACATTGAAAGGTTACGGGAAATTTGTAAGAAACTCAAGAGCTCAAACTTATTATCGCAAAGTTGAAGCACTCGAAAAACCCAAGAATTTCCCAAATGCTTTATATTGAAGAGAGCTCATTAAACTAAGCCTAGCTTGATAAGATATATCCAAAGCTTAGTCGAGATATCCTAGCCTTTGCATTGTTCTTTATTGTAAAGGATATCTCATTCTAGTTGGAAACCAACCAAGAAACCCCAAACCCTTTAGAAGGTAGTTTGAGTGTGATTGTTGGTGAGATTGGAGTTGTAAAGAGTGAGTAAACTACTTTGAGGTAGTCAGAAAGCTCTAGAGGAGAAGTTAGTAAGCTACTTGTGGTAGTCTGAAAGCTTGTGTGAGTTGAGTAAGTAAACTACAGAGGTAGTCAGAAAGCTCAAGGTCGGGTTGAGTAAGTAAACTACAGAGGTAGTCAGAAAACTCAGGGCCGAGTTGAGTAAGTAAACTACAGAGGTAGTCAGAAAGCTCAAGGAAGTGATTAGTGAATTTCTCTGAAGAGATCAGAGAGAGTGGACGTAGGAGCTTGAGTCTCTGAACCACTATAAATTGTTGTGTTCTTTGCTTTCTGTTTTGCTTGATTTATCTGTTGCATCACTGAGTTTTGAAAGCATATTTTCACTGATATTTCAGTTGGAATCAATCCACTGGAAGTTGCATATAAATTGAATCACATCCTAATCACTATTCCATTAAAGGAAGGTTTTCAGCAAAAGCTTAAAACGAGTATAAACTAAGGGCCAACCATTCCGCACATCTGAGTAGCTAGAACAGATAGTTACCAAACTGAACTTACTCTTCTGAGGGTTCAGTAAGTTAGTTATCTGATCCAAGCAACTCAGGATCTCTGAAACTCAGGACTCAGTTGGGATTATCTGAGGTTTCTGAAAGCAGCTCAGGATCACTGTCTCAGTAGACTTTAACTCAGAGTGATTTGTGCTTCTCATGACCAAATCATCAGGACAACCTGACCCAAGCTGACCTCAGTAAAAGAAAAGTTTTTAAAAACACTGAACACATGTATTCCCCCCCCATACACGTGTAAGACACGTTTGCACCATGACCAACATTCTCTACCCGTAATAAGTCAAAGCAATACTTACTAACCACACGTGATCCTATTTAAGGGATGAAGATTAAGAAATAACGAACCACTGAGGTCTAATTCTTCCTTGTTCAGTTCTGAAGAATTTGTCCTCCTGTAGGTCCTCTTCAGTGCACTAGACATGCACTAGTGTAATCTCTTTGGTCAAGACAAGCCAATCTGAGCGTTACACTTCAACCTTTCACGATGGATTGTTTATTTCCATCTAGGTTGTGAATGGTGTACTTTTGGTTACAAGGAACTGTTAATTTAATCTTCTGTGATCTGGTATCACTAAATTAACTACAATGTAACACGTACTATTTATTGAACAGTTATGCAGTAAATATATGTAACATTCGATGATATTCACAGCATCAGTGATAAACAATTTAATTCAATAAATAAGTCTGAAATTCTGTTTGATTATACAAAGTAAAAGCATACTTTCCAGTATTATCCCAACAATCTCCCACTTATACTCAAAGTCTGCTTTTAAGTATACTACAACATGTCTCGTGTAGATCCGTGACATATAATGTCACCTACACGAACCTAATAATGTCTCCCACTTATACTCAAAGCAGATTGGCTACGCACTTGACAACCATTCCTCCCACATGTCTCTTTGAATGTTTCCAGAGGCAGACACTTTGTGAAAGGGTTAGCTAGGTTATCCTCCAATGCGATCTTAGCCACCTCTTCATCTCCTCTCTTAACGATTTCTCGTCTAAGATTCCTTTCCTTCAGTGTGCTTGTTTGACTCGTGGACTCTTGGTTCCCTTGAATTTGCAACTGCCCCTAGCAAATATTGCTAGACAAATTCGGAACTTCATCCAAGTCCACTAAGAAGGTCTAGAGCCAAACTGGTTCCTTCACTGCTTCACAAACAACTACTTACCAAGCTTCCATGGTTGAGTCAGTGATGCATTTCTGCTTCACACTCGTCCATTTGATGGCTACACTTCCCAAATGAAAGCACACTAACTGAGGCAGATAGTTTCTGGAATCTAAGTCTGATTGGAAATCCGAGTCCGTGTAGCCTATGGGGATTAGACTATCTGACTGATAAACCAACATTCTATCTCGAGTTCTTTTCAGATACTTCATAATGTTTTTAACTGCCGTCCAATGTTCTTTCCCCGGGTTACTTTGATATCTTGCCACCCGACAGCCGAAGCATAAGGAATGCCTTTCATGTCATCTATCTCCTTTTGTGTCTTAGGGCACATTTCCTTGGATAGATGGATTCCATGCCTGAAAGGTACGAAGCCTTTCTTGGAATCCTGCATGCTGAATCGTTTCAACACAGTGTCTATGTATGAAGCTTGCGATAAGCCTATCATCCTTTTCTTGAAATCTCGAGTGATCTTGATCCCAATGATGTGCCCGGCATTCCCTAAGTCATTCATATCAAACTGTTTTGAAAGCCATGCCCTTATGTCTGATAACACCTTTACATCGTTCCCGATGAGCAGAATGTCGTCTACGTATAGTACTAAGAATACCAATGCAGTTCCGACACGCTTTTTGTACACACAACTTTCGAACTCGTTTTGATCAAACCCATAAGACTTTATTACATGATCAAAACATTGGTTCCAAGCTCTGGATGCCTGTTTGAGTCCGTAAATGGACTTCATGAGCTTACAAACTAGGTGTTCTTGGCCCTTTTCAATGAAGCCTTGGGGTTGTTGCATATAGATTTCCTCATCAAGACTTCCGTTAAGGAAAGCTGTCTTGACATCCATTTGCCAGATTTCAAAATCGAGATGTGCAGCAATCGACAAGAGAATCCGGATGGACTTGAGCATCGCTACAGGTGAAATGGTTTCCTCATATTCGATCCCTTCTTTCTGAGTATAACCTTTCGCCACAAGCCTTGCCTTGAAGGTTTCCACCTTCCCGTCTGATCCCCTCTTTCTCTTGTATACCCACTTGCAACCAATGAGTTTGACCCCATTAAGTGGTTCGACTAGCTCCCACACTCTGTTATGATCCATAGAACCCATTTCGGCTTTCATTGCCTTTCGCCAAGAAACTGCATCCTTGTCTTGGATTGCCTCATCATATGTCCATGGGTCTGATTCGTCTTGACCGGGAATCAAGTCCGAGGACTCTCCTATCCCCATGAATCTCTCGGGCTATTTTACAACCCTCCTACTACGATGAGGTTCCGGTTGTGTAAGTGTGTCATTTGGTATGTCATCTTGTACAATTGGCAACGAGGTTAGCCCCTATAGCTCATTTAAGGTAATCTCACTTCTGGGTCTTTTTTCGTTCATATAGTCTTCCTCCAAAAATCTAAAGTGGGTGCTTATTACCACCTTTTGATCTTTAGGACCATAGAACATACACCCTTTTGTTCCCTTGGGGTATCCTATAAACAGCCTTAATTCTGATCGAGGATCCAATTTCCCGGCTTCCTTGTCCAACACGTAGGCCGGACACCCCAAAATTCTCATGTGTCTCAAACTAGGCTTGCGCCCGGTCCACAATTCTTTGAGAGTTTTGGGAACCGATTTGGATGGCACCAAGTTCAGAATGTAAGCCGCTGTTTCCAAGGCATGACCCCAGAACGACTTGGGAAGATCCGCATGACACATCATTGATCTAACCATTTCCAAAAGAGTTATGTTTCTTCGCTCTGCAATCCCGTTTTGTTGAGGGGTTCCGGGTGCAGTCAGCTGGGATGCAATCCCTTCATCTGACAAGTAGTTCAAAAACTCATCGCTGAGGTACTCGCCTCCACGATTGGATAGTAGAGACTTGATACATTTTTTTTCTATGATTCTCTGCTTGAGCCTTAAATTCTTTGAATTTCTCAAAGGTCTCAAATTTATGCTTCATAAGGAAAATATAACCGTACCTCGAGTAGTGATCAATAAAAGTGACGAAATACTCGTAACCTCCTCTTCCCATAGTTGACATTGGACCACATACGTCTGTGTGAACGATTTATAACACTTCTTTGGCTCTATTCCTCTTGGCTCCAAATGCCCTCTTGGTCATTTTACCCTCCAAACATGATTCGCAGGTTGGAATTGGTTCAACTTGGAGAGACTCAAGTGAACCGTCTTTCACCAACCTTTGGATCCTCTTTGGATTAATATGTCCCAATCTTAGATGCCATATAAGTGTTTCGTTCACGTCTGATGAATGTTTTCTTTTACCGGAAATAGTTGATGTGTTATAAGATGCATTTCGTGAGTGGTGTGCACAGTTAATTGTATAGAGATTACTTGACCAATGTCCCATAACATATACACTCATCATTTGAAGAAATGATGTCATTCTTATTAGAAGAAACTAAGTATTCGTTAATAGAATTTTTTGAAACTGAAAGTGAATTCTTTCTAAAACTGGGATCATAAAGATAATCTTAAAAAAAACTTTATCTTTAAAAGAAAGGTGCACTTCTCCCACTGCTTTAACCACTACTCATGTAGCACTGCAATATCTGCTACTTACGTAGCATTGCAATAACCGTTACTATCGTAGCATTGCAATATCTGCCACTTACGCATCATTGCAATAACCGCTACTTTCATAACATCGCCCAGTGTGATGAGGATCTCACTCTTACTAAGTTTCCGGATCAGTTTGAACCCGTGAAGCAAACATGATTAGTGGATCTCTTATCAACCACCCACGAATGAGAAGTATACGCCGCTAAATAAGTTTCAACAACTAGTGCGTGAGAATTACCTTTCTTTCCGTCCCTTTTGGGGTTGGAACAGGCAAACCTCCATTGTCCTCTTTCACCGCAGCTTAAGCACTTCCTCTTTGGATTTTTCCTTGACACCACAAGCATTCCTCATCTTACCATTGCCCTTGGCAACAGTTGAGTTTTATTGCTTATGGCTTTTGATCCTCTTCTTTTTCTTGCATTCCCTTGGCCTAAAAAATGAAGACTTACCACTTGCCGTTAAAGCTTGAGTTTGGTGCCACATCAACATCTCTGCCGAGACCAAAGCTTGCAACAAATCAGCTAGCGAGGCCAAAATGCTCAGAAACTTTTGGGCAGAGAGTGAAGTACCAAATTCATCTGAGTCCCCAGATTATAATCTGCACTCAGAACCTCAAGTTTGTTCAGATGGGCCATCATTCTGAGGACGCAATCCCTTGCGGGTTTGTCCTCCACCATTTTCAGCGACGACATCTCTCGCAAGGTGATCTGATGAGTTCCGCATTTTTGACTCGTCAGTTGGCTCATCTGATTTTGGTGTGTCAAGAATCCACTTGTGCTTTTGTGAAGTTTGGACAATTATAATTTTTCGTTTCCAATTAATATAGTTTCCATACTTATTCTATTGACTTTAAGTATAATAGCAGTGGATTAAAAGTTACGACATGCTGAACTGAAATAAATGATAATATGCATAAGCACAAATATATCACAAGGTTCGATCACATGTTTCATATTAAAATCTCAAAAAAATATGAACATGCATCAGCCAACATCTCAAAACAGTTTAAATAAGCCACGTGGGGTGGGTCATTATTTAAACACATTCAAGCAGGTTACAAACAAGAACAGTTACAAACCTTTAATAACCAGATTAATAGTTGGCTTCCACTTGACCAATATAAAATTGACAGGGACTTCGGGGAAGTATATGCATATCAATTTTATACCTAAGTAATAACCATGATTAAATACATAATTATTATTTCGCTTTGAACGAGCCTCGTGGGGAGGGTCATCGTCGCCACTAGTAATAATCCACAATCATCCATTTGAAATTTATTCATGCGAAAGCTATCTTTTGACCGTCCCGTGGGGGGAATTTCTCCAAAAGAATTCACAAATAAATAAATCATGGAGGTCAAAATTAATTCAATTTTATTATTCATAAAATTGTCAATTAATTGTTTAAGCATACTTAGTAATTTTTGAAAGTGAGATTTTTCAAAACATTTTCTCATGCATCACAAATTTAAACACAATTTAAATAAGCATAAAATAATGCATAACATCAAAACAAAAAATTAAACATATTGGGCAAATATATCCAATTGTCATGCTTAATTTTTGTCATGTCTTGATCTTGAGAAATCGTCTTCATAGCCTTCATCATTCGTCTCGAAAAGCTCCCACTTGACCGTCTTAAAAAAACACCTTGTCAAGCCACGTCATCGACCAGCTCGTGGGTCGGAGTGCCCGCCTAGCACTCACCCGGCCGTGTCGAGTGGCGTTAAATCTTGTGGCATAGCGCCAGTCTTGCGTCGCCCGGCAGATTATGCCCGCTTCGGCCCGACAAGCTTGACGGTTCTCGGCGAGCGCCACAGATACCGGCCTGCGACGCCGTCGCGCGCGCCTGCCCATACCACCCACCGCGTCCCCGTCGTGTGCCCCATGCGCGCGATCGCTCATGCCGACCTCGATCCGCTTCGCTTTGCCAGTGGCCTCGCCCCAGCGCCATCCCGCCCGCCGGCGTCCGCGTCGCGCCGACGTGCCTCCTTTAACGCGTTTACATGACGACACGACATCGCCTCGCCTTGTTCCAGATCCCGTCTTTTAATTCTTCGTCTCCGCCTCCATTTTCGATCCGATTACAATTTATTTTACAAAAATAACTAGACTAGTCTATTACATTGATCAAATCAAACAAATTCTAATCTACTCGTGGATTTTCTCACGAGGCAAAACGAATTCGAACGAATCGAATTAAAAACAACAATTTATATGCATGCATAAATAAACACATTAAATTCCATGACAATTGGATACCTGCAAAAAAGATCTAGCAATTCTACTATCCAATTTCCAATTTAATGAACACGAATTAAATTACAATTTAAAGATCAGAGCCCGAAACCGAGGCTCTGATACCAATTGTTGGGGAACTAATTGCCTGGATCTATTCGGGATGAATATTTAAATACAAATTTAATTCTAAAAATTATTACTAGCATGAATTAATCCTATATTAATTCAAATAATAACAAAACATGCATATAAACAATTCACGTAAATCCTACGCATGCGGAATTACTACGAGTTTACTTGAACTTACCTCTTGGAATGGCGATGGCCTTGTTGATGAAAACCACCAAAAAACCTTCCCAAGTATTCCCTAGTCCTTGCTCGACAATCCGGTGGAAGGACACTCGCGAACAATTAACTAAAAGGAAAAATAAAATTTGTTGCACCACTTTTGTGGATTTACTAATTTTTCCAGCACATGAAATTGCACTTGGGAATGAAAGAATCATCCCCTATTTATAGATGGGTGGTGGTCGAAATTTTTGAGGAAAAACCAATCTGGGAAAATCTTTTCTTGATCTCCAAGAAATCTTGAATATATCTCCTATATTCTTTTTCCCCATAATTAAAATATTCCACAAAAATCCCACCTCATCTTGTTATGGCCAAATTTTTGAAAAAACCAAGAGACAAGATTCCAAGATTTGGATCTTCTTGAATTTATGAGATATACTTGTATTTCAAGAAATACATATCTTCCATAATATCTTTTCAAGAAAATCAAGAAAATCTTTCTTTCTCTTATATTTCAAAAATTCAAAAATCACATATGAATAACCAAGTGGGAGATTTCTTGAATTTAATGAGATAATCTTGTATTTCAAGAATACATATCTTCATTCCATAACAAAATTCAAAGAAAATCTTTCTCCCATTTTATTCATAATTTTCGAAAAATATGAGGAAATTAGCAACAAATATTTATTTTATTTTTAAACACCTTTTCTAGTTATTTGACTTTATGTTGGGCTACTTGGGGGGCCTTTAGGAGAATTAAGATTGGACCTTCCAATGGATCTTGAATTATCAATATTGAGCCACAATATTATTCAAGCCCATAAATATTAATTAATCTCACTACATAATTAATACTGCACTATCCATCTTAACCTATATTACAGTCAATATGGCTCCCGGTTATTATTTCTCGTGTTTAAGATTATCTAGCCCATTAATTAATTCAAGCCACTGAAATAACTTTCCATTAATTAATATATTTTTATCCTTGTTAAAGGAACGGTTCAACATTATTACTCATACCGGAAACTAGTTCCACTTGCAAGATTTGGTATGATAAAACTTATGAACCTCCCAAGGGGGCAAATCGAACAAGCGTACTTGCACACGATTCTTCGTATTAAATCTTAGCTACACATGTGACCAATGATATTGCCCAAGATATAAAGTATTGAATCTCGTTGATTCTCTACCCGTAATAAGTCAAAGCAATACTTACTAACCACACGTGATCCTATTTAAGGGACAAAGATTAAGAAATAACGAACCACTGAGGTCTAATTCTTCCTTGTTCAGTTCTGAAGAATTTGTCCTCCTGTAGGTCCTCTTCAGTGCACTAGACATGCACTAGTGTAATCTCTTTGGTCAAGACAAGCCAATCTGAGCGTTACACTTCAACCTTTCACGATGGATTGTTCATTTCCATCTAGGTCGTGAATGGTGTACTTTTGGTTACAAGGAACTGTTAATTTAATCTTCTGTGATCTGGTATCACTAAATTAACTACAATGTAACACGTATTATTTATTGAACAGTTATGCAGTAAATATATGTAACATTCGATGATATTCACAGCATCACTGATAAACAATTTAATTCAGTAAATAAGTCCGAAATTCAGTTTGATTATACAAAGTAAAAGCATATTTTCCAGTATAATCCCAACATCAGCTTGGTCTTATCATTCTGGTCCACACCTCGAGGGTTTAATACCTTTAGCGGTTGTAGTCCAACATTCTTACAACTCTCGTTTGAGTACCTACTGAGTTAGGGTACATATTGATGTATGGTCTGGTTGTCGGCACATATAGCAGTTGTTCCTCTCTAGGAGGCACTCTCCTAGGTGAATCTTGCTACGATTGAGCAAGGGTGAGGTCATTCTTGGGGTAAGACCGTAAACAGTCGAATATCTCTTGCCATAAATTTCCGTCTCGGTCCAGGCCATGGTGCACCTTTTCTCTTGAATTCATTCGTCAATGGTCATTGTTCGTATATCGAACCCAAACTAATTGGCACGTCCCTTGCTCTTTTAGAAATATATCCGAAGTGTGAAAATCAACCAGACACTATTCATCTTATTCCCAGACGTTGTCCCTTATCTAACCTGTATGTCATCCAATAGTTGGTATCCACCACATGTGGAGCATACCGAGGGAGGAATCAAATTTACATTCATATTTTGTAACCGTATTGGTTCGTTGATGGTGTTTCATAAAATCTATCTTTGCGTCTCATGGGAATGTGGGACTAATGGTTGTGTATAATAATCTCCTTGGATGTCTCCACTCTAAGAGCACGCCTACGTGTAACACATATCCTAGCTACAAGCTCTCCTATGGTCTGATCTCCCATCCTAGGTAACTATTTATAAGTCGAGCTTTAGACGCATAATTTTAGGGGTTTTATTCAAAATAATGCATGAAATTTCATAGAAATAATAATTGAAAACCAAAATAATAAACAATTTAAAACATATGAAATCATTCTTTCTTTCTGATAGTCTTTTCTTTGACATATTTATTAGACATCTATACTTTCATGTCTCATTCTCATCATCATTTAACATAATCATAGATCTCTTCCTTTCATGAACATGAATATCTTTTCAATAAAACTCATTACATTGCATTTAAATAAAACTCAAGGGGTTACCTGGAGGCGATTTGGATGTGTGTTGATTGTGGATTCCCTTCTATATTTTCCTTTCATTCTTAATCATCAATGATAACTTTCATGCATCTTTATCATGCAAAAACATTAAATTTGGAAAACGTTTGACTTAGAGTCCGAGGAGGAAAACCCCAACCTCGGCTCTGATACCACGTTTTAGCGCCCCGAAAATCGACGCCACTCACTTAAGAAAAAAATCTTTTGAGGTTGGAATAATTTTAACTTTATACTTAAAGTGAGTAAAGCGGAAGACCATGTTTATGAAAACACGAGTGATTTTTTCCCTAAGTGAGTGGCGTCGATTTTCGGGGCGCTACAACATGCATCATAATCAATATAACGAGTCAAGGATCTTTTTCATCCTGAGTCGTATTGACCAATCTGTATACAGTGGAGTTGCCCCCAAGGATCTTTTCCATCCTGGACCGAAGTCCCCGCAAGTTACAACGATCTTTTCCATCGATCGAGTAACCAAATAATTCAATATAACATTTCCACGTAATCCTTCACTTTTTACGTGGGTTTGAATGTTTAAAAAGATAGTTAGTCAAAACAAACTTAGAGAATTTTGGGGTCAAAATTTATCTAGGCATTTTATTATTTTGAATAAAAGAAAAGAAAATAATCGAGTAAATATATGTACATAAAGCAATGCATATATTTTATTATCTTCCCCCTTTTTTTTTACATTAATATTAATTTATATATTTCTTTTTAATAACCTATGGTGATTGAAAAATCTTGGGTGTTACACATGTGGTTACCTACAACATTAACATACGATCATAATAAATTAAGTTAAAAAATATTAAATTAAACATGAAAAATCCAATGTAGTATAGGATATAATTGCATATTCAAAAGCAATCAAATGCAAAATAAAAGATCTGCAATTCAATTTCAAAACCTATCTTAAAAACAAATTATCAAGATCAATTTTGTAATCACTGGGATATGCATATTGGGGACATGCAAATTATGGACATTGGTTGATACTTCACGCCTATCTTAGAACAAAAATATCATATTAGTGTGTTTATGAATTATGCTTGAGAATTGATTCCGTTACATTGTAACATAGATGCGAAGGTCCATAGTTCTATCCAGAAAAAATAATCTCGTGCATAGAAAATCTCATCATAGTATCAGTAAGTCTTAAAGTATGAAGAGACCAGAAGTAAAAAGCCTCCCAAACGAATATCATAAACTAATCTGCCTTGAACCATTCAATCACCGCCATACAATGAAAACAAAAATAAAAATGTGTCCAATCAATTTTTTATAAAATCTTGCAGAATATTCATTTAAAGTATTTTAAAGGTAAAATTTTCGATACTAATATGAGATTAAATATTTTGTCACTCAATAACTTTGACCAATTTTGAAATTAGCCTTGTAGGTACCAACTTATAATATTTTCCCTGTATGTTTCAATTTTTTTTATTTTAGCCCTCAAAATCGGTCAAACCGATTAGTCAAAAGGTAACCGCCTACGTGACATTTCAATTTTAATTCTTCTTTATTTTTTGCCCGCCACGTGTGTATTTACTAATTTTATTATTAATTTGTTTTTAATAAATAATTATGAATGGGTTTCCGGGTTAATCGGTCTCGGGTCGAACTCGGGTCGGGTTTAACGGGTTCGGGTCGACTTAATATTTTTTTGAATTAATAATATACTTGGGTCGGGTTATATCCGGTTGATACCCGACCCAACAATTACAAAAGCCCTAATTGCATTCATTCTTTTCATTTTGTTCATCAGGTTTAAATCCGTTCATCTTATTAACAAATAATTAAAAAAAAACAGAGCATGTTTTAAAAGAAGCAAGAAAACCCCGATGTTTACACAATTTTTTTTTAAAAATTCCGGAATTTAAATCCGTTCATCTTGTTCGCATCAAGAAAACATTGAGTTCTTGACCTGGCCCATAAAATTTCTCGGTTTACTGTTCACGGAACCATGGTTGCATCATCACTACAAAACCGGCTCTACAACCCGCCGCCGACGGCGGGGGCATCTTTAATGGGCTTTAGCACCAAAACCAGCTCCATACACTGGCTGACAAAAACGAACATTGCAAACACCATCAACGGCGTCCACAAACTGCACCGAAATCAACGGCGACGCTAGATCCGGGCAAAATCAACAACGACGATGCTAGAACTGCGATTTGTTCACCGGAAACGCCGGATTGGCGGAGGGGGCTGCGGGCGGTAGGCGGGGCGCGTGGTGTTGAAGAGCTGCGATTTGTTCACCGGAAACGCCGGATTGGCGGCGCCGTTGGCGGCAGGAGGCGCGTCGGCGCCGTCTGATGATGGGATTTTTCTGGGGTTTTGGCAGATTTGACTGAAAATAATTTTACTTTTTTGGGAGTGGAAATAGAAGAAATGGGAGTTGAATTGATGGAGATTGGAGTTAAAGTGAGGAAAGTTGTGATTTTTACAATCAGGGGATGTGTTAGATCAGCTTGGAATCATCCATTTCTTGTGGGTGTTCTGTGTTTCTTGATTTTTCTGTACAGTTTATCGCCTTTCGTTTTTCAATTATTGGTTTCTGCATCTCCTGTTCTTGTATGCACTGCTGTTTTGCTTGGAACCATTTTAAGTTTTGGGCAACCAAACATCCCTGAAATTGAAGTAGAAGAGGAAACAACCGTTGATGTTGCCTCCATTAAGACAGGGGTTTTAGGAGAGTATTAATTAATAAAAAAAAATTTGACCTAAACCCGACCTGTTTGACTGGACCCGACCCGACCCAAAACTCGAACCGTCTGGAAACCCAAAACCATTTAATAATATTGATTAAAAATAAAAATATAATAAAATTAGTAAATACACACGTGAAAGATAAAAAATAAAGGCGAATTAAAATTGAAATGCCACATAGGCGGTTACCTGTTGACTAACTGGTTTGACCGGTTTTGAAGGCTAAAATAAAAAAAAGTTGAAACATACAGGGAAAATATTATAAATTGGTACCTACATGACTAATTTTAAAATGAGTCAAAAGTTATTGGACGACAAAAAATTTAATCCCTGCTAATATTTTTCAATTCATTCAAATTCTTGAAGAAGTGAAGAACTTTCTTGCCTCGAAATCATAAACATTAGCAACTACCGGAAAACCCATCATAATTGATATAGATACTGCTAGAATTTTCACATGAAATTAGAACAGATGAATAATAACACTATGTTTATACAGTACTATTTTTAATAAATTCACATGGGTATTGCTTGAATATACAAACAGGTTGAGACAAAAGTGTTTCATAAGCAAACTGATCATTATTAAAATACATACACTTACTTGAAGTAATTTGCAAGTACTTTCCAGTGTTGGTCGATCTTCTCCCCTGTAAACAAATAAAAACATTGGTTTGCAAACGCATAAAATTGACATTTAAATTGTTCAACGATTCCATATACTATGTGTAAACAGAAAACCTGATAAGATCAATTTTAACTTCTCCTGTAAGTTGAAGGACACAAAGAATTGAATGTGGAGGATGGATATCCCATATTAGCAGATTAAGAAAACATTGAGATTAAATGAGCTTAATAAACAATGATGGACTTTCTAGAAATCTTAAGAATATTAACAAAACTAAATCAAAATGAGAAAAATTCAAATAAGTGATCAAATCAGTCTTAATGTAAACAATATCTTGTTGTATATCAAATAATAAATATAGCAGAAAAAACAATCAAAATTGTGTGGCAAATCTGGTGAACAATTTATTCTTGAAAGAATGAGTTAAAACTTATGATAAGGTAGCATTTACAATAAACTTAAACAAACAAAATGGATTAAAGTAAAGTAATTAAGGGAGTTGCGATATGCTCTTCGATTACTCACTCTACCACCACACTCTTGTACAAAATAGTTATGGCTCTGAAAATTCAGAGGACTTATCTAAGAGTTCTGGTTTCAGTGGATAAAGACTTCAATATACATCAATATCTATCTCTTCTATTAGAAAATCTTAAACTGCATCGCACAAAAACATAAAGTGATCTTTGAGGCTTGTGGTTATTTATACATACTACATCCAAGCTATAGAGGCAGATCGGTGAAATACTTTCTCAATATGCCAAGTTGGTATGAAGGTAGAGCCTTGCGTTATTTTGAAAAGGCAGTCGAGGTTGCTCCTCAGATGCCACAAAGGCATCGTCGGCAACCACATTGAAATTGGAAACAAACCGTTTGACAACAACAATTTAGGGATCAAAACAACAAAATCATGCAAATTCGTATGCAGAAATGTTCATTTACACACATATTTTATAGACAATGCCTATATTAGAAATTAAGAAAAGAGAGAATTTAGAGTTCAAGGCGAAACCAAATCGAACGATGCCTTAGTTCTGCAGAGCATAGAGGCGTGATTGGAGGTCAGTGGTGGTGAAAACTGTGAATAGGACCATTTAGGTAATTAAGTATGTTAAATGCACATAAATTATGAATTATGAGGGGGAGAAGAAGTTTAACAGACATATTATATAATTTCAATTTTATAAGATTTGACATATTAAAATTAATTTAAACAAGTTTAAGTAATATAGTATTCATTTTTAACGCGACACATGACAGAAGGTGGAGGATGATAAAATATTCATTTTTAACGCGACACATGGCAAAAGGTGGAGGATGACACTTGACAGCATTTGGTGAGTGGAATCCTCCTATTATAATATAAAATTAACTGTATGTGCAATATTAGTACAATTAAGGTAAAAGATCAAGAATTAGCGGGTCATGGCGCGAGTTGGGCGGGCTGCTCCTTAAATTCGATCAGTATCGACGTGATATATATTTATAGAAGGACATCTTTACCAAACTCATGTTGTAGCCTAATGATTTGGGTAACGTATTTGGTCGCAGGTTCAATTTTTATTGAGAGTGATACTTATAGAAACAAAATTTATTACCGTGAAAAAAAATTATATAATCATTTAAAAAAATACATTATCATTCTTCATGTGTTACTGCATGGGTATGTAAAATGTTACTACATTATTATACTAAAAAAATTTCATATCTTACGTAATACGTATTAAAACATAATGTAACACATCAATGTTTACATGGGTCAAAAGGTAATACATTGTTTTTCATATGATAACACAAGAATATTCACACAGTATTACAAATGGATGTATACAATGTTATAAATTACTAAAAAAAAATCATATGTTACAACATGAACAAAAAAATATTACTGTATGAAGAAAAGCGTGTTACCACATGAACAAAAATCAGTATAAGCGCCGAAAAAAATCCTCATTTCAAAGAGATGAAGAACAACCGAAGAAAGCAAAAATAAAAATTACAGGTTCAAAAAGAAAAATTGCGTTAGAAAATAGAAAGAAAAAGAAAAGAAAGAACTATAAATTTGCGAGGATGAGAAAACTGAAGAAAGTTAGAAGAATAAGGAAGAGAAAAAAAGAACAAGAGAAGAAAAAACTCTAGAGATGTGCCGCCATGAGATCTAGTTGGTCGAGAGGAAGAAGAAACTTGAAGGAAAGATCTGAAGCGAGCCTGACCCGCAAAAAATAAAAAAAAATTGATTTGAATTATAATTGCACGAAAATTACAATATACAATATTGTATACAAGTTTTTGCCATAAATGTATTAGGCCTGTTTCATATGATGATGATGTATATTTTCTAGTGAGCATAAAAAATGAAGACACTTGCAAGATTATATTTCTTTTGGGTATATTTGTTTATGGTATTTGAGTTCTGCACATGTTTGAGGGTGTATATTGTAGGATTTTATATAGTAGATAGAATTTGAAAAAAATATGTGATAAATGATTGATCGTATATTGAAAATTATGTGTAATTTAGGGGATACAACGTATAAAGTAAAAAGAAGGAGAGTAAGGGTGTGCTAGGATGTAATTTCTTTTCCCATTTTTCATTTTCATGGAAAAACTTCTTTCTGGATGAATAGTGGTGAAAAATAAGAATACGAATGGAAGTGAAAAAAATGTAATGATTATAATTGATATAATATATATGTTGAAAATTAGAGTGATTGGATGTGATTTTCTTCTTCTTCTTTTGAATGTTAATATAATGATATTTAATTTGTGTTGTGTTCTTTTAATAAAATAATTTTTTATTATAATGTGTTTAATATCAAATTTATTATTATAATAACATTCAAATAATATTAATAATTTTATTATCAAAATATACTTCCGAAAAAATATTCTACTAATATTTTAGTGTATTAAATATTAATATAACATTAATATTAATATATTATAATGATTTAATACCATATTAACATTGTATTAATATTGAATATATACATATTGAATTATATTAAGGAAATTATTGTTAATATTAATAATAGTATATTGTGAATAAAAAAATATAATATTTTTCAGCATTCCGAATATTGTTATTATAATATCAATACTATGACAATCCACACTCTTGCTAGGAAATAGAAAAATACTAGCATGTAACCCCGCATATTACGCGGGATTCAAAATAATTTTTATATTATTAATTTAATTATATATATATATATAATCTTTATATTCTAATATTGTATGTGTATAGTTTCATTTATTTCTTATTCTATATTACTTTCTCCCATTAAAATTAGATGTCATACTCATTCCAGTTTTATATATTATTTATATAATATATGTCGTTTTGACATTTTCACTCCTCATTATCTCATATATATAGCTCTAATGATTATTTTCCATGGCCGTTAATTTTTAAAAAAAATTCTACAAATATGTTGTGTGAATAATTTTTCCAGCTAATAATAATTATTGTTAAAAAATATATAATTATTATAAATTAAGGTTAATATTGGCATAAGAAAATTTAAATAACCATGAAAATTAATTATCATGGGTATATATGAGATAATGATGAGAGAAAATGTCATAACGACATTTATTATATAAAATATTCTAAAAGATTAAAAACACATTTAAAAAGAATGAGAATGAGTAATTTAGAATAAGAAATGAATGAAAATATGCACATTCCATATAGAAATAAAAATTATGTTTATAATTAAATTAGTCAAGCTAATTAAGTATATAAATTATTTAATTTAAAATTTAAAATATAAAAACTATTTTCAATCTCACGTAATACGTCGGGTTACATGCTAGTGATATCGAAAAAGAATAAGAGGGAGTATAATTTAATGTATATATTTTGAAGATGAAGTATTATACTATAAATAACCCTCCACAGAATTGCAGGATTAGAGAATTTATATGAATATGGGTGATTCACAATTAGTTGATAAAGGATATATATTGATATATTAAACATAAGAGAGAGCAAAATATATTATCAAAACATGTACTCTGTTCGTCCCTGAAATATTTGCCCAAACTTTTGGGCACATAAATTAAGAAAAATGTGTAATGAGTAGAGTGTTGAGAGGTAATATATTAAACTCTTATGTATAAAGTAAATAAATTAATTGAATTGAGCGTATGTGTGGACCCCAAAAGTAATGACATTTGGTGTAAATATTGAATATTGTGAGGGTGAAGTTTAGTGAGGGGTTTCATTTTTTGTGTATGCAAACTTTTGTTGGATGTCCAAAAAAAAATGTGGGCAAACTTTTCAGGAACGGAGGGAGTATGATTTTGATTTTTTTTTCCGTTCCATACTTTTTTTTAAAGCAAAGATGAAATTTCAATATCACACTTTATTTAAACATGTACCATCATCAATTCACCCCATATCACACTTTATTAAGCTCTTACCACTATTAATTCATATTGTACCATATTTTATTTAATCACGTACCACCTTTTAATTCATTCTGTATCACACTCTATTAAGCTTGTACCATCATTAATTCACATTGTACCACACTTTATTAAATTCGTACCACCATTAATTTACCTTGTACCATACTTTGTTAAGCTCATACCAGAATATGTTAAGTTTGTTCCATGATTTAAAGACTGTATAATCATGTTAGTTTCGTACCATCATATTAAATTTTGTATAATTATATTTTTAAGTTTGTACCCCATATATTCTAAACCCTAAAAAATATTAAATACGAGAATAAGAGTGGCTATTGATTTTTTTCAGGAAATTATCTCCACGTACATTGATTTCGCAAGGAAGAAAATACATGAAAAGAGAAAATTTGGGAGAAAAATGAAAATAGACAACAATGAAAAATACTTGAAAAAGAGATGAAGGGCAGCAATTGGGCGAAAAATTGGAAAGAAAATGGGGGAGTATGGAAGAGAGGCAAAGAAAAGAGGGATGTTGACAGATTTGGTAAAAAAATATTATCTTGGCTAAATATGAATAAAATTTAAACTCCTAATAAAAAGGAACATTTGTAAAGTAAATTGGCTAGAAATGGGAGTTTCCTCTATTTATTATCTTTTAATTACTTATTATTGTTTCATGCATATTTTTATATATGATGCCTTAATTTTTTTTTCCTTTCTAATTTTACATAATCACTTAAGTTGATGATTCATTATGTGGATGCGGCTTTTTTAAATGAGCTTTTTCAAATGGGGTTTGGTATGGTGCTGCGGAATAGTGACAGTGATTTTTTGGTTGGGCGGACTATTAGTTTTCCGACTTGTGTGGATGTGCAAGTGGGTGAAGCTATGAGTTTTGTTGAAGCCCTTTCATGGGCGACAAATTTGAATATTGGGATGACGACGATAGAGGGAGACGCCAAGTTGGTAGTTGATGTTATTTTCTCTTCTTTAGTGTTTGACTCGACGTTTGGGGACTATGTTGATAGTTGCAAGAATATCATTTCTAATAAACCGGATTTGTCGATATGTTTTGTTAAGCAGGAAGTCAATGATTTGGCTCACGCGTTTGCTCTGACCTTTCGTTTGTTTGAGAGCCCTCATGTTTGGGTTAATCCACCGGATTTTGTAGTTGGACTCCTGGTGAACAATTGTTCGTGCAATTGGAATAACTAAGCCTTTTGGCTTTCAATTTTTTTTTTTTTTTTTTTGATGATTCATGATAATTCTATAATAGTTGATATTTGTGTTAGTGTTAATGTCGTAGAGACAATCTTTTGTAAGGACATAATACTTGATAATATTCAATTTGATTTAATATTATTATCCATTTTTTATATTAATGTATGACAATACGTTTGTTTGAATATTATGTTTGATTGTTTGCATTTATTCATGTAAGTGTTCCCATGAACCAATGTTGTAATTGAGGATGTGAGACCTCAGATGACTTAGTCATGGTTCTCAAATAGCCCCGATCAAGGATCATCAAGAATGAGATATTGATGATGCATTTGAGATTGGTGTGCGATCTGCATCATACTCTTAGAGAGTGTAGTAATTCTCACTTACTACGAGATACTAGGTATCTCATGATGGATGCACAGATACCTTAGAGAGTATTGGTATACCCATCAGAGAAACGGTTTGATGTTATTCCACTTAAGTGCCTACGGGTGTCTTGGTTAGTGGGAGCGATGTGATATTCCTCTGACTTGAGGTCAATACACACGACATGTATGGAGTGGTGAACTTTGACCATGACCGACGCTTGCACCCTTAATGGGTAGATATCGCATGGATTGAGTTCATCACAAAGTGCATGTGCGTGGTAGTTGAGCTAAGAAAATGATTAATTCCTCATTGTGGATTTAGAGAGAGTACTCGTCTTCTCATACTAATTGGATCGTTAGTCATTGGCCAATGCACGTCACGTTTGGACTTTGTGTCCAAATGAACGTAATGAGAAAATGTGATTAAGTTATTTGAATAGACACATCATCATGTTCAAGACTTAATCGGGTATTCGCGAATGAACTTATATTATCACAATAGTCCACATTTCAGTTACAGGTAGTTGCATGTTTCCTCGCAACATACCTTATATATTGAGAATGTCTGATTTATCGTCTAGGGTTCAATTAAGACCGTTAGTTTGATTAATCGTTCGATATATAAGGGCATATTGGTCACAGAACAAATAATTCCCCTTTACAGATTATAGTTGGTTGATTAAATATTAAATTGGATTTAATATTTAATTTATGGAGAATTAATAATAATTATATTTGAAATTAATTATTATTACTATTTAATTAAATTGGATTTAATTAAATAGGAATCCCAAAATAATATATGGAATATTATTTTAGGAATTTATATATAGGGAAATCAAATTTATGGGATTTGATTTGGAATATATAGAGATTTTATTTCCTAATAAAGATAGCTTAAGATTTAAGTTGGGCTTCCCCTATATATAGGAGTCCTTGAGAATTTATTATTGACACTTGAATATTTCTCCATAAAATCTCTAGTGTAGAATTTTCCTAGCAAATTCATACGAAGATTCAAAGGCTGGCAAATCTGTGCGGATCTGTGAACGAGAATTACGTGGATATCATAGTGGAGGAAATAGCTTACGAAGCACTATAATATTTCCATTTATGTATTTCGTTATTTAATTACGCAATCCATAATTCGTTGTTGGTGAATTGTTAATTCCGCTGCACATGTTTTATTTGTATTACGTGCTAATAAATTCCAACAATTTGATCGAGCTACATCACCACTACATTATCATTAAATTATTGTTAAAACATGCACAATATATTTACATGAGAAAAAAGAGAAGTATTATTTATTTTTAAAAAAACTTAGAAATTAGGTACCCAAAATACTCGGAGATTTTGGGTACCCGACACCTCGGGTTCACAATTTTTTGGATTGGGTTTGGGTTACTATTTTTTTCCACCCGAAATATCGAGTACTCGACTTCGATTATGCAAACCTGAATTACACGACTAGATGCCCACCCCTACATGTAGTAACACATTTTGTTCATGTAGTGACAAAAAAAAAATCTGGAAAAAAAGAAAAACATCTTAAAAAAAGAAACAAGTAGCAACCCTTAACATTTGTTTACGTGGCAACACATTTCGTGTGTATGAATATCACACTTTAGGTCATGTATGGTATGTTTGTTTCGAGATTTAGGTGTGTGGGGGAAGTCACGACTTCAAAATTTTATGGATTTGAAAGTTTTGATGAAAATATAAAAAATTGTGTTTGTTTTGAGATTTTGGTAAGGTTAGATTTTTGCTTTATGTCGAATCAATATATAATAATGATTGATGTTGTATTATTATATTGTATTGAGTATCATTGAATTTTGTGAAAAATAGGTGTGTAGGTATATTTTATAGGGGTTGATTTTAAAGTCTGATTTTAAATCTCAAACTATAATGGGACTTGAATTTCAAAGTCATAAGTCCATACTGGTGAGTCCCAAAACAAACATACCCGTAGTAAATAGGGATAAAAAAATATTGAAATAATCAGTATACCATGCTTGCCATATGGAAAAAATAACGAATTTATCAAAAAATTTAGTATACCGAAAATTTTTAATTCGATTGTGGTGTCGTATCAAATTTTTTTGGAACGATAACGGTATGAAAAGAGTGAGTCTCATGTACACCCAGGTGCACCGTGCACTTATAGTAAATTTTAGAATCGTGCAACTTGTTATACTAAAAAGTGCAACTTGTTTACACTGAATCGTGCAACTATTTTTTCATATTAATAGTAGTGTAAAATAAGTTGCACTTTTCAGTATAACAAGTTGCATGATTTTAAAATGCACTATGAGTGCATGATGCACCTGGATGCATACAAGACATGGTTGTATGAAAATTAATTATATTTCGTAATATACCGAAATACCCAAAAAAAAATTGTAAACGGTATTCCAATATATACCTTACCATAATCCGCACAATAATTATATAATAATTTTTTTTTTTTGCATTCAAGTAAAAATAAATTTTAACTATACAAAATTACTGTTGGATTATTCCTACAAGAAAGAGTGCATACCTTTCTTCTGGAATATTATTTCAGCGAAAGAATTAAAGAAGCCGAGTTGAATTCTACGTCACACTGGATCCTCTTGATCCGAAATGCAATCACATGAATTGCTTTCAATGTTCACAATCTAAGAGCCTTTGATGTAGTGTTTAATGATTTACGTGAGAATTTCTTTCGTAAAGTCTCAAGAGGCGTGAAAGCCAGAAAGCAGAAATGAGAAGGGAAAACCCATTTACCGTAACTACGAAAACAGTTTTCTCATTTCAAAATAATTCAAATTTTGGGAGAGTTATCCGTAACTGACTCCCAAAATTATTTAATCCACTTCCTTTTATTTTCAAATTACATGGGTGGATTTAATTAATTATAATTAATTAATATTAATTAATACTTCCATCTCTCACTCACACATGGGTAGTTTGAGTCTTACATTCATTCCCTTCACTCTTTATATAATCACACATCATTTTTTCATACAGACAAATAAATCGTATGACCCTGAGAATATGAGTTTTCTCGCTATATATTTGTTAAGGACGTATATCAGCTCAACTAGTTTTATATGAAGATTTCAAAACTCATCATACCCTAGAATTCTTTCATTTTAACACCAATTGATATATCTCTATCAATCCCTTGAAAATTAGAGCATACTCAATCTTTTATCAAATCTATGTATCCATAGTCAAGTTCTCAACTCGATTGATTAGTCAATGCATACATCATACTTCCAATCGCATTAGCGTATGGTACTTTGGACATTTTGCCATTTTTTACTTTAGTCTTGGGACACATGTCACGGCTTAATGTCTCTCATTTTACAACAAGAGTATCTACAAGCTTACAATTATCCATTTTGAAACGTTCTAGAAGTTTCTTTATGTATGTCTCTTGAGACAGTCCAAGTAACTTCTTTGAACAATCTCTATGGTTTTTTACACCAAGTGTGTATTATGCTTCACCCATATCTTTAATTTCAAAGTTTGAAGATAGCCATTTTTTAATGGTCTTAAGATAATCTTTGTCATTTCCAGCTAAAAGTACATCATCCATGTATATTGATAGAAATACAAAACTATCATTAGATCGTTTAACGTAAACACAACGATCTTCATTTAAAGTAACAAAATTGTATGAGATTAGAGTAGTGTGAAATCTCAAATACCACTGCCTTGACGCTTGTTTAAGTCCGTAAATTGACTTTTTCAACTTACAAACTTTATCCTCTTGACCTTGAAGAATAAATCCTACAGGTTGAAGCATGTCGATTTCTTCATCCAATTCTCCATTGAGAAAAGCCATTTTAACATCCATTCTAATTCTAAATCCATACCGGCTACCATAGCTAGTAATAGGCGAATCGAGGTAAATCTCACAATAGGTGAAAAATTTCTTAATAATCAATTCCCTCTTGTTGGGTAAAACATTTTGCCACCAAACGAGCTTTATACCTCTATATTGACCCATCAACCTTTCTTTTGCTTTTGAGAATCCATTTATTCCCAATTTCTTTGCATCCCTTAGGAAGATCTACAAGTTCCCAGACTTGGTTTGAACTCATAGATTCCATATATTCTTCCATTGCTCTTTCCATTTTTGTTTTGCCGGACAAGACAAAGCCTCTTTATCATTTTTAGGCTCATCCTCGTCGACTGAAAATTCTTCCCCATTTTCTAGAGAAACAAAGAAGGTGTGTCCTTCTATGTCATAGAGTCTTTTAGGCATATGTATCCCAATACTTTTCCGAGGTTGATGTGATGTTAAATCTTCGTTTGATAAAATATTATTTTTAAGATCCATTTGATCTTCAACTGAAATACACTTATCAAGATCCACATCATTAGTCAAACCACTCCCACTTGGATCAGATAGAGTGTGATTTTCATCAATCTCAAAAATAGGTTCAGCATTTCGAATGCCACCTTTATTAGGAAATTCAGTCTCTAGAAAAGTTACATTACGCGATTCTATTTCAGCCACACTTCCATCTCCTTGATCTCCAATTAATATGTACTCCTTAGAATGATCACAATATATTATAAAGATACATTTCTTCCCTCTTGCACCTAACTTTCCATACTGACTTGAAGAATCATGTACGAAAGCTGCAGATCCCCAGGTTCTAAGGTTTCTTAGGTCAGGTTTTCTAAAAGTTCATAAGGAGTTGAAGTGATTGACTTCGAAGCACTCCGTTTAATACATAAGATGCAGTTAACAACACATCACCCCTGTCGCGAGTCGTTTTATTTGAGGAAAATGATGTGGCTAATTTGATAACAACTCACAAATAAAACATGCACGTGTAAAATAAACTGTAAATAAGATGAATTTGTTGACCCAGTTCGTCAGGAAATGACTACTCTGGGGGCATACCAAGCCAGGATGTGGTATTGCGAGCTTACACGTACAATATTTGATACACCTTATGAAAATGAATCGTTACAGATGAAGATAATTTGGAGAGTTAGCATATGAGTGCTAGGGTTTCTGTATTTGTGGATAATCACTCGAATTTTTTTTGTTTCTTGCCTCTCATGTGTGGGTATAACTCTTTCTGGGAAATTTTTCTGAACCTTTCTCTTCTTCTTTTTTCTTCCTTTTATAGCACTCCGACAAGCATGAGCTGGGTTGGCAAGCATGAGCTGGAGACTTCGGGTCATGCAAGAATCCAGATGATATTGCCACGTTCCCAACTTCGTCTTCTAGATTGATCTTGGAGCTTGCTTGTGCATAGAAGGCACTCTTTTGGTCGTCCAAATTAATCTTTTGCTCGGTTGGATGCTTTGTTCGCCCCTTTAACCATGTCAGTTTCATGCTGGAATACTGTCCTCCTCGAGCATACTGAGCCCTCAGGATGTCCGGGTCTTCGGGATATCTGAGTGTCAAGCACTCTGACCCTTCAGGATGCCTGAGTCTTCAGAATGTTGTGCTGCGAGCATACTGACTTTCAGGATATCTGAGCTTTTCAGATATCTCGAAAGTTGAGAGCATATCTTGACCCTCGGGATATCTCGAGCCTTCGGATATATCGAAGTTGCAAGCATACTGACCCTCAGGATATCTGAGTATTTTGGCCGCCTGAGTCCTCAAATTTGTTCGTGGCCTTCTTGACTTAGCTCATCTGATTCCTTCTTTCCTGACCTGAGTGGCGAGTATGTTTTTTTTGGGTGACATGTGGCGAACTGGCCGAACAAACTTGTTTGGTCAACGGACGACGAGCACACTTGTCCAACAGGTTTGACTATTTTAATAAATACTACACGTGTCGTTCTTACGTGTTCGATTAATCCTGAATTATTATATCGAACACAACAATACCCCCCAACCGGGTCACTTTGTATTCAACATGGGGCCCGACTGTTAAAATTTTATTGGGCCATAGTCGATGTCGTTTTGTATTTTGCCCAGATTTTCAAAATTGAATCCGGTATCTATAAATTCCTTATTTCACCGCCTTAAACCCTTTTCTCTTTCCTTCTTCTTTTTTGCCTCTGTCTTTCAATCTTTTCCGTGTCTGAAAATTTCCGGCGAGGGCTTCATCATTCCGGCGAAGAATCTTTCTCAGGTAACCGCTGCATTCTTTCTCTTATTGCGATTATGGCCTCTTGCTCAAACCCTTTTGTTCCCCTAGAATCAGACCACCATAGTTCCTCTTCTTCCCCCTCTGTCAGTAGAATCCCCCGTAGCGAAGCAAATGCACCGGAGACAAATGTCTCGGATTTAGGATTTTGTTGGCAAGTTCGGCAACCGTTTGCCGTTCTTTCCTCCGATTCCGACGAAGCCCTAAATGAATTGGATAGGGACTTGGTCTGTAATGATTTTTCAAACGATTCGAGTGATAATTCCTTGCCCCAAATTCAAATTAGGTCTCGGGTTGTTGATAATGTTGATGTAGATAGGAATGACGATGTTGTGAGGGGGAAATTTTGACGGCTGTAAATGTAACCGAATCGAACATAGGGGTAGGTGGTGAGCAAAATTCTGAGCTTGATATACCTGTTGGTGTCCATCATAGTCCAACATATAACGAGTATAATGCTCGTTATAGTTTCGATTGACCCGAGCAACCTCATAGGATTAGGGTTGAGAATGAGTACCCAGCGAGCAAGATAGCGAGCATAATTGATGCAGATATGCTCACTCGGCTACATAGGAATTACGAAACCCCCAATGATGTCTTTTTCTAGGCACCGGGTCCTGATGAGCGGGCTGACCAACCCCCTGAAGGTTGTGTCGCTGTGAATTTGGACACCATGGAAGCTGGCCTTCGATTCCCCCTCCATACGGCCATCACCCGTTTGCTCGTGGAATGGAACATCACCATCACGCAACTTAAGCCGAATGGGTGGCATATTATCATGAGCTTTCTGACTTTGTTCGGCAAAATGAAGCCAAGATTCTATCCTTCAAGAATCAACTTGCTCGATTGGTGCACCGACCCATCCGGGGGCGAACATGGGTGGTCGTTCATGCAAGCTAATTCCAAGTGCAAAATTATTGAGGACGTGCCGAACAAAATCAGTGATTGGAAAGAGAAGTTCTGGTTCGTTGGGGGCGATAGGAAGAGCCCGGCTTCTGGGAGCGAACCAGATGCTCTATTAGACATCCCTACTGACTTCGGGATGTACCGAAGTAAGTAATTTTGTGTCTTTTGTCCTTCAATTTGAACTGATTTTAACTTGCTCTTTATTTCAGGGATTCTAGCTGCGACGGACAAGGAGACAAACGACGACTATTTTAGCAGTGTTTGGCAAATTGATCTGGAGTCTCGCTCGGAGCGATCTGTGAGAACTCTGAATACCGCCGATCAGAGGAAGAAAGGAGGTTTGTTAGTGCCTCCTCATCATCTTGTTGCTGTTAATCCTGCTGGTAAGGATTGCCTCTTGTATTTGTATAAGTTTTATGCCATTTTGCTCGTTGTTATCCTTTTTGTGCGTACTGAATTATTTTGTTTATAGTTTTCCCCGCTGTGACCGTTGCTGTGAGTACATCCGAACATACTGAGATGGCTCGGAGAAAAAGGCCACAAGAGCTTGCTCGGATTCAGGCTGAGCGGGAGGCTCAGCGAACAAACAGAAGAGACGCGAGCAGGGCGAGCAGAGCTAGTCGAGCATCCGCATCCGGTCCTGGGGAGTCGAGCCGACCGCAAAGGAGTACCCGGTCGGCCGAGCAGGGGAATAGCGAGCAAGCTCCGTCGCCGAAGAGGCCAAGGATGGAAATCGGCGAGCAGGGGCCGAGTGAACAAACTCGGACAAGCGCGCCGAGCGAACAAGCTCAGACGAGCACTGAGGCCATTAGGGTGACTCGGACCCCTACTGCCGAGGCGATCAGAGCGGCCGCCTCCGTGGTCGGTCCAGTTTCGCAAATCGTTGAAATGGAGGTTGGCACATCTTCTCTATCTCCTGCTGGACCCCGATCATGGACTCCGTTGAATCCTGAGCTTCGGTCCCCTGAGGATAGATCATTCTTGGGATGGGATCGTGTGAATAGGTACATTTTTTTTGCCTTGCTTCTGCTTTGATTAATTATGTTCGTTTTTTCATATTGTTTGCTCGGGTGTATGTGTAGGTTGGGCAGGTTGGCTCCATTGATGCCCAATCTGAAAAACTACTTCTGCTCGCCGAGTGTTCGCAAGGTTCCGGGCATTCCTGAGCATGTTCAGAAAGCTTGCCAGACTCCCATTCGAGCATGGACTACCGAGCTGGAAGAGTCCACTACGGGTTCCACTCCCCTGGAAAATATGCGTCTGGGTCTGGTACTTCAGGGCCAATCTATGGTCGTTCTTGAGAAAGCCTATGCTCAGTCCGCCAACCTCCATGCCAACTACTTGGCTTTGATCAGGAACTTCGAAGAAAATGTGGGTGAGCTGAACAGGACTCAGGATGAACTGAGGTTGGCTCAGGAACAGGCATCCTCGGCACAAGCTGAGGCTCGCCAGGCGAAGGAGGATGCCCGCAAGGCTCAGGAAAATGCTCGTGAAGTTCAGGAAAATGCTCGCTTGGCTCAGGAGGATGCTCGCCAGACGAAGGAGGCACTGAATCACTCTCAGGAGGAGGTGGTCAGCATACGAAGAGCTCAGGAAGAGATGAATGTTGAGCTTCGTAAACTCCGAGCTGGCGTCGAGGCCATGGAAAGTGAGAGGGACGTGCTCGTCCAACAGCTCATCATTGCTGAGGAGACCAACACCCGTTTGGGTCTCGAAAATTCAAAGCTGGATAATGAAGAGTATATTGATTCCATGTCCAGCTTCTCCTATATTTGTGACTTCGCCGATGCTATCCGGTCTGTTCGCCATGCACTTAATGGCGAACAAATTGCCCCTCTTATATCAAGTTTCCAGCAATACCTGATCGACAACCCACCAGATCGCAACCTTCCAATGTCAGATTTGAACGATCTGTGCGATTTCTCCATTCTTCCTGAAGGGATCGAAGTTGATGATCCTATTCTGGATGAGGAAGATGGCTCGGACGAGAATACTGCTGGTGTTGCTGGCCAAAATCTCCAAACTGAGTTCGGGACCGATCAGACGCAGGTCGAGCAAAGGGGACCTCTTGTGACTGAGCATAATGTACCTCCTAGCGAGCATATTGTACCTGACCATACTGAAGGAGTTGTTGCTGAGGGGGCTGAGCACAATTTGTTCGACATTTCTCTCCCGTCCACCCCCAATTATGGATTCGCTCCTTAGTATAGTTTCTATTTTGTCGAACATATGTTGTGTAATTTTTTATCTTCTTCATTTTGTGTTCGAACAATGTCTTCCATACTTGTAATTTTTTGCTTATTTCTTCTCTTTTGATCGAACACTTTTGAAACTGAATGGATGAATTACATATTGAACTACTTGTGTTGCTTGATGTTTGCTTTGTTTCTTTGTGTTCGCTTTGTTGCCTTCTAGTTTTTGCCCCTTTTCTTCTGAATGAATTCGAACATTGGGTTTGCCTATGCCCGCTCCTGACTTTTTTTGGTTTTGATTGTCTTATTGACGTTGCAATCGGTTGATCGTCTTATTTAGGTGCGACCAGATGGGTTACTTTATGAACCCCCCCTTTCTTGGTTCGTGATCGTCTTATTTAGGTGCGATCACTTCGTACTAGGGCCGTCTTATTTAGCTGCGACCCGCAAGACTCATCACTGCTTCTGCTTAAGGGTATCTGTAAGTCTGAGTCGCTTTTTTTTCGTACCCATTACTCGCTTTTTTGTCATGGAATCGAGTCTGAACTTCGTTAAATCGGTGAACATATAGACTTGGGCTCGTTTCGTCTTTGTTCGGGCCGTCCGGCTTTAGGTCGCGACCTCAAATAGGCTTGAACTAGAAAATCTTAGTGAACAAAAGTACATATATATTTTTTTTTTTTTGCAACACTTTGTATTCTATTACAACCTTCACATCCTGAAGAAGACTATCTATTACACAACCATAGATATCAGACTAAGGTTTTGAATTTTAACCTTGTCTTGAGTAGACCTGAAACGCCTCACCTTGTCCGCGGAATTGATGTTGACAAGGATGTGGCACATCATCCTATCTACCCTTCTTTCTTTAGTAACATGCTCAAGCAGCAGCAACATAAGCTTTCGTCCCTCCCGACAAGCCGTGATTATCTTGGGCGGTCATGACATGAGCATGCTGGCGCGCGATACCGCCGCCGCTTAAAGCAGTCTAAGCAAAATTTTTCACCGCACCATTCTCGTCCCCTTCAAGAGATGCCTAAGCATCGGGCATTCCGATATTGCTTTTGAGAGGACACTATGACATCTCTCCCCTTCGGAGGAGATTTTGGGGATGCATAGGGGACTAGTGATTTACTACTTCATAAGCAGTAAGTAACGTGGAGTGGCAACCATAACTCTGCCGAGCATCTTGAGTCCGGCAACAAGCTTCAACCTGTGCTCGTAATGTCATATGGGGTATAAATCTCGTACCGGGCCAGATGCTCGATTCAGCTGAATGATTGTTGAATCGAGAGCTGGATTCTTCTACGTCTGGGGGCATACTAAACCAACCTCCTTCTGAGACTTGTAATATTTTTCCTTTTTTCTTCATCTTTTTTTTTCTCTGCTTTTCTCAGCTATCAGTATGCCCCTATTTAAAGAACTATCCCAAGCTAATCGGCATAGCTAGTGGTCTGCTAGCTCTCTTACTTTTGCTCCCCCTTTTGACATTTGTTCAGCTTTTTGACAGCTCTTGCTCAAAGATTGACTCGTCCCTGCTTGGTTGCCACCACTTGTCAACTTGTTCTGATACGTATCTTCTATTGACAACTCATTCTGACATGTATCTTCTGTCTTTCGATAGTACTGGCCAGCATTTCATTCCTGAAGATATGTGTCGAACATAATGTATTCTTCTTTCAGGATTGTCCTACTCGTTTTAACTGAACGACTGATTATGTTCGGCCACTTATGTTCGTTTCAGCTATATTGGCAATTATGTTCGGCTAACTATGCTTGTCTCAGCTGTGTGGATAGCTTTGTTCGGCCAACTGTACTCGCAATTATTGATAATATTTTTTCAAATTTGACGCATTCCACGAGTAGGACAATGGGACTCCATTCAGGTCTTCCAAGTCATATGCCCCATTCAGCAAACGTTATGTAACTCTGAACAGACCTACCCATGCTCGGCCGAACACACCACTTGATACCCCCGTTGCTCATCTTAAAACCAGCTCGCCCACATTGAACCTGCGTGTTCGGACTTTGGAGTTGTAGAACTTCTCTGATCTCTTTTTGTACATAGCATTCTTGAAATCAGCCTCCGTCCTTCTTTTTCTTCCAACAGTTTTTCGACTGTATGCGCTACCGTCATTGATGTGCTCTCCAAAATTCATTGTTCGATGACTTGGAATCTTGATTTCTGCGGGTATAACAGCTTCCGCACCAAATGCCAAGGCAAACGGGGTCTCCGCAGTTGATGTTCTGAAAGTTGTTCGATAGGCCCATAATATTTTAGGCAACACTTCAGCCCATCCTCCCCCTTGGAATTATCAAGCCTAGCCTTGAGGGTATGCTTGATAATTTTATTAACGGCTTCAACTTGTTCGCTTTGATCGGGATAATACTGAGTTGAGTAATGCTTTTTATGCCCCAAATGAGAACAATTTCGTCGAATTCACTTCCATCGAACTGTTTGCCATTATCAGTTACTAATGATTGGGGAAGCCCAAATCGACAAATGATATTTTTCCAAACAAAGTTCCACATTTTTTGTTTGGTGATTTTGACAATGGCCTCGGCTTCTGCCCATTTAGTATAGTAATCAATGGCAACCAAAACAAATTTTACTCCCGACATGCCAATAGGAAATGGGCCGATCAAATCGATCCCCCATTTAGCAAATGGCCATGGGTTATAGACTGACACTAATTCTTCAGGTGGGCTATGAATAAGTGGGGCATGTACTTGGCACTTGTGGCAAGTGCGAGCATACACGAGTGAATCTTTTTTTAGGGTTGGCCAGTAATAACCTTGTCTGATTATTTTATGTGCGGGGCGAGCCCCCTCAGTATGATTTCCGCATACTCCATCGTGGATTTGTTCCGTATATACGACCCTCTTCAGAGTAATACGCTTCAATAGTGGAAGTGAGAAGCTTTTTTGTACAAATGCTCGTCTATAATAGTATAACGAAAGCGATTGTAATCTGGCGGTAGTAGCTTGTGCCTTATTTTCAGGGAGAAGTCCCTTTTGTAAGTAACTCAGGATTGGAGTCATCCAAGTTTCTTGTTCGCCTGTTACTTGGGCGATCATAACTCTGGGAACTGATGGCGAACAAGTTGTGACGATCACAATGTCTGTTGTGTTCGTCACTCCTTCGCCGTTGTCGCGTGCCAAAGCATCGTGAATCAATTACCCAATCGTGGTAATTGTTCTATGAAAACTTGTTCGAAATGCTCGAGCAACTCTTTTTGCTAGTTCGTCGACATCGCCATTTTTGTTATCCTCGGGCCTCGTTATTTGTAGCTGGGAAGTCAAAACGGATGGTTGTTGTCAATGTTTGTCTGGTTGGGCTGATGAGAACTACGCCTGCTCCGGCTCTTGAACTTGTTGATGAGCCATCAACATACATATGCCATGGTTGATTGACAGCTTTTTCGGCATTTGTGGATATGTCAACTCAACCATAAAATCGACCATAGCTTGGCCTTCATCGCCATGTTCATGAGCAAACGTAATGCCGAATTATCCTAACTCCACCGCCCATTTGAGTAATCTGCCTGCAGTATCTGGTCGGTGGAGGACTTGGCGCAATGGGAAGGTGGTCAGTACCTCGACTGAGTGATTGAAAAAGTATGGTCGCAATTTTCGAACACTCATTACGAGCATATGCTAATTTTTCCATTGGAGGGTACCGGAGCTCGGCCTAACTTTTAAGCACTTGGCTTACATAGTAAACGGGCAAGTGTGTCCCTCCTTTCGCCCTGAGCCACAAAGACTCATTGCATGTTCGGATATAGCAAGGTACAAATAGAGTTGTTAAATGCAGGGCAAGCTTAGAAAGGTCTCTGTATCCGCAAGGTACCGCTTCAATGATTCAATGCATTTTGGCAATGCTCGGTCCTTTGAAATTTCCCCTTCTTTAATGGATCAAAGAAAGGTTTGCATTTGTCCCCGCCTGTGATATAAACCGCTTTACGGAAGCTAAATGTCCTGTTAACTTTTTGACCTCTTTTCACACTCTGGGGCTGCATATTGAGCATGGCTTAAATATTTGATGGGTTCGCCCGATCCCCCGCCGACCGACCATATGTCCGAGGAATTTTCCTGAGTGAACCCCAAAGCTGCATTTCTTCGGATTTAACTTCATGTTATACTCCCTGAGTATATCAAACGTTTGTGCGAGGTGGGTGATGTGGTCTTCCTTATGTTCGCTCTTTACCACAATATCATCAATATATACCTCAATTGTTCGCCAATGTGTTCGGTCGAACATTTTGTTCACCAAACGTTGATATGTTGCACCGCATTCTTTAATCCGAATGGCATGCGTTGCCAACAAAGATATATTCTTTTCAATGCGAAATGTCGATTCTTTTTTTGATCGTCCAAATGCATGGGTATTTGGTGATAACCAAAGAAATGCATCCATGAAAGTCATGAGTTCATGGCCTGATGTATTATCGACCAAATAATCGATATGCGGCATCGGGAAGTTATCTTTCGGACACTCCTTGTTTAAATCCGTGAAATCAATACATAGTCTCCAAGATCCATTAGACTTGCGGACGAGCACAGGGTTCGCAAGCCATCTTGGGCATTTCACCTCTCGAATCAGTTTGTTGTCGAGCAACTTTTTGATTTCACTATTCATTGCCGCATACTTTTCCGGACTAAACTTTCTACGCTTCTGGATAACTGGAGTTTGTATTGGATCAAGGTTGAGGGAATGACATGCATGTTTTGGATCAATTCCAACCATGTCCTCTTGCGACCATGCGAACACATCCAAGTTTGCTTGAAGATAAGCAATCGTTTCGCTCAATTGCTCGGTAATTACAACCAATGAATACTTCTAACTCAGTCCTGTTCGGTCGATGTTTATAGGCTCCAGGTTGTTCGGCGTGTGTTGCTCGCTTTTTTTTTGTTTCCACCGAGGATCTTGAATGGACCCCGGTGTTAAGCCATCAACCTCCATGGGTTCAAACCTATCACGAGGTTCTAGGTCCGCTGGCTCGCTTAGCGGATCAATATTCATTATATCCGGGAGATCCGGGACATGAATTGCCTTCCAGATTATGTGTTCACAAGATTCCGTGTTCGCTGAGTCAGGTTTCGTCAAATTTGTGTTCGCCAAAGATATGTTTGAACATGTTGGTAACATATTTGCCTGTTGGCTTGACTCACCGATCTCCCATGTTCGCTCCATCATGTTAACAATATTTTGTTTTTCTGGTGCACATGATAGCAAATAATCTCGAGTTTTCTTCTGATCTCCTTTTACGCTACCTGTTCCATCTTGTGTTGGAAATTTGACACAGTAATAGTAAGTAGAACATGCCGCTTTAAATTCCTGAATAAATGGGCGACCTAGGAACCCGTTATAAGTAGACGGAGCATCGACGATTACAAAATCTAGCATTCTAGTTCGTCGGATCTCCGGATTCAGAGTTGATTCTAACTCGACTCCTAACCTAATCATACCATAAGGTCGGGTTACAGATTCCCCATAACCCATTATGGTATGATCACATGGTTCAATATAACTGCTCAAGTCCCCAACTTGCTTTTCCATCTGGTGAAGGGTGTTGACGAACAAAATGTTCGCATAAGCTCCGTATCAACCAGAGGCAAAGGCACCTTCAACCCGGCGAGACGAAAGCACTAATGGTTAAGGAGTCATTGTGGGGAGTTATTATACCGCGAGAGATCGCCGTCCAAAAACATGATTTGGTGTAAGGGTGGCGTGCTAGCTGATGTGCTCGCCACCTTTACCTGATGAATGCTTTGCATGGCACACATCTCCATCTTCTTACGTCTGTTCGATAATGATGGTGCCTGGTAACATCCACCCACTGGACCATATTCAGGACGTATCATGTGAATCTCTTGACTTTCTCGACCTCTTCCCACAGTAGGAGGCCCTCTTTTGGGTAGTAAAGGACCTCTTACGTGATTCTTCGGGATCACTGTCAGATGTTTGTTCGGCCTTTCGCTTAACCCTTCGGTCTTCTGTTTTTTCTGTTCGGGAGTCTCTGCTCGCCGACTTTTTTAAGAATTGGGTAAGACGATTATCTTCGTATAGCTTCCAAAGTTGGCGGAGTAAATCGCGACAATCTTCTGTATTGTGCCCGATGTACTCGTGATAGTTACAATATTTGGAAGCATTGAGTCGATGTTTGTCCATTATAATTCTTCTCGGCCTATCCAACATGTCCCGATCTCTAATTTGGTTAAAATTGTTTTCCCTTTTTGAACGCCTGAAGACTTCGTAGGGCGTTTGCTTCTTCTCTTTCTTCGAATGGTTTGAAAGAGCCTGGGGGTTTGTACCCCCCTTCATTCATCACTTTCTTACCAAAAAATTTCTTAGTTGTAGGTTCCTGACCCAATCGTGACTGGGCGAGCAAATCTTGCATGACTATGATTTTGGCCGCTCGCTCTCGGAACTCTGAATATGTGTTCGGCCAGTCTTGATGCATGGCCTTCCACATGTCAGTATTTAGAGTCAGGCCCCCGACCACCGCGAGGATCTTGGCATCCTCTTCAACTGGGGCTCCATGATACAAACATTTATCAAATCTTTCTATGTATGCTCGATCAGACTCACCTTTTAGTTGGGAAAAATGTGTCAACCTTTGTTTTGGCGCTGGGCGAGCACACATGGATGAAAAGTGGGACAGAAATTGTTGTCCCAATTGAGCGAAAGATGTGATAGACGCAGCGGGCAAAGTAGAAAACCATCTATGTGCCCGATCACCCAAAGTCATGGGGAATGATCGTAAGATCAAGGCGTTAAATGCTCGTGGCACCCATTGCAATCATAAAGTCTGAATATTTGTTGAGATGGACATGTGGGTCAGACTCAGCATCGAACATGGGGACTGGTGGTCGAGTCTTCGCTACTTTCTCTTGTATTTTGGCCGCCATGATCGCCGGTGATAGTGGCGAGCAGGGTATTGTGCTCGCCCGAGGGTGGCCTTTGGTCGCGGCCAGGTCGGCCTGTAATCCCTCGATGGCTTTCTGCATTTCCGCAAATTTTGTGGAACTGACAGACTTGGATCGGGGTTGTTTCCCATCATGAGGACCCAGTGGGTCATGCTCATGATGGGGCAGTCCCCCTTTACAAGCTTGTCCTTGACTACCCAATCGATGATGGATAGACAATTTTATTCCTGCCGATTTTTGTTCGGCATGCGGACGATCATGAAGATCTGTGTGCGGGCATGTTTATTGGTTGTTCCTTCCCTGGATCATGTCGCCTATTATTGTCGATTCGGTCTTTGGCGGAAAGCCTCAAGCGTCCAAATGCTGAAGGTCTAGACCCCTGAGGCGGTTCATCATCAGACGTATCATCGGCTTTTTATTCGCCCGCTTTTGCAGTTTTCTTTTTAACTTGCTCGCTATCAGGTGTATGCGAGCGTCGTTCTTCATCTTCTTGAGTTTTTAGCTTAGCCAACTCTTTTTCGGCCCTCTCTTTCTGTGCTCGCAACAAGAAAGTGATGGCCTTTGTTGTGGCCGCCTGATCATTGGAAATATCCTCAAGATTGATGGTCTCCCCTATCTGATCTTTGTGAGGCTGGCGCTGAGCCTCTTTCCGGTCATGTGGTCGGCTTTGTCCCGACCTCTCTGTTTGTGTGTTCCTAGATTGAGGCATTTTATTTCTTTTTTCTGCCTCGGCTAACTAAGGGTTTGTGTATGTGTTGGTTTTTTGGTGAAGTACCCTCCTTCTAGCGCCAATTGTCGCGAGTCATTTTATTTGAGGAAAATGATGTAGCTAATTTGATAACAACTCACAAACAAAACATGCACGTGTAAAATAAAATGTAAATAAGATGAATTTGTTGACCCAGTTCGTCAGGAAATGACTACTCTGGGGGCATACCAAGCCAGGATGTGGTATTGCGAGCTTTACACGTACAATATTTGATACACCTTATGAAGATGAATCGTTACAGGAAGATAATTTGGAGAGTTAGCATATGAGTGATAGGGTTTCTGTATGTGTGGATAATCACTCAAATTTTTTTTGTTCCTTGCCTCTCATGTGTGGGTATAACTCTTTCTGGGAAATTTTTCTGAACCTTTCTCTTCTTCTTTTTTCTTCCTTTTATAGCACTCCGACAAGCATGAGCTGGGTTGGCAAGCATGAGCTGGAGACTTCGGGTCATGCAAGAATCCAGATGATATTGCCACGTTCCCAACTTCGTCTTCTAGATTGATCTTGGAGCTTGCTTGTCTGTAAGGCACTCTTTTGGTTGTCCAAATTAATCTTTTGCTCGGTTGGATGCTTTGTTCGCCCCTTTAACCATGTCAGTTTCATGCTGGAATACTGTCCTCCTATAGCATACTGAGCCCTCAGGATGTCCGGGTCTTCGGGATATCTGAGTGTCAAGCACTCTGACCCTTCAGGATGCCTGAGTCTTCAGAATGTTGTGCTGCGAGCATACTGACTTTCAGGATATCTGAGCTTTTCAGGATATCTGAGTTGCGAGCATACTGACCCTCAGGATATCTGAGCCTTTCAGGATATCTGAGTTGCGAGCATACTGACCCTCAGGATATCTGAGCCTTTCAGATATCCGAAAGTTGCGAAATCTTGACCCTCAGGATATCTGAGCCTTTCAGGATATCTGAGTATTTTGGCCGCCTGAGTCCTCAGATTTGTTCGTGGCCTTCTTGACTTAACTCATCTGATTCCTTCTTTCCTGACTTGAGTGGCGAGTATGTTTGTTCTGGGTGACATGTGGTGAACTGGCCAAACAAACTTTTTTGGTCAACGGACGACGAGCACACTTGTCCAACAGGTTTGACTATTTTAATAAATACTACACGTGTCGTTCTTACGTGTTCGATTAATCCTGAATTATTATATCGAACACAACAACCCCAAAAGGAGATAGGTAAATTGGCTTGTGCCATCATGTACGTTGTCATCTCCAACAATGTTCGATTCCTTCTTTCAGTCACACTATTTTGTTGTGGCATATAAAGAGTTGTCAATTGTCGAATTATTCCTTTTTCATTACACAGTTCCTTGAACTGATCAGACAGATATTCACGTCCTCTATCGGTTCTTAAAACCTTTACAGTTCTATCCTTTTGATTCTCAACCTCATTTAGGTATCATCTAAAGCAATTTAATGCCTCATACTTGTGAGAAATCGAATAGACATAACCAAAACGTGAATAATTATCAATAAAAATAATGAAATAGAAAGCTCCATGACGTGCCCTCACATTAACAGGATCACATATATCAGAATGAATTAATTGCAACAGAAATTCAACTCTAATAGATTTTATAGTCATTTTACCATCAAGACAATGTTCACATTTGGATAACTCAACCTTTGAAGATGAACTCAAAAGTCCGTATTTTATAAGTTGGTTCATCCGTTCTTACCCAATGTTAGAAAAAATTATAATTTTGATGAAAGTTCCAAAACACATGTAATAGGACCAGTCAAACATGTTAGCTGATTGATGACATTGTTAGGAAACTAGCTGACCTGTATAGACAATTGATGTAATAGAATAGGTCTCACATTGAGGGGGAACTCAATGTGAATTAGATAAGTCTTGAAAATCAGAAGAGCTGAAGATCAGAAGACCAGAAAACTCAAGATCTGGAAGCCAACAGAAGACTCATGATATCGAAGACATTAGCAGAGTCACAAGTTGTGCTAAGACAACATGGACCAGAAGACTCAAGGTAGACTGATCAGTAAAGCTCAAAGCCAGTTAACCTCGAAGATTATTCAACAAGTTATTCACTAGATCAGACAAGAAGAATGTCAACCAGTTAAGTCTGACGAGCGCCAAATATGTGTACTTGTCAACCTACCAAAGATCGACATGTATGTACTTGATCTGACAGAGCACATGATGTAGTCTCAGGGTCAAATGACTAAAAATGACAAAAGTGCACGCTTATAGCATGACATTTCTGAGAACGTCACTTCATCTCTACAAGCTACCTAAAATAGCCTGAGATTCAAATTGCTCTCCAATGGCTCTTTGATCTCAAGGTCTATAAAAATGGGATAACTCCTTCAGAGTTAGACACGGAAATTATCAAGCATTCAAGCCTTCAAACATTTATGTAAGAACACTCAAGAACATCAAGCATATCTTCAAGTGTTCATCCCATATCCTCCTAGAATAATTATCCCTCTTAGCTTTTAGGCTAAACATTTGTTAGGGTTAATTCCTAGTTGGAACCAAAACAACTCTTTCCCAAACAAATCATGTTAGGTTATTTTTGTTAGCAAGATTGTAAGTTAGTTGGACTAGCTTATTATGGGATTGTTAGAGTGAGAACTCAGTAAACATCTGATTGTACTGTGTTGCCTAACACACTAAACTACGATGGTTGGTTAGTAAGTCCTCTGCTGATAGGGAAGAGCGGACGTAGGAAAAGTTCTCAGAACCACTATAAAAATCTTGTGTGATTTACTTGTTTTACACTTTCACACAACTGATTTTAGAAAAACATGCATATGTCTTGAGAAGGATCCATTTAGCATCAAGCTTACTGATCAGATCAACCTGATCTTTTATCAGCTGATCTGGTAAAACCTTAAGATTGTTTTAAAGCTTTTCACACAGGTTAAGAAAAGGCTTTCACACATCTGCTAAGCTGATAGACGTCCAACTGACCAACTGAGAAGCAGTCAGTAGGTTGGATATTGTTGGGATTATACTGGAAAGTATGCTTTTACTTTGTATAATCAAAACTGAATTTTGGACTTATTTACTGAAATAAATTGTTTATCACCGATGCTTTAAATATCATTGAATGTTACATATATTTATTGCATAATTGTTCATTAAATCGTACGTGTTACATTGTAGTTAATTTAGTGATACCAGATCACAGAAGATTAAATTAACAGTCCCTTGTAACTAAAAGTACACCATTCACGACCTAGATGGAAATGAACAATCCACCGTGAAAGGTTGAAGTGTAAGGCTCGGATTGACTTGTCTTGACCAAGAGATTACACTAGTGCATGACTGATGCACTGCATAGGACCTACAGGAGGACAAATTCTTCAGAACTGAACAAGGAAGAATTAGACCTCAATGGTTCGTTATTTCTTAATCTTCGTTCCTTAAATAGGATCATGTGTGATTGGTAACTATTGCTTTGACTTATCATGGGTAGAGAATCAATAAGATTCAATACTTTTTATCCTTGGCAATATTATTGGTCACATGTGATTGCTAAGATTTAATACGGAGAATCGTGTGCAAGTACGCTTGTTCGATTTGCCCCCTTGGGAGGTTCATAAGCTTTATCATACTAAATCTTGCAAGTGGAACTAGTTTCCTGTATGGATAATAATGTTGAACCGTTCCTTGACCAAGGACAAAAGATATTAATTAACGGAAAGTTATTTCAGTGGCTTGAATTAATTAATGGGCTAGATAATCTTAAACACGGAAATAATAACCGGAGCCATATTGACCGTAATATGGGTTAAGATGGATAGTGCAATATTAATTATGTAGTGGGATTAATTAATATTTATGGGCTTGAATAATATTGTGGCTCAATATTGATAATTCAAGATCCATTGGAAGGTCCAATCTTAATTCTCCTAAAGGTCCCCTAAGTAGCCCAACATATAGTCCAATAACTGAAAAAGGTGTTTAAAATAAAATAAATATTGTTGCTTATTTTTTTTCTAATTTTCAAAAAATTATGGATAAAAGGGGAGAAAAATTTTCTTTGAATTTTGTTATGGAATGAGGATATGTATTCTTGGAATACAAGATTATCTCATTAAATTAAAAAAATCTCCCACTTGGTTATCCATAAAGCATATTTTCGAAATTTTGATAATTAAGGAAAGATAATTTTCTTGAAAAAAATAAAATATATGGAAGATATGTATTTTTTGAAATACAAGAATATCTCATAAATTCAAGAAGATCCAAATCTTGGAATCTTGCTCTATAATTTTCGAAAAATACTCCATAACAAAGAGTAGGTGGGATTTTGCTGAATATTATAATTATGGGAAAAAGAATATAGGAGATATATTCAAGATTTCTTGGAGATCAAGAAAAGATTTTCCCACATTGTTTTTGCCCTAAAGATTCGACCACCTCCACTCTATAAATAGGGGATGATTCTTTCATTCCCAAGTACAATTTCATGTGCTGGAAAAATTAGTAAATCCACAAAGGTTGTGCAACATAATTTATTTTCCTTTTGTTAATTGTTCGCAAGCGTCCTACCACCAGATAGTCGAGCAAGGATTAAGGGAATACTTGGGAAGTTCTTTTGGTGTGTCTAATAAACAAAGCCATTGCCGTCCCAAGAGGTACGTTCACGTAAACTCGTAGAATTCCGCATGCGTAGGATTTACGTGATTTAATTATATGCATGATTTGTTGTTGGATTATTATTTGAATTAATATAGGATTAATTCATGCTAATAATAATTATGAGAATTAAATTTGTATTTAAATATTCATCACGAATAGATCTGTGCAACTTATTCCCCAACAACTGATATCAGGGCCACGGTTTCGGGCTCTGAATTTTATAAATTGTAATTTAATTCGTTGTCATTAAATTTGAAATTGGATAGTATAATTGCTAGATCTTTTTTGCAGGTATCCAATTGTCATGGAATTTAATGTGTTTATTTATGCATGCATATAAATTGTGGTTTTTAATTCGATTCGTTCGGATTCGTTTTGCCTCGTGAGAAAATCCACGAGTAGATTACGATTTGTTTGATTTGATTAATGTAATAGACTAGTCTAGATCTAGGTTTATTTATTTTTTGTAAATAAATTGTAATCGGATCGGAAACGGAGGCAGAGACAAAAAATTAAAGGATAAAATCCAGAATCGGGCGTAGGCGGCGTACGTCGCGCGAAACGTGCTAAGGGAGGCACGCTGCGACGCGAAGCACGCAGCACGCGACGGGCGCAGGCGCGCCGAGGCCGAGGGCCGAAGGCGAGATCGGCCGAAAGACGGGCGGGCGATAAGCGCATGCCGCGCCGTTTTTCGGAGTGGATTGGCAGACGGAGGTGAGCGCCACGGACGCCGCAGCGCTACCAAGTTCAGGCGGCTAAGGTCAAGGCCGGCGAAGACGCACCGGACGATGCGCGCGTGTACGCTGCCGCCTATCGAAAGCCCTCGCCGAGGCCGCGAGACCGACGCTGGCGATGCCTGCCGAGGTCGCCGAGCGGCGCTGGGCGATGTGCGCTATGCCAAGGAGCACGGGCGTGGTTGCTCGGCCAAGGGGCCGGCTGGATGCGGGCGTGCATCCCGGCTGGGAGCTACTTGGCATGGCGTTTCGAGACGGAGTTTTTTTCGAGACGATCGAGTGGGAGAAATTCAAGACGGCGTTTCTTCAAAATCAAGCCAAGAAAAATCAAACCATGACAATTGGATAATTTGTGCTCAATATGTTTATTTTTTTTTAAAACTTTGCTTGATTTATTATTGTGTTATCTTATGATTTATTTAATTTGTTTAAATGTGTTTGCATGAGAGTTGCCCAATGAAAAATCTCACCATAAAAAATTACTAAGTATGTTTAAATAATTAATTGACAATTTTATTCCGGACAATAAAATTGAATTAATTTTGACCTCCATGATTTATTTATTTGTGAATTCTTTTGGAAAATTCCCCCACCGGATTGGGTCAAAAGTTAGCTTTCACATGAATGAATTCCAAATGGATGATTGTGGATTATTACTAGTGGCAACGATGACCCTCCCCACGAGGCTCGCTCAAAGCGAAATAATAATCCTCAGATTTAATCATGGTTATTACTTAGGTATAAAATTGATATGCATATACTTCCCCAAGTCCCCATCAATTTTATATTGGTCAAGTGGGAGCCAACTATTAATCTGGATATTAAAGGTTTGTAAATCGTTTGTTTGTAACCTGCTTGAATGTGTTTAAATAATGACCCACCCCACGTGGCTTATTTAAACTGTTTTGAGATGTTGGCTGATGCATGTTCATATTTTTTTGAGATTTTAAATATGATGAATGTGATCGAACCTTGTGATATATTTGTGCTTATGCATATTATTGTTTATTTCGCAACCTTCTAATCCACTGTCCAATATACTTAAAGACAATTTGCTTACTAGTGAAAACTATTTTGATTGGAAATACAAACTAAAACCTGTCCTAACATCATCACCTTCAAAATGGGTACTTGATACACCAAAACCCGAAAAACCAATTAAGGACGCCGGAATATGGGATGAGATGATTTATGGTGAATGGGAGCTGGCAAATGAATTGATGAAGGATACAATTCTGGCACATATGTCAGATGCGTTGAAACACCTTCATCAAGAATATGAGTCAGCTGCAGACATCTTACAGAATCTCGAAGCGATGTTCGCACATCAGACCCATATGGCAATACAAAGTGTGAAGCAAGAAATTACTGAATTAAAAATGAAAAAAGGGACGACTGCAGCGTAGCACGTCCTTAGGGTTATGGTGCTATTCGAGGAACTTGAGATCCTCGACGAAAAATGTGATTTCAAGACTAAGATTGATTTCATTCTCCAATCCTTACCAAAGAGCTATAATCACCACTATCTTGAGTATCTAATGGAAGATCTAGATTTTACAGTGGATGATCTTGTAAATGCTCTCACTTTGGTTGAAAGGGAAAGGAAGCGCGAGGAAAAGAACTTGGGAAAACATAAATCTTCTTTTCATCCTAGGTCAAGTGGTGATAAGGATGATGAAAAGAGAAGAAAGTTGAACCAAGCAGACTCAAGCATGAGGAAAGTTTTGGAAAGCGGGAGAGTAGGACATTCGAGGGCAGCCTGTTCCAATCCCAAAAGGAATGGAAAGAAAGGTAATTCTCACGCACTAGTTTTTGAAACTTGTTTAGCGGCGTATGCCTCCCATTTATGGGTAGTGGATACGGGATCCACTGATCATGTTTGTTTCACTTTATAGGGGTTCAAACGGACCCGACAACTTAGTGGGAGTGAGATCCTCATCACACTGGGCGATGCTACGAGAGTGGCAGCTGAAGCAGTGGGAAAAGTGCACCTGTCTTTTGAAAATAGAGTTTTAATTTTAAGAGATGTTCTTTACGTTCCGAATTTTAGAAAGAATTTAATTTCAGTTTCTAAACTTTTTCTTGATGGATATTCGGTTACTTTTAATAAAGTTGTTACCATTTCTCTTTTTGATAAATTTATCTGTCATGGAACGTTATCGAATCATCTCTATACAATTAACTATGCACACCACTCACGAAATGCATCCTATAACACATCAACTATTTCCGATAAAAGAAAACGTTCATCAGACGTGAACGAGACACTTCTATGGCATCTAAGATTGGGTCATATAAATCCAAAGAGGATCCAAAGGTTGGTGAAAGACGGTTCACTGGAGTTTCTCCAAGTTGAACCAATTCCAACCTGTGAATCATGTTTGGAGGGTAAAATGACCAAGAGGACATTTGGAGCCAAGGGGAATAGAGCCAAAGAAGTGTTAGAAATCGTTCACACAGATGTATGTGGTCCAATGTCAACCAAAGCAAGAGGAGGTTATGAGTATTTCGTCACTTTTATTGATGACTACTCAAGGTACGGTTATATTTTCCTTATGAAGCATAAATCTGAGACCTTTGAGAAATTCAAAGAATTTAAGGCTCAAGCAGAGAATCTTAGGGAAAAACGTATCAAGTCTCTACGATACGATCGTGGAGGGGAATACCTCAGCGATGAGTTTTTGAACTACTTATCTGATGAAGGGATTGCATCCCAGCTAACTGCACCCGGAACCCCTCAACATAACGGGTTGCAAAGCGAAGAAACAGAACTCTTTTGGAAATGGTTAGATCTATGATGAGTTATACGGATCTTCCCAAGTTGTTCTGGGGTCATGCCTTGGATCCTCGATCAGAATTAAGGTTGTTTGTGGGATACCCCGAGGGAACAAAAGGGTGTATGTTCTATGGTCCCGAAGATCAAAAGGTGGTAATAAGCACCCACTTTAGATTTTTGGAAGAAGACTATATGAACGAAAGAAGACCCAGAAGTGAGATTACCTTAAATGAGCTAAGGGGGCTAACCTCAATGCCAAATGTATAAGATGACATACCAAACGACACACTTACACAACCGGAGTCTCGTCGTAGTGGGAGGGTTGTGAAACCGCCCGAGAGATTCATGGGAATAGGAGAGTCCTCGGACTTGATTCCCGGACAAGACGAATCAGACCCATGGACATATGACGAGGCAATCCAAGACAAGGATGCAGATTCTTGGAAAACAGCAATGAAAGCCGAAATGGGTTCCATGAATCATAATAGAGTGTGGGAGCTAGTCGAACCACTTATTGGGGTCAAACCCATTGGTTGCAAGTGGGTGTAAAAGAGAAAAAGAGGACCGGACGGGAAGGTGGAAACCTTCAAGGCAAGACTCGTGGCGAAAGGTTATACTCAGAAAGAAGGGATAGATTATGAGGAAACTTTTTCGCCCGTAGCAATGCTCAAGTCCATCCAAATTCTCTTACCGATTGCTGCACATCTCGACTTTGAAATTTGGAAAATGGATGTCAAGACAACTTTCCTTAATGGAAGTCTTGATGAAGAGATCTATATGCAACAACCCCAAGGCTTCATTGAAAAAGGCCAAGAACACCTAGTTTGTAAGCTCATGAAGTCCATTTACGGACTCAAACAGGCATCCAGAGCTTGGAACCAATGTTTTGATCATGTTATAAAGTCTTATGGGTTCGATCAAAATGAGTTCGAAAGTTGTGTGTACAAAACGCGTGTCGGAACTGCATTGGTATTCTTAGTACTATACGTAGACAACATTCTGATCATCGGGAACGATGTAAAGGTGTTATCAGACGTAAGGGCATGGCTTTCAAAAACAGTTTTGATATGAAGGACTTAGGGGAAGCCGCACACATCCTTGGGATCAAGATCACTCGAGATCGCAAGAAAAGGATGATAGGCTTGTCGCAAGCTTCATATATAGACACTGTCTTGAAACGATTCAGCATGCCGGATTCCAAGAAAAGCTTCGTACCTTTCAGACATGGAATCCATCTATCCAAGAAAATGTGCCCTAAGACGCAAAAGGAGATAGATGACATGAGAGGCATTCCATATGCTTCGTACCGCCGGAAGCCTTATATATGCAATGTCAGTATTTAGACCGGATATCTGCTTTGCCGTTGGCATGGTGGCAAGATATCAAAGTAACCCGGGGAAAGAGCCAAGGGAACCAAGAGCCCACAAGGCCAACAAACACATTGAAAGGAAATACCATCTTATACAAGAAATCGTTAAGAGAGGAGATATAGAGGTGGCAAAGATAGCGTCTGAAGACAACCTAGCAGATCCATTCACAAAGGGTCTGCCTCAGAATACATTCGAGAGACATGTGGAAGGAATGGGTGTCAAGACCGTTGCCAATCTGCTTTGAGTATAAGTGGGAGACATTATTAGGTTCGTAGGTGACATTATATGTCACGACAGAACTACACGAGACATGTTGTAGTATACTTAAAAAGCGCACTTTGAGTATAAGTGGGAGATTGTTGGGATTATAATTGAAAGTATGCTTTTACTTTGTATAATCAAAATTGAATTTCGGACTTATTTACTGAAATAAATTGTTTATCACTGATGCTTTAAATATCATTGAATGTTACATATATTTATTGCATAACTGTTCATTAAATCGTACGTGTTACATTGTTGTTAATTTAGTGATACCAGATCACAGAAGATTAAATTAACAGTCCATTGTATCTAAAAGTACACCATTCACGACCTAGATGGAAATGAACAATCCATCGTGAAAGGTTGAAGTGTAAGGCTCGGATTGGCTTAGTGCATGACTGATGCACTGAATAGGACCTACAGGAGGACAAATTCTTCAGAACTGAACAAGGAAGAATTAGACCTCAGTGGTTCGTTATTTCTTAATCTTCGTTCCTTAAATAGGATCATGTGCAAGTACGCTTGTTCGATTTGCCCCCTTGGGAGGTTCATAAGCTTTATCATACCAAATCTTGCAAGTGGAACTAGTTTCCGGTATAGATAATAATGTTGAACCGTTCCTTGACCAAGGGCAAAATATATTAATTAACGGAAAGCTATTTCAGTGGCTTGAATTAATTAATGGGCTAGATAATCATAAACACGGAAAATAATAATCGTGAGCCATATCGACTGTAATATGGGTTAAGATGGATAGTGCAATATTAATTATGTAGTTGGATTAATTAATATTTATGGGCTTGAATAATATTGTGGCTCAATATTGATAATTCAAGATCTATTGGAAGGTCCAATCTTAATTCTCCTAAAGTCCCCCTAAGTAGCCCAACATATAGTCCAATAACTGAAAAAGGTGTTTAAAATAAAATAAATATTGTTGTTTATTTTTTCCTAATTTTCGAAAATTATGGATAAAAAGGGAGAAAAATTTTCTTTGAATTTTGTTATGGAATGAGGATATGTATTCTTGGAATACAAGATTATCTCATTAAATTAAAAAAATCTCCCACTTGGTTATCCATAAAGCATATTTTCGAAATTTTGATAATTAAGGGAAAGAAATATTTTCTTGATTTTCTTGAAAATATATTATGGAAGATATCTATTTCTTGAAATACAAGAATATCTCATAAATTCAAGAAGATCCAAATCTTGGATTCTTGCCCTATAATTTTCGAAATTAATCCATAACAAATAGTTGGTGGGATTTTGTGGAATATTATAATTATGGGAAAAAAAATATAGGAGATATATTCAAGATTTCTTGGAGATCAAGAAAAGATTTTCCCACATTGTTTTTGCCCTAAAAATTCGACCACCTCCACTCTATAAATAGGGGATGATTCTTTCATTCCCAAGTACAATTCCATGTGCTGGAAAAATTAGAAAATCCACAAGGGTGGTGCAACATAATTTATTTTCCTTTTGTTAATTGTTCGCAAGCGTCCTACCACCGGATAGTCGAGCAAGGATTAAGGGAATACTTGGGAAGTTCTTTTGGTGTGTCTAATTTACGAAGCCATTGCCGTCCCAAGAGGTACGTTCACGTAAACTCGTAGAATTCCGAATGCGTAGGATTTACGTGATTTAATTATATGCATGATTTGTTGTTGGATTATTATTTGAATTAATATAGGATTAATTCATGCTAGTAATAATTATGAGAATTAAATTTGTATTTAAATATTCATCCCGAATTGATCTGTGCAACTTATTCCCCAACAGATATTAGACCAAGCTGATTCACACGCACTCTTAACAACACTTATCTGATCTCACGATGTTTACGTAAAAAGTTCAAGAAAGTCTATTCACCCTTCCCCTCTAGACTTTCTCCTCACAAAATCCGTTAGGGATCTACATCCAATATGACCTAATCTAGCATGCCAAATATTACCATCTACATAAACATCACTTGATGAACAAACATTTAGAAAACATGAACAATCTTAATAGTAACTAAACGTGGTTCTAATACAATCTAATATCATAAAACCATCATACAGATGTCCAGTACCATAACAAACATCATTCAAACTAATAAAAATAATGTCTTTAGTAAACAACAAAATATATCCTAAACAAAGTAGAACAGAAAAAAAAAAGATTCCTTGTGATATTCGGAGCATATAAGACATCATGCAGGATAAAAGCATGTCCATTGTCCAGCTCAAGTTTACAAGTCCCAACTCCTTTTACTTCAACTCGAGCATTATTTCCTACATAGATTCATCTCTTCCCTCTTGAAACACGACAGAAATCTACATATATTCCTCTGTCTCAAGTTACGTGGTATGTTGCCCCTGAGTCTATAATCCACAAGGATAAGATTCAGTTAGTAAAACAACACTTGAGACATTTACCATACTCAAATTAGAATCAGAAAGATGTTGGGATTATACTGGAAAGTATGCTTTTACTTTGTATAATCAAACTGAATTTCGGTCTTATTTACTGAAATAAATTGTTTATCACTGATGCTTTAAATATCATCGAATGTTACATATATTTATTTGATAACTTGCTCAATAAATAAGACGTGTTACATTGTAGTTAATTTAGTGATACCAGATCACGAAGATTAAATTAATGTCCCCCTCAGAATTAAAAAGTACACCATTCACGACCTAGATGGAAATGAACAATCCATCGTGAAAGGTTGAAGTGTAAGGCTCGGATTGGCTTGTCTTGACCAAGAGATTACACTAGTGCGGTTTAGTGAATCAATAGGACCTCTGGGAGGATAAATTCTTCTAATCGAACTAGGAAGAATTAGACCTCGATGGTTCGTTATTTCTTAATCTTCGTCCCTTAAATAGGATCGCGTGTGGTTAGTAATTATTTCTTTGACTTATTACGGGTAGAGAATCAACGAGATTCAATACTTTATATCTTGGCCAATATTATTGGTCACATGCGATTGCTAAGATTTAATACGGAGAATCGTGTGCAAGTACGCTTGTTCGATTTATACGGGAGGTTCATAATTTTTATCATACCAAATCTTGCAAGTGGAACTAGTTTCCCAAGATGGATAATAATGTTGAACCGCCTTTACTAAGGATAAAAGATATTAATTAATGGAAAGCTATTTCAGTGGCTTGAATTAATTAATGGGCTAGATAATCTTAAACACGAGAAATAATAATCGGGAGCCATATTGACTATAATATGGGTTAAGATGGATATTGCAATATTAATTATGTAGTGGGATTAATTAATATTTATGGGCTTGAATAATATTGTGGCTCAATATTGATAATTCAAGATCCATTGGAAGGTCCAATCTTAATTCTCCTAAAGGCCCCTCAAGTAGCCCAACATAAAGTCCAATAACTGGAAAATGTGTTTAAAAATAAAATAAATTTTGTTGCTATTTTTCCTCATTAATTTCGAAAAATATAAATAAAAGGGGAGAAAGATTTTCTTTGAATTTTGTTATGGAATGAAGATATGTATTCTTGAAATACAAGATTATCTCATTAAATTCAAGAAATCTCCCACTTGGTTATTTTTATGTTATTTTCGAAAATTTTGAAAGAATAAGGGAAATAAAGATTTTCTTGATTTTCTTGAAAATATATTATGGAAGATATGTATTCTTGCAATACAGGTATATCTCATAAATTCAAGAAGATCCAAATCTTGGAATCTTTATCCTTATTTTTTCGAAAATAACCATAACAAGAAAAGGTGGGATTTTATGGAATATTTTAATTATGGAGAAAAGAATATAGGAGATATATTCAAGATTTCTTGGAGATCAAGAAAAGATTTTTTCCTCCCTATTCCATGACAAAAAATCGGCCACCACCTATTTATAAATAGGGGATGATTTCTTCATCCACAAACACAATTTCATGTGCTGGAAAAATTAGTAAATCAACAAAGGTGATGCAACAAATTTTTATTTTCCCTTTTGTTAATTGTTCGCGAGCTTCCTTCCACCGGATTGACGAACAAGGACTAGGGAATACTTGGGAAGGCTTTTTGGTGTGTTTTATCGACGAGACCATTGCCACTCCAAGAGGTTAGTTCACGTAAACCCGTAGCAATTCCGCATGCGTAGGATTTATGTGAACTGTTTATATGCATGATTTGTTGTTGAATTATTATTTGAATTAATATAGGATTAATTCATGCTAGTAATAATTGTTAGAAATAAATTTGTATTTAAATATTCATCCCGAATAGATCCGTGCAATTAATTCCCCAACAAAAGAATTACCTTGTCCTTCTTTTGCTCAGGGCATTCTTGAGCAAAGGGGCCAAACTGATGATAATTATAACATGTCATCTTGCTCTTATCTTTCTTTTTCTTAATCTTTCTCTTTTTCATCTTTCCACTAGGATTGTTGGGAGGATTTCCAGTCTCAGGTTGCTTACCTTTCTTCCATTTCTTCCAGTTTTTCTTTCATCTTGTTTCGAATTGGATTCAGTGAGGTGAACACTAGATGATGACTTAGTTGTTGGGGTTATACGTGAAAGTATGCTTTTACTTTGTATAACAAACTGAATTTTGCACTTATTTATTGAGAATAAATTCTTTTATCACTGTTGCTTTAAATATGAATGAATGTTAGTTATTTATTGCAAACCGTTCAATATTAGTACATATTGCATTGTAGTTAATGTGGTGATACCCGATCACAGAAGATCACATTAACAGTTCCTTGTAAATAAGTACATTTTCACAATCTAGATGGATTTGAACACTCCATTGGTAGAGGTTGATGTGTAAAGCTCAGATTGACTTGTCTTGACCAAGAGATTACACTAGTGCATTGTGATGCACTGAAGCGGACCTACAGAGAGGATAAATTCTTTCGTACTGACTTATGGGATGAAGAATTAGACCTCAGTGGTTGTTGATTTCTTAATCTCTGTCACTTAAATATGATTGTGTGTAATTAATATTCATTGCTTTGATTTATGTTGGGTTTAAACTCAGACATCGATTCTATACTTTGTATTTTGGGCAATATTATTAATTACATGACAATTACTAAGATTTAATACAAAGAAACATGTGCAAGGAAAGTCTTGTTTGATATGTTCCCTTGGTGGGCTCAGAAGTTTTATCATACCAAATCATGCATGTGGATTAAGTTCTGGTGTGGATAATAATGTTGAGTTGTCTATACTCCAATGAATAAGATATTAATTAATATAAAGCTTTTCAGTGGCTTAATTAATTAATGGATAAAATAATCTTAAACACAAGAAGTAATAATCGGGAGCCATATTATCGTAATATGGATTAAGATAGATAGTGCAATATTAATTTTATAGTGGAATGAATTAATATTAATGGGCTGAATAATATTGTGGCTCAATATTGTAATTCAGAGCCCATTAGGAGGTCCAATCTTAATTCTCCTAAAGGCCCCTCAAGTAACCCAAATATAAGTCCATTAATGAAAAGGTGATTACAATAAAATAAATAATTTATTGCCTAATTTATTCCTTTATTTTCGAAAAATATGAAGAAAAGAAAGAAAAAAATTTCTTGGAAAGATTTTATGGAAGATAAGTATTCTTGGAATACAAGATTATCTCATAAATTCAAGAATTTTAGACTTTGACTTTTATTCCTTATTTTTTTTTCGAAAATAATGATTTTATAAGGAGGGAGATTTTGTGGAAAATTATTTATGGGAAAGAGAATATATTGGATTGCAAAAGAATTAAAGATCTTTCCATATCTATTTTTTTAGCCCAAAAATTCGGGTCCCCTCATCTAATAAATAGGGGATGATTTTTTCATCCCCAACACAATTCCAGTCTTGGAAAAATTAGAAATCCACAAAGGTGGTGCAACATATTTTTTCTTTTTCCTTTGTTATAATTGTTCGTGAGTATCTTCCTCCGGATAACGAGCAAGAGCTAAGGGAATACTTGAGAAGGCATTTGGGTTGATCCGTTCCATCGTCTCAACGGTTGTCTCTTCAAGGGTAAGATTCGTGTAAACTCCTATATTCTGCATGTGTAGAACTTTATGTAAATTTATTTGTACGCATGTATATTGTTGGCTATTTGCTATTTGAATTAATAAGTTAATTCATGCTAGTAGTAAATTGTTTATTTAAATTACAGCCCGAATAGATCCGGGCAAAACGTTCCCCAACATTAGCAGCTCTGAGTCGTTCATCTTCTAGCTCAACATGTCGAGTTGCATCAACAAAAATCTTGATACTTTCGTTATGGGTCAAGTTGACCTTCAAGTGTTCCTACTTAGCGGGAAGTGACCGGATAAGAGCTTGAATTTGTTGTTCCTCAGAGAGAATATGATCGGCAATCTTAAGTTCCCTAATCATATTAGACATTTCTCAGATATCTTGTCTAATATTATGATCGACTCTTTTCTTATAAGTGTCGAACTTAATAGTGAGCTGCCTCAGACGAGTAACTGATGTACCTCCATGCTTGTCCCTCATTTATACCCAGATATCATGAGCAGTTGAATGTTGTTCACACTCGCGAATCATGTCATCAATTACCGAACTGACCAGTCACCTCGAGCTGTGGAATTTTTCTTTTTCCACGCAAGGTATGTCTCTTGGTCCCTTCTCCCTTGAGTCCCAATTCCAACTCCAGGATCCTCCATCACATGGTTGATAGTGTCTAAAACATCTTGTTCTCAAGGACGTACCAAATCTTATGATGCCAGGTATCATAGTTATCACCATTTAGTTTCTCGTCTTTGTTCAACTCAGTGATAATAGATTTTGATGTCATTTGTCTAGTATTTGCAAGAAGTGATTCAAAAAAATTGTAATTGTAAGTCCACATGTATTATAAAATTTTATGTAAAGCAAGTTTGACATCCAAGATTGCAAACACAAGATATGATTTCGAAAAAATAACTTAAAGTCATTAATCATCAACCATATCATGCATCTCAAAATTGGATTCAATCTCCAAAACATAAAATTACATAAGTTTTAGCAATTATCAATAATTCAAAGCTAAAACATCCCACTACACAATATGAAATAACAAGCTTATATAAAACATACATCCAACATATATGTAATAAAGCAACAATCATTTCATACAAAAGCATATTTCTAAAAAGACTAACGTAAGTCTAATAAAACAAACTTCTAAAACTAATAGTCATATAAAAATACAACTAGCGACGTCCTCTTAAGCAAAACAAGTCACGTCTACTTCTCACAAGGGACTTAATTTCCTTTTAAAAAGTTTTTGCAGCAGTATTATGAAAAAGATTTGCAAGAGGGTCCAAAGAAAAATTCTTCATCTGACTATTTCTTTTATTCCTCATATTAAGAACACCGGATTGATGAAGTCCCCAATTTCTTAAACATGCTGACCGTGAAGCTTGTTTACATTTTTCATCAACAACATTTTTATTATGACCTCACGACCAGTAGGTACAACATCAAATGTTGATAATTTAGCCCAAAAAATAGTTTGAAGTTCAGGTGTTAGCGAATTAGCCCAAAAAAAAAGAGTGTCCATTTCAGGGCCTACGGTCGATGGAAAAATCTGTCTCAGAACCAAAAACTCCAAGTAGATGTACATGTCATACATACATATAAAGTGGTCTTCTAGAGTTTTATCTTCTTTCATTTTGTAATTCAAAAAACTTTCATGCATTGTTTCCTTTTGGTGAATGTCTCGTGTAGAGACAGTTCTTCTGTGACGCATACCTAGAAAATGAGCAACCAACCAATAAAAAAATAGTTAAACTTACTACACATGAATACAAAACTTACTCATACATAAAGAAAACACATTTCCAAGTATAGTAAGTTAATTCACAAGTGAATTAAGCTCAACTTTGGTCCTCAATTTCATAGATAAATAAATATTTAAACATTCACTGCTCAAATGCCACATAACAATGCCAATTATGAATCTACATAGAAAAACAAGCTCATAGGAATTTTCGATAACAAAAATGGAGTTAAAATGAGCTGAAATGGGTCGGATGAAAATTGAAAGAGAGTGCAATCGCCAGAAATAACATTAAATAGTCCAGAAAATGAGGAAAAATGCGCTGCGCACGCGCACCTAGGCATTGTCATGCGCGTCCAAAAGCCTATGCGCCGATGAGCGTGTGAAGTACACGCGCCTCCCGATACTGTTGTGCGTTCTGTGCACACGCCGCTTCGTTGCTATGCACATGGTTGCCACGTGTCGAAGTTTCGGCAGGGTTGACCATGTTTGAAAGTTTAAAACCAGAAATTACAATTAGGTCCCTAGAAAGTATCTAATTTTCAAAAGACAACCCCTCAAGTTTTTGAAAATTTTCGATTTAGTCCCAAAAATCTATAGAATTATTAAAAACCATTAGTCACTCAATACATGACCAAAATTAACAAATAATACACCAAACAAATCATCTAGGAACGTGGAATCTATCTACACTAATATTTTTCCATGATTCATACAGTATAGTCCTGAATTATCGATCAAAGTCACTGCAAAATTTTCCAAAAAATTATTTTTATCTTGAAAACGGTAAGGCCAAAATTTATGAAAGTCTCTAATATTCATCAACACTATACAACGCATATACAATAAAAAAATTGGCCCCTAATTTGACTGTTTCAAAAAAATCCAAATTATGCAGCGGATTTTAGAAAAAAAATACAGTACGACATGTTTATCAAGAGAATAGAGAAAATATAAATCTCAGGCATCATGCGAACGAGAATCACAATAATGCAAACGAAAATCCAACACATTGACTCTAATACCATTGTTGGATTATTCCTACAAGAAAGAGTACGTATCTTTCTTCTGGAATATTATTTCAGCGGAAGAATGAAATAAGTCGGGTTGAATTCTACATCACACTGGATCCTCTTGGTTCGAAATCCAATCACGCGAACTGCTTTTAATGTTCACAATTTAAGAGCCTTTGATGTAGTGTTTAATGATTTACGTGAGAATTTCTTTCGTAGGTTCTCAAGAGGCATGAAAGCCAGAAAGCATAAATGAGAAGGGAAAGTCTATTTAACGTAACTGCGAAAGTAGTTTTCTCATTTCAAAATATTTCAAATCCTGGGAGAGTTATCCGTAACTAACTCCCAAAAGTATTTAATCCACTTCCTTTTATTTTCAAATTACATGGGTGGATACTTTCAATTACAAACTCTATTCCCTGATTCCCTCCCAATCGCGATTGTATTTGAATAATGACTTTTATTTAAAAAGTCTTCTCTTTCTCTTTCATTATTATCTTTTTTTTTTTTCGAAAATAGTTATACCAACCAGTGATTTTAGAACCGGACCAAACCGGTCGATTCTACCGGTTGAATTGGGAACTGGTCCCGAAACTAATCTGGAAACTCCCTAAAAATTGTTTTATCAATCGAACTAGTCAAAATTGGCGGTTCTTTATTAATTATTTTTAAAAAAGACTAAAATTATTAGGAATTAGGATTTTAGGGTTCATTACTTTCATTCATCTTCATCTCGCGCACGCGCATTCACGACCTTTTTCTCATCCATCACCATTTTTCTGTCCAGTCCGTCGACCGCCGACGCCGCGCACAGCTGTGTCCAAACAAGTTTTTTTTTTTTTTCAATTGTATCACAATTTTTTTATTTAAGGGAGTGTTGGAATCCCTGTTCGTAACCCATACAAAGGGAGTGTAGGCACAATCTGCAAGTATGGTTGATTGTTAGGAAATGGAGTGTGAATTGAGTGTGATCGAGTGCCATAAAAGGGGGAAAGGGGGGCGGAGAAGACGAGGGAGCTTATGACTTAGCTTTTCTTTTAATTGCTTATGACTTAGCTTTTAATTAGTCAAGATTCAAAATATAGCTTATGACTTTATTGTGTTGTTTATGATTATGATTATGACTCTATTGTTTTCTTCAATATGGAATTTATAAGATATATGTTTAAGTTTTTGTAGGTGTATACTTATTTTATTTTCTAACTAAACATAGGAAATATTGAAACAAATTAGGTAGAGATCATTTCAACGGTTGAACCGCCAACAGAACCGGTCCAACTGACTGAACCACTGACCGCTGGTCTGTCCGATTCGATCACTTGTCGATTTTGAAAACACTGATACCAACATCCTACAACCTTATGCTCATAACTAAACCTATTTGTTGGGAAGTTTAATTAAAGGTTTAAGAACATTTCTCTTATAGGGTGTTTTTACTTTTTCTTGTTGCAATATTTAGAGTTTTAACTAATTTTGTACCTGTTTGCAACCACTAATATCTCTAAAAAAAGTGATGTTAAATGATTTTTGTAGCAAAATGAAAAGTGATGTGTGTTTTGAAATAAAGTGATATTAAGAAGTGATAAAAGAAAAATGTGTTTTCAAAAAAATCACTTAATTAATTAATATTTACCAAAGTAAACCTAAACAGTGAAATTGCAATAATACGTGACAAATCAGATCTATCTCCCAAATACCAAACCCAATCCAAGAATCCGCCGAATAAGTACCCAAAAAAATAATCGAGCGAAGAAGAAAAATCCAGAAATTGAATCGAGCGAAGAAAAAGATGGGGTAGCACAAGCAATCATCCAAAGTGAAAGACTTGTAAGTATAAAAAATCCAACCCTAGATTATAGATTTGTTCTTTTCTTCTTCCTAAACTTGAAAAAAAAAAAAAAAACAGTATGTATAATGCCATTCTTTGTTCCAATAAAGAATTTAGGTGAGTTTTAATTTCACCATACGCGAGTTCCTGCAACCTATTTGCCAAAATCATATATTATTGCCAAAATCACCATATTTGAGTTCCTGCAACCTATGGGAGTGTCAGAAATTTGGGATCTTATTTAGCATAATTCATGGATAGTAATTGGCATATGTAATTATTAACCTTATGTGCTCTTTATTAATAAAGACTTCCATAAGATGGGGAGGGCAGAGAGGAATTGTTCTAAAATTTAGTTCTTGGGATAGGATTTACTTGCTGGAAGACAATAATTATAACGGATTTGATCATATGCCCGCAGGTGAGCACAAACTTATATGTCCACCGCTTATGTATACAAGGTCCCCACCATAATTTAATTAGTTTATTTAATTAATTAAATCTTCGATCTCATTAATTATATAAACCTAAACCCTAAACTATGAACTCTAAATCATGAACCATTCGGGCCGGGTGAACCATGAACCACTCAGGTCGGGTTCGAGTTTGGGCCGGGTTAGGTCCGGGTCAGGTAATTTTTTTTTTAATATATTTAATAAAATTGGGTAAAATATGAAATTAATATATATAAATGAGAAGATTGAATTAATTAAAGAAACTAATTAAATGATGCTGGTAACCTTGCATATGTGGCCTTGTATACACATAAATGAATAGGCGATATAAGTTTGTCTTTCTTTCTGCAAGATATGATCAAATTCGATAATTATAATACATAACAAATATATATTACATCTATTAGATTTGCAAGGCCAAATATGAATACCCTCTCTGAGTTGAGGCAGGTCAAATGTTACAAGACAGGAACATGAAAGATAATTTATTAATTAAATCTCCCCCTTTCCATCTCTCAAGCCTTATAAGTATACATCTTTATATTATAGATTCAGCCTCTGAAGCAAAAAAAAATAAATCACAACTCGATCCTAGTGATACTAGTACTTTACCCTCAGCAAGAAATAGACCATGTATTGGTAGACGATAAACTTAATAGCCTAGATTTTAAAATCACAACTCCAATGTAGCAGATAACCTATGCACATATAGAATTTATTCACATCGAGTTTTGAGGCCTTTTGTTCAAGAACAATCATTGTTTCTTCAGGCTGTGGTACTGTAAAGATTGGAACACAACTCTGATTAAGGAAAGTAAATGCATGAGAAAGCAATATTGAGAAACAATTCCAAATAAATGGACATTTAGGTCTCGTTGCCCGGGGGTTAGGTCTCTGCAGAACAAGAAATGCTTGAAATGTAGGATTTTGTAACCTTTGTTATGACCAAATTAAGATGGGGGTTTCAGATTGAGTTAAACAACTATTATTCTTTTGTCTTGCCATTAACCTTGTTGCATCCTGCTTCTTTTCCATTAATTAAGTTGTTGGTGCTTAAAGTTTGATTTGGACTTATTAATTTGAGGTCTCAACTAATGAGACTTATGTCTAGTGTACTAGCTTTAAGTGAGCGAAGCAGATTTCTGGTGGAATTACACACTGGTTCAGTTTCGAGCTTCTCACTGATCATATGGAGCTTGTGAAAAATCATATTATTTCTATTAAATTTTTATTGATGTTATTATTATCATGTTTGCTTATACATTTATAAATATTTCTAAAATAGATTCCTTTGTTTTGAGTTGAAAAAGTACAAGACTTTTCCAATTTGTCTTTGGATCAGAAAGAGCAAGAAACTCTAAAACAACTTAACAAAAGACCTCAATATACTTTGAAGGTATATCTCAAATCATCTTGTTATTGAAAATATGAATCTATATCATGTTTCAGTTTTTCATTCTATGACATTCTTTTTGTGTGTAAGATATATGTATTGTCCTCTATATATTACAGATTATGCCATCAGTTATGTATTATCTATAATCTATAATTTTGTCACATTGCTAGTTATAATATTAACTTAAATTTATGTAGTTATGGGCTCACAAATGCCTTGGACAACATTTTCTGAAACTAACTCCCAAACACACTCTCAACCATTATCTCAATCATCTCAAAGCATAGAAGGTAGTAGAGGACCTGCTCCCATAACAGAACCTAATGTGAAGGCAAGTTGGGATCGTAATGCCACATAAACATTTATCAAAATATGTGTTGAGGAGGCTCAAGCTGGGAATAGGCCTGATAGCCATTTTAGCGAAATTGGTTGGGAAAATATCCAAAGAAAATTCCGTGAAACTACGCACCGAGATTATAAAAGAGTGAAATTGAAAAATCGATTGGATGCATTAAAGAAGGATTGGAGTTTGTGGACTAACTTATTAAGAAATTCTACAGAACTAGGCTGGGATATTAGAAGAGGTACTGTGTAAGCGAGTAAAGAATGGTGGGGTCAAAAGATACATGTAATACATACATGGTTTTTACTAGTCCATTGAATATGGTGTATTAATTGTCAAATTTTGTTGTATTAATTTCATTAATTTGTTCGTTTTTAACTAATACCCGAAGCAGCTAATTTTCAAGTACAAGGGCCTCTGTTGGTGCATGAACAAGAAATATTGTTTTCAGATGTTGTAGCCACCGAACAAAGCGCATGGACTCCAAGCTCTGGTGTGCTCCCACCAAATTTGTTTGATGAACCGAATGTTAATGCTGGGGGGCCATTTAATTACATCAATGACTTGAAGGTGATCATGAACCTGGGCTTGAAGTTGGACCCAATGACCTTGAATTTGATCAATTTTTTGGAAGTGATGACACACAATGCACTAATGCCAATTCAAGTAGAAGCAGGGCGAGAAATGACAGTGGGTTTCATGAGCGTATAGTTCATAATAAACAGAAAAAAAATATCTTCTGCTGATAAGATCGCAAGGTCGATTGACCATATGATTGATAAGTTTATTGTTGGCTCTGCCTCGTGCAATGATTCCACTGGGGAGTACAGTATATTACACTATCAAAGAATGCATTGATGTCTTATACACAATATTAGGGGTAGGGGAAAGTGATAGGCTATGGATGTTGGCAGTACGATTGTTTCTGGAACCTGTTGTGAGGGAGTTGTTCTTATCACTTAGAACAAATACAACTCGCTTGAAGTGGTTGCAAGAACAGTATGAGAGAGATATATCACGAAATTCATCCTCAATACCCTCTGCTTATGCATCCCATGGAGATTCTCATCACAATGATGATGCATCTTCATGTTGAAATGATGTGATAACGATTTTTGTTATGACTTTTTGTGATGTGCTTGTTTAAAGATGTTATTATATTTTCACTCTATTTTGTGGGATAATTGTGGACTGAAATGACAGTTAGACTGCATATATGTAAGAAATGGTTGTTTGAAGATGATTTTTTTGGTGTTATTATGTAAACAATATCTTGTTGTTTATATTTTTGTAGAAGTGATTTATGTATTACATCTTTCGATATATTTTGTACTTATACATAAATTATCATTTTTTTCACAAAATGATGAGCAGGGAATCAGATATCAGTGTGACTTCTATAGACATATCATCAAGTGTTGACATTTTAGATGATGCTTTGAGTGAGGAAGAGAGTGGTTGTGCTACATCAAAACATTTAGATGAAAAGAAAAAAAATTATGAGTGCTATTGCAGTCAGTGCATCAGCTTTTTATGAAAATTATTCAAATAAAACTCGTTGTTATGATAAAGATTACAGTGGATGGGCTGCATTAATGTCCATAATGAATGGAAATCTCACACGATGTCATCGGTTGTTTAGGATGCATAAACATATATTCTTGAAGCTGTGTGCTTTATTGGTGAATGACTAAACGAGGTATGTCCCTGTTGAAGAGCAATTAGCTACTTTTATGATGATTGTTGGGCCACATAAAGGAAATAGACAAGTTCAAGAGTTTTTACAGAGGTCGGGTTCACAGTTGGTAGATCATTTCATGCTGTCTTACAAGCTTGTACAAATATGTCAATTGATTGGGTCAAACCTTTCAACAATTTTGCAACTACTCCTTCCAATATTAAAGACAATTCAAGATATTATCCTCACTTTAAGGTATGTTATAATTTATATTTTGCAGAATATAAGCTAAAATAGTGATGATTTCATAACATATATCTTTAATTTATAATGAATTGGGATTGCATTGGCGCAATAGATGGCACACATGTGAAGGCGTCAATAACAAGTCATTTGCAAACTTCATACATTGGTAGAAAGGGTAGGCCAACACAAAATGTTATGGTTGCATGGATTTTAATATGTGCTTCACGTTTGTGTTGCCTGGTTGGGAGGGAAGTGCCCATGATACTAGAGTTTTCTATTCTGCTATAAGAGATGCATCAAAGAATTTTCCAATGCCTCCTAAAGGTGAGTTGTTTCTAATAGTTTTACTTTTCATATTATGACCAATTTGCATGTCATAGTAATCATTCTATATTTTTATTAGATAAATACTATCTGGTTGGTAGTGGTTATCCCAACACTACAGGATTTCTTGCTCCGTATAAAGGTCAAAAATATCACATTCCATAATTCAGACGAGCTTTTGTGTACAATAATCAATATGAAACATTTAATCATATAAATTCCTCACTACGTTCTGTCATAGAACGATTATTTGGAGTATGGAATTTTTTTTTAAATTATGGATCAAATGCCGGTCAACATTTCATGGCCGAATCAAATTGCTCTAGTCTCAGCTACTACGGCAATCCACAATTTTATTCGTATGTCTGACCAAGATGATGATGATTTTCTTGGTGCAGAACATAATTCAGGCAAACCTTCAGGAGTTGCTGATGAAAGCGATTGAGATAACCATTCTGGCAATTCACAACAAAATATATCATTTTCTGATAATAATTCTCATGTACTGTTAATTTTTATACTTAACTATATTAGTTTTTTATCAACTAATTTTTGGTCAGCAATTTTTTTTTGAAAAAAAGTATCACTCATATCTTTGATCAGCAACTATGATTACCAAACTATGTATGGTGTTAAAGAATCAATAAGTTAATACTTCATTTGTTGGACTTTTTCACGATCTTTAATCTCTTATGGATTCATCTTTATGATTTACGTGAGATATATTTTACTGATTATGCACAATGTAAATACATAATATAATATTGAAGATGTGGCATTTGATCTGCGAATTGCTGGATGTGGAAAATTAGAGGTTTTATTTTATGACAACATGTAGTTTCCTTAGTGTACATGCAGATTGACGTATTAGATTAGCATTTTTTTTATTTTTAAGTAATTTTTTATTGTGAAGATTATCATCAGGTTGGTTTGATCACTTGCTTTTTTTTTTTTTCTTAGTCATGGGTGTCAAAGTCTTGTTTGACAGTATATAAGCCAAACAGAGCATTGGAAAATCCACCCACAGAAAATTCAACTCTTAATTCTCTAGAACTATTTATATATGAGGTACACTTGCGTGAGATCATCTCACATTGAGACGGGGTGTAATTTGGATATTGACTCTTTAACAATTTGGGAGGAGTTGATATTGATTGTGCTAAATTGTACTTCGTCTCATGCATGAGACCGTTTCGTACGAGTTTTAGTCTTTATATATTAATCATGGTTTCCAATGTTGCATATGTTGGGGTTATACTGGAAAGTATGCTTTTAATTTGTATAACCAAACTGAATTTCTTATTTATTTTATTGAAATAAATTATTTATCACATGTTGCATTAAATATGAATAAATGTTATATATATTTACTGCATACCCGTTCGATAAAGTCAGTACGTGTTACGTTGTAGTTAATTTGGTGATACCAGATCACAGAAGATCAAATTAACAGTTCCTCGTGACTAAGTACAAATTCACAACCCAGATGGAAATGAATAAACCATCATGAAAGGTTGAAGTGTAAGGCTCAGATTGACTTGTCTCGACCAAGGGATTACACTAGTGCATTATGATGTGCTGAAAAGGACCTACAGGAGGATAAATTCTTCGGTACTGAATATACAAGAATTAGACCTCAGTGGTGCGTTATTTCTTAATCTCCGTTCCTTAAATAGGATCGTGTGAAATTAATAACTATTACTTTGACTTATGATGGGAAGAGAATCAATACGATTCGATACCTTGTATCTTGGGCAATATTATTAATTACATGACGATTGTTAAGATTTAATACGGAGAATCGCGTGCAAGTACGGCTTGCTTTATTTGTCCCCTTGGTGGGCTCAGAATCTTTATCATACCAAATCTTGCAAGTGAAAATTTATTTCCGGTATGGATAATAATGTTGAGTTGTCTTTACTCCAAGGACAAATATATTAATTAATATAAAGTCTGTTCAGTGGCTCAATTAATTAATGGACTAAAATAATCTTAAAAGCGAGAAATAATGACCGGGAGTCATACTATTGTGAAGTCGTAATGTGGGTTAAGATGGATAGTTCAATATTAATTTTATAGTGGAGTAAATTAATATTAATGGGCTTGAATAATATTTTGGCTAAATATTAAAGCTTCATAGCCCATTGGAGGTCCAATCTTAATTCTCCTAAAGGCCCCTCAAATAGCCCAAACTAAAGTCCAATTAATGAAAATGAGAAGAACATATTTTGCCCTATTTTTCCTCAATTATTTTCGAAAAAATTGGGTAGGAAGAGAGAAGAGATTTTCTTGATTTTCTTGGAAAGATTTTATGGAATATGTATTCTTGGAATACAAGTTTATCCCATAAATTCAAGAAAAGTCAAAGATCTTATTTCTTTCCTAACTAATTGATATTTTTGAAAATATCTCTAATATTAGGAGGTGCGATTTTGTGGGATATTTTATTATGGAGAAAATAATACATTTGATATATTCAAGAATTCTTGGAGATCAAGAAAAAGATTTTCCCATCTTATTTCTAGGTCAAGAATTCGACCACCTCTAGTACTATAAATAGGGGATGGGTTTTTTATCCCCAGGTGCAATTTCATATGTTGGAAAAATTAAAAATCCACAAAGATGGTGGCCAAATATTTTATTTTCTCTTTTATATTAAAATCGTTCGTTGATAATCCTCCCACCGGATTACGTTCGTGGACGTGGGACATATTTGAGAAGATACTTTGGGTTGATCCATCGTCTCAACGGTTGTCTCTACGAGAGGTTAGTATTTACGTAATTCCTAGATTCTGCATGCTTAGGTTTTAGGTGAACTACGTGTACGCATGATGTTTATTTGCTTATTAATTATTATGTTAAATTGGTTTAGGATTAATTCATGTTAGTAATTAATTGATTAATTTAAATATGTATTTAAATTCAACTCGAATAGATCCGGGCGCCCCTAATTTCCCAACAGCATAGAAGTCATTTCTTAGTTAGGAGCACATAAATATTGCATAGAAGTTTGGAAAAAATGTTCTTATAATATACTCGACCTGTTTTCTTGAGTAAACTAACATAAAGCTATAAGAAAAGTAGTGTAAAAATATTTTTGTGGCATTAGGAAGGGGAGTTGAGTTCACAGGAAACATTGGAAGGTAACTTGGGTAAAAATTTCCACAAGGATTTCATAGTTTCTCTATCATTAAGAACCTCTGTAGAAAATAGAAAAATGGAAGTTGTGTTATTGGTGCAAGAATGTTCTTATTCTATTGGAGACAGGATGTTCTTATTCTATTGGCTTAACTCTCATGTTATATAAGTTGGAAAAACTAGATTTCAAATTTAAATTTCAAAATTTGATCATGCGTTATATCCATTTTATTGTTTCAACATTATGTTTTGATCAATATTTAGCAGTCTTGCTTCATAAGCTTTCACGTTTATTGGTATCTAGAGAAGTGGCTCATTTCTGGTTAGAATTGCATGTAATGGCTCGATCATTTGCCTAAAAAATTTGTGTGTTGTTTTATTAAGCATCCATAGTTGTTTGTTCTATTCATCCCTCAAGCTCTTATTTTATACATATTGCACAATGCATCAAAAGGTCCCTAAAGTATCGAAGTATTAAAAGAACATATGCATGATATTTTATGGAAACAACAAGTGAAAAAAGTAGCAAGTTATCACAGGCTATGGGTTGAAACCCAACCCAATTCAAAAGACGCAGGGCACCAATAAAGAGACATACCATAATTTGAACCAGCATGAACGAAACAATTAAGCAAGAAGTAGAAATCCTCAGCCCGTATTGTACGTTTTCATGCCCATGCAACATCACCCTTAAGCAAAGAGATATAAGCATCAGAGCCTGTGAGACTGTGAACGAAACAACTAAGCAAAGAAGTAGAAATCCTTAGCAACATCGCCCCTTAATCAACTTTTGTCTCCAATAGCAATAATAGAAGAATAAAGTAGTTGAAGAATATCATTTTCATTCTCCCAACATATCAGATTATTTTTTAATTCTACCAACTTTAAGAAACAGCAACAATGCTTATAGAAAAGGGATAAGATTGGCAAAAATCACAGTATTAGCATTAGAAAATGTGTCCTTGATTCACCAAATCACATCATCTCATGGCATACTAGTTTTAACTATAAATCAAAATACAAAAGAGTCCCATAACCTCTTATACATAAGAGGAGGTGCCTATATAAAAAGCCACATAATCTAGTGGTACAATTTAAAGTTCAAGTTCTATGTGAAAAAGATGTCCACCGATAAATTATAGATACAAAAGATGTCAAAAGGGTTTATAAACCACCAACCATAATATATACTCCCTCCGTCCCCAAAAAGTATGCTCGCTTTCCTTATTTGTCCGTCCCCTAAAAGTATGCTCATTCTTTTTAAGGAAATAACACTATGCATTACCCCTTAATTTCTACCCTTTTTATCATCATTTATTTACAATATATGCCACTCAATTTACCCATATTAATTTTTAAACTACTCCAATTAAAATCATAAAACACCGTTTGACATTAATTAGCACACCACTAAATCTAACCAAACCCCACCCACATTATTACTTTCGCGTTCATCTCTCTCTTTCTATCTATGTTCATCTCCCATCCCCACAAACCCTAGCACCCGTCGCTCGTGTCTATCCTGATTTCTGCTCGAGTCTCTCTTTCTCTACCACTGAAATGGACGTAGGTGAATCGCGTCTATCCCGATTCACAAAATTTTGATGTTACTGAGTGTATTTGCCACTGTGGTTCGAAATCTGAAAGTGTCGAAGACACTTTTGCTTCAGATCCCAGATATTTGATGGTGTTGGGTTTATTTTCAAGTGTTGTTCGAAATCTGAGAGTGTCGAAGACACTTTGTTGCCTGATTCCCAGATTGTCGATACGGTGGTGCCCGAGCTTGAGTTTTTCAACATGGTAGTCCCGATTCCCCAGGTTTGATGAATCTGATTTTTTAAATATTATTCTGTGTTAAAACGCTCTGTATTTATCCCGTCTTAATCTCATTGTTAATTTTTTGGTTCGAAGATGCTTACAATTTGTTTATTTTGGTTTGAAGATGCTCCTGTAATTTCGGCTCTAAGATGCTAGTACAATTTATTTTCTCTATTTTTATTGGGGCATATGTGCTCAATTTAATGGGGCATTCCAAGAATTGACAGTGAATTTTTCTATTTTCCAGGTTATGATAGATATTGTGGCCCCCGATTTCCCAGTTTTGAAATCGTGTTGCCTGAATCTGTTGGGGTCAAAAAAATTTCAGGTTAATTGCTAATAGCCTTTTCCACTTTAATTAGCAAGTGGTTGATCTACCAACAATACCTTTAATACTTTTTGTACTTTTCTGCTTTTTATATTTAAATTGTTGGGAAATGAATTTAATAAAGAAGATTTTGATTAGATCTAAAAACCCCTGAGTATGACATGTTCAGGATAATCTTGATAGATGAGTCAGGATTCAGTTTTAGAGTGTTCAGGATGTTATCTGCACAATGTATAGTCAGCAGATATAGATCAGGATAGATTTTGAAGATTCAAAGACTCAAGAAAGTTTAAAAAAAAGCAATATGAAAATCGGTTTCAAGACTCAAAGGAGATCGAGAATCAAGACTCGATTATGAGATCGAGAATCAAGACTCGGATGAGATCGAGAATCAAGACTTCGGCATGAAGACTCAGTATATCATTCAGTATATCTCTGAAGACTCAGAAGACATCAAGACTCGGAAAGATCAAGATATCAAGATCAAGTCAAAGGATCTTGAAGGCCGCGAATTAATTGAACACTTTCAAGAATGTCTTGAATGCTCGATATATCCCTGAATGTTCCGAACCAATCAAGCCGAGGAATATAGCCGTTGGAATCCAGCTGACGTGGACCAATGAGAGGAAGACAACCAGCCTGGAAAAGTTGCAGAACTTACAAAGAATAGTATGGATTTGAATATAATTCTCTCCAACGGTAACATTCAAATCCACACTATAAATACAAGTTCTTCCTACATTATTACGTGTGGAAGTGTGGAGAAGATAGCAACGATGCTACAGAGCTAAGAGAACATATATCAAGCTTTCCCACCCTAGAACACAAGTCTGTAGAGATACAAATATATTCAAAGAGTGTTCTAGAACTCAATCTAAGCAACCCACGATGTATCCTACGCTTAGAGAGATTTTCCCAACCTTAGCATTTAGGCTAAACAAATGTAAGGGAAAATCTCACCATAGTTGGAGACAACACCAAACTCAAACCCCATTCTCGTAAGAGATAAGTAGTGGTGAAGTGAGGTAGTTGTTAGGCAATCCCGAGAGAGGGTGATAAGTCCCGATTGGAGTGTGAATTCGTTAAATATCTAGAGGCGAGCCCGAGAGGGTGATAAGTCCAGTTTGAGTTAGTAAACTACAGAGGTAGTCAGAAAACTCAGAGTTGTAAAGGTTAGTAAACTACAGAGGTAGTCAGAAAGCCTTAGGAAGTGTTTGAAGGAATTTCCCTAGGAACATGGGAGAGTGGATGTAGGAGCTTGAGCCTCCGAACCACTATACATTGTTGTGTTGTTTACTGTTTTACGTTCTTATCTTGTCATATGCATTCGATCATAAGCAAAACACAACACATGAGCTTGAAAAGAGAAAAATCTGGTATCATCATTCCTTCACCCCTGTTTTATATGCATCACTTGTCATGTTTGCTTCCGCACGCGCAAAATGGGTTTTTCACCGGACCCAACATAAATATTAAATTTTCTTAATACGTGTGCCCAGCTCAATGAGCATATTTATTGGGGACGGAGGGAGTACCTTAGATTATTCCCTAATGATATTATATACTTCATATTAGCTTGTTGAAAGATGTGATAGCTCACGGACCCATACACGAATCGATGGATGAAAATTGAGACGGGTCATCATCATCAAATCGGGCCCTCTTCGCACCCAAAGTACCAAAAAGTCCCATTTTTATTCCAAAAGATGGATCAAAGACAGATGGAGCAGATAATAACAAAATGTGGTTGTAATCTCTTCCAATTGCAGATTGTTTGTCCTTCACATACCCATCCTCATCATCCGCAGTATCAACAATTGGGGGTGCAAGAAGTTTATCAATCTCTTTAATGAATTCAGCTCGTCTTTCTTAGTTCTTCTGTCCTCTTCAGTTGAACGAAAATTATATTCAATCTAACCCTCAAAGGCTCAGTCTGATGCTTGTACCTCTTTGTGAATGGATATTGCTGAAAATAAGACATTAATTAGTTGTTTTCAATTAATTTTTTGTTTTTATGTAAAATGTGAAGGTCCCGATTTGTGAAAAACCCATGTGCGCGGAAGATACCATGTAATGCATATAAAACAGGGGTGAGGGCAGAGTGATTCCTAATTTTTTTCCTTTTAAGAACATGTGTGTGTTTTGCTTATAAACGAATGTATATGGCAAGTAAGAACATAAAGCAGTAAAGAACACACGATTTTATAGTGGTTCGAACGAAATCCCGTCCTACTTCCACTCTTCCCTCTCGAGGCACCGACTTAACTGACTTAACCGACTGGACTTAGTTTAACGTGTTAGTCCAACACCCAACAGATGTTTACCGAGTTCACACTCAAATGGGACTTATCTCCCTCACGGGATTGCCTACCCTCCCTTTCGGGATTGCTAGATGTTTACCGAGTTCACACTCAACCGATCCCAGAAATCAGAAACTAGAATCCCTAGTCTGAAATCATGAAGGACAAACTTAACCTAACTTTTGAGTTTGGGTAAAGATTTGTTTAGTTTCCAACTAGGTTGAGATTTTCCCTTACATTTGTTTAAATTTCAATCTTTGGGATGAGAAAATCTCTCTAAGCTTAGGATATTACATTTGTGCTTAGTTCTAGGGTAGAACACTCTTGAATATATGCGTGTATTTCTTGCTCTGTGTTCTATGGTGAAAATGCTAGATGATTTGGCTCTGTAGCTTCAATGGTGTTTTCACGCATTTCACACACTTCCACACTTTAGAATGAAGGAAGAACTTGTATTTATAGTGTGGATTTGAATATTCCGGATTGGATGGAGTTACATTTAAATTCATACTATTCTATAAACTTTTTGCGGCTTTTTTCGAGGCTTGTTGTCTTCCTCTCATTGGTCCACGTCGGTTTGAATCTAACTGGTTATATTCTTGATTTCTTCCGAGTCTCGGGATCTTGATTCTATCCCGAGCCTTGAGTTATCTGAGCCTTCGAGTTATCTGAGCCTTCAAGTTATTTGAGCCTTGAGTTATCCCGAGCCTCGGGTTTCTTGATTCAATGAGACTTCTCTTGGCGGACCTTATGCGATCAAACATCTTGACACTCGAACTTCTTCAATTCTTCTCTTACGAAATCGGACATCCCGACCCTCTGGTCACATTGACTCGGGCTTTCGATTTCTTCTTTTGATTTGATCGGATTTCGTTGATCGGATCAACACTTTTTCGATTAACATTATAAGGATAAAGATCAAGTCGATTACATCGAGGTTAGCATATCGGTTTATCATATCGATCTCGATCACGTCGATCTCGTCGATCTTATCTATTTCTTTTCATATCGATCTCGATCACGTCGATCTTGATCGGTCTAAATCCGCTTCATCTTCTCGATCTGCAACCTTCTCTTGATTTGTTGGCTTTAGCTTTTCTTCACATTTGATTTTACAACTTATCGGTTAACTTTGAACTTCATCTAACTTTCATCGATCTCGATCATTCTCGCTCTGACCTCGTCCCGATCTCGATCATCTTCTTCTGATTTCGTAAGTTCCCCCTCAATTTGTTCTTTCCTTCCCCCTCAACTTGTTATATGTAGATTAGCTTCAAAAACACAAGTTGATAATGTTTTGGCATAATTCATCAAAACTAAAATATCCCAACAATTTCCCCCTTTTTGATAATGACACCAAAACATTAAAATATATGCATTTACAGAAACGGGGTTTTAAAATAGATCAATTCAGGTGGTCACTTTGAAATTAGTGAACCTTTTGAACTCCCGCTCTGATACCAATTGTTGGTCTCTGTACAGATGTTCACATTTGAAAAACAGTGACCTTTTGAACTACCTGCTCTGATACCAATTGTTGGTATCAGTACAGATGTTCACATTTGAAAAACAGTGACCTTTTGAACTACCGCTCTGATACCAATTGAAGGTCCCGATTTGTGAAAAACCTTTGTGCGCGAAAGATACCATGTAATGCATATAAAACAGGGGTGAGGGCAGAGTGATTCCTAATTTTTTCCTTTTAAGAACATGTGTGTGTTTTTCTTATAAACGAATGCATATGGCAAGTAAGAACATAAAGCAGTAAAAAACACACGATTTTATATTGGTTCGGATGAAACCCGTCCTACATCCACTCTTCCCTCTCGGGGCACCGACTTAACCGACTAGACTTAGTTTAACGTGTTAGTCCAACACCCAACAGATGTTTACCGAGTTCACACTCAAACGAGACTTATCTCCCTAATGGGATTACCTACCCTCCCTTTCGGGATTGCTAGATGTTTACCGAGTTCACACTCAACCGATCCCATAAATCAGAAACTAGAATCCCTAGTCTGAAATCATGAAGGACAAACTTAACCTAACTTTTGAGTTTGGGTAAAAATTTGTTTGGTTTCCAACTAGGTTGAAATTTTCCTACATTTGTTTAGCCTCAATGCTAAGGATTGAAAAATCTCTCTAAGCTTAGAATATTACATTTGTGCTTAGTTCTAGGGTAGAACACTCTTGAATATATGCGTGTATTTCTTGCTCTGTGTTCTATGGTGGAAATGCTAGATGATTTGGCTTTGTAGCTTCAATGGTGTTTTCACGCATTTCACACACTTCCACACTTTAGAATGAAGGAAGAACTTGTATTTATAGTGTGGATTTGAATATTCTGATTGGATGGAGTTACATTCAAATCCATACTATTCTCTAAAACTTTAAACCTTTTTTTCGGCTTATTGTCTTCCTCTCATTGGTCCACGTCAAATTGAATCTAACGGCTATATTCTTCTGTTTCTTCCGAGTCTCGGGATCTTGATTCTATCGAGCCTTGAGTTATCTGAGACATCCGAGGTTATCGAGAGCCTTCAAGTTATCTGAGCCTTCAAGTTATCCCGAGCCTCGGGTTTCTTGATTCAATGAGACTTCTCTTGGCGGACCTTGTTTGATCGAGCATCTTGACACTTTCGAGCTTCTTGAATTCTTCTCTTCTTATTCAGACATCCCCGACCCTCACAGTCACATTATTTCAGCTTTCCGATTTCTTCTTTATACGATCGATCATTTCGACCGATCGGATCAACACTTTTCATTAAAATTATCGAGGATAACATCAGTCGATTACATCAGTTAGCATATCGGTTTATCATATCATCTCGATATCCGATCTCGTCGATCTTATCTGCTCTTCTTCATATCTGATCTCGATCACGTCTGATCTTGATCAGTCTCATCTGCTCATCTTCTGATCTGCAACCTTCTCTTCTAATTTGTTGGCTTTAGCTTTTCTTCACATTTGATTTGCACAGCTCATCAGTTAACTAGGAACTCATCTAACTCATTTAATCTCGATCATTCTCGTCTGCAGCCTCGTCTGATCTCGATCATCTTCTTCTGATTTCATGAGTTCCCCCTCAATTTGTTCTTTCGTTCCCCCTCAACTTGTTATCTGTAGATTAGCTTCAAAAACACAAGTTGATAATGTTTTTCAGCATAATTCATCAAAACTAAAATATCCCAAAATTTTCCCCATTTTTATAATGACGCCAAAACATTAAAATATATGCATTTACAGAAACGGGGTTTTAAAATAGATCAGTTCCAGGTGGTCACTTTGAAATTAGTGAACTTTTTAAACTTTCGCTCTGATACCAATTGTTGGTCTCTGTACAGATGTTCACATTTGAAAAACAGTGACCATTTGAACTACCTGCTCTGATACTAATTGTTGGTATCAGTACAGATGTTCACATTTGAAAAACAGTGACCTTTTGAACTACCGCTCTGATACCAATTGAAGGTCCCGATTTGTGAAAAACCTATATGCGCGAAAGATACCATGTAATGCATATAAAACAGGGGTGAGGGCAGAGTGATTCCTAATTTTTTTTCCTTTTAAGAACATGTGTGTGTTTTTCTTATAAACGAATGCATATGGCAAGTAAGAACATAAAGCAATAAAGAACACACAATTTTATAGTGGTTCGGACGAAACCCCTCCTACATCCACTCTCCCCTCTCGGGGCACCTACTTAACCGACTAGACTTAGTTTAACGTGTTAGTCCAACACCCAACAGATGTTTACCGAGTTCACACTCAAACGGGACTTATCTCCCTCACGGGATTGCCTACCCTCCCTTTCGGGATTGCTAGATGTTTACCGAGTTCACACTCAACCGATCCCATAAATCAGAAACTAGAATCCCTAGTCTGAAATCATGCAGGACAAACTTAACCTAACTTTTGAGTTTGGGTAAAGATTTGTTTGGTTTCCAACTAGGTTGAGATTTTTTCCTTACATTTGTTTAGCGTCAATGCTAAGGATGGAAAAATCTCTCTAAGCTTAGGATATTACATTTGTGCTTAGTTCTAAGGTAGAACACTTTTGAATATATGCGTGTATTTCTTGCTCTGTGTTATATGGTGGAAATGCTAGATGATTTGGCTATGTAGCTTCAATGGTGTTTTCACGCATTTCACACACTTCCACACTTTAGAATGAAGGAAGAACTTGTATTTATAGTGTGAATTTGAATGTTACCGTTGGATGGAGTTACATTCAAATCCATACTATTCTGTAGATTTTTGCAGCTTTTTCAGGCTTATTGTCTTCCTCTCATTGGTCCAACGTCAACCGAATCTAAATTTATATTCTTGAGTTTCTTCGAGTCTCGGGATCTTGATTCTATCGAGCCTTGGGTTATCTGAGCCTTCAAGTTATCTCATCGAGCATCCGAGGTTATCCCGAGCCTCGGGTTTCTTGATTGATGAAACTTCTCTTGGTGGACCTTATCGTCGGGCATCTTGACACTTTCGAGCTTTCTTGAGTTCTTCTCTTACGAATTGAGACATCGACCCTCGGTCACATTACTTTCAGACTATCGATTTCTTCTTGCTGATCGATCAACATTCGTGATCGAGATCAACACTTCTTCAGATTAACATTATCACGATAACATCAGGTCAGTACATCAGATTAGCATATCAGTTTATCATATCTGATCTCGATCACGTCTGATCTCGATCAGTCTTATCTATTCTTCTTCATCTCGATCTCGATCCGCCCGATCTTGATCGATCTCATCATCTTCCGATTTGCAACATTCTCTTGATTTCTTTGGCTTTAGCTTTTCTTCACATTTGATTTGCCTGACTCATCGGTTAACTTTCGAAACTCATCTAACTTTCATCCGATCTCGATCATTCTCGCTCATGACCTCGCCCTAATCTCGATCATCTTCTTCGATTTAATGAGTTCCCTCAATTTGTTCTTTTCGTTCCCTCAACTTGTTATCTGTAGATTAACTTCAAAAACACAAGTTGATAATGTTTTGGCATAATTCATCAAAACTAAAATATTTCAACAAAATGTATACAATCAAGAGAATAGATATAATTATATACTTCTATGATAGCATCCCAAGTAGCATCACTCGCTTCAAACTTACCATCGTCTTCGAGTTTGACACCTGGCCAGTTACGTACATTTTCCCACAAGTCATATCTAGCACTCAATGCCTTAAATTTCTTCTCCACTTTTTTTTACAGCAATAGCTTTTCCAAGGGCAACTGAGAGTTTAGAAATTATTTCGATCAGAGCTTCACCTTCAAGGCTACAATGATTAAGTTTCCCATTTTCCTTGAAGTCGGTCAATAGATTTGTAAGGATCTTCTCCTCACACGAAGTCCATGAAATCATTTCAAACATTTCATCTACCCTATGGAAACTTCTTTTAGTCATGCTTGAACCTATCACAAGATTACCAAAATATAGAATTTGGGTTAAAATAGTTTCACAATGACTAATGTTAAAATAAATAAATCATAAAGTCTGCTTCATTACTAACAAAAACCAGAAGCTATTATTTATTGACAATCAGAAAAATGTTGTCTTCATATAAATATAATCAATTAAATATTTTACTACCTAAGGAAAATGAAATTAATATGGGGGCTCAGATACATTGCCCTCATATGAATATATACTTCTATATTAGACACCAAATACCTTTATTCCAGAAAAAAAGGGCAAGACAATTGTGCAACAAGACATAAGTTTAATGAACTGAAAAATCAAATTGCTAGAACATGTCCTCAGAATTACTACAACAAAAAAAAACCTACCAAAAGGTTGAGAATAGGCTCACGAAACCAATGATAAGAGATTCTCGCGCCATTTCGCAAAACTGATTTCATGTTTCCAAATGAATATATATTGAATTAAATGAATCCAAATTGCTAATATTTTACCTTCCACATATTTCAACTCTTTGATTTATCAAACAACTTTGCATTTAGTTTTAGGTGATTTTCAATTATAACAACCTGATTCTTACAATAAAACATCATCATTTTTCCCACAGAGTTCAAAACTTATGTTGTTCAAATAGAGATTATAACCATTTATTTACAAATCTTCAAAGACTCAAAATAATAAAATGGAAACAACCAAACATTATTTCCTTTGCAAGGATAGATAAAACGAAATCAACAAATGACAAATTCTTTTCCACCAATATTTTTGATGTATAATTGTGGGCTGATATTCTCCCAGTGACTAATATCCTAATGCACTGACTATAGTTTTTATACACAATCATTAGATATATTGTATGCGCTATCAACATTTTCCCTGCTTAGATAGACATTAATTGATGATAATTTGTTATAATAATGAGATCCAACTTTGCTAATGCAGTAATTACAATATTATTTAGTTTGTATTACTAGTTTAGGTTAAACAATTCCTGTTATTAGAATCCAGATTACGAGAAGTTTGAAATAAGGCAATGATTCTTTGTATGCTTATCAAGATAACTCGTTCATATATGCTTACCAAGATATTAATACTAATTTAATAATTAACCAAAGTGCAACCACATTGATTAAGCATGAGTTTCAGTAGATACAGTAGTAACAATAAGGAAAGTACCAGACATTAATAAATTAGCTCTTAATTGATTAATGGCATGAATTTTTGGGGAAAGGTTTAGGATTTGTATAAAAAATATTATATACATAATAATGATAGAATATGTGAATAACAGTGATAGAAATTCATATATAAATTTGATTTAGTATCTTATTAATTACATACTGAGGCAGCAGAACGTCATCAATTGTCAACGAAATCAAAGATGGCCACTCGATTGGAGCCATAATGCAGCATTGTTCCAATATATGTTCCTTGTGCTAATTAATATGGAACATAATAATTTTATTTAATAACTTTCTAAACTTCAGCTTGGAAAGAGAAACAACAACAATAGAAATAGAAAAGGAAACACATATATCATTCAAATAACTCATACAAAGTACATATATTGCCCACTTTCTCATTATCAGCACAAAAGTTTCTCATTCAACACTAGATGAGCAATTAAATGGCACACGGTTTTTCTCGCCTTTTAATGAAACTAAAAAACAGAGTAATATTTTACTATCATCATCTCCTGAGTAATAGATAGACCAAGATGAAAATATTTTCAATTGGCAAGACAACCTCTGAAATTCAAGGTGAATAAAGGGGATAAACAAAAAAAAATCCTAATTAAAAAAAAAAAAAAAAAAAAAAGAGGGATAACGACAGAGTATGAGAAGCGTACCCCTTTCACAAAGATTTCGAGTGAAGAGACTCTTTGATTGGTTTTGCTTACAGATGATAGTTCTTCGTCCTTCTCTTCTTCTGGAGTTTCTCAAAAAGTATAGAATGACTACATATTTTTCAATTTATCTCGTTTCACATAGATTTCGAGTGAGAGAAGCAGATTTCTTCTTCTTTGATGGGTTGTTCTTCGCCGGCGTTTGATGCAGGAAGAAGCGCGTTCGTCTCACTTCTCTCTAACGATGAGTTGATAAGTTTTTTTTTAAAATATAATCTGAGGGGTATTATTTGCCTAGGGCTGTGTGAGAAGCGCTTAAACAGAAGCCAGGAGTAGGAAATCGCAGCTTCGCCAAACTAGATTTTAAGCACTTAAAAAAATTACTGTAAACAGATTTTAAGTGATTTTTTTTAAGTGCTTTTAATTTTACCGTATAGTTTCCTTCTCTTCTCTTTTATGTTTTTACGGAAAAACTAGCACGTAACCCATATATTATGTGGGATTCAAAATAATTTTTATATTATTAATTTTAAATTAAATATTTAAAATATTTAAGTAGTTTGATTAATCTAATTACAAAACATAATTAAAACGACAATTAAAAAAAATGGAAGGGAGAAATTTAAAATAAGATGTGAATGAAAATATGCACATACACAATAAGGGGGGTGATCCATAATTAATAGATTAAGAATAAATGAAAAGTAAAGATCAAAATTAAATAATGAATAACTAGGATTAAAAAATTAAAAAAATTAATAATAATACCATAATTAACTTCTCACAGAAATTCAGAGATTTGAAATAAAGTTACCATATAAATTGGGGGTGGTTCACCTTTAGTAGATTAGAGATTAATTGTACCTTTAATTCTTAAAAACACAGGTATTTTTATAAATGAATTCGGTATGAACTGTATACAAATAAATCGATACTAAACAGTATATATTGATAATTCGATATCGTATGACATAGCGAATTTTCGATATGGTGGTAGGGGTGAGCACTATTCGGTAAAAACCGAAAAACTGAGCCAAACCTGTGAGACCCGAGCTCATCATTAACTCCTTACTACCCATTAATTAATATAGTTCATGCATGATTTGCTTTTATTATATATGTGCTACTTAAAATTTTATCTCGAATTTTAAATATTAAATTATTATTATTATTATGCTTTTATCTATTTAGTGGTGAGAGAACCGCTCCAGTAGCTAAAGATATTAATCAAAATAGAGAGTTAATAAATTAGAAGAACATATCTATGATATACAGATTGCTATTAATTATAGTATACACATACACATTATATATATACTAGTGGGGGTGTGCATCTCAAGATTGAGGTGCTAACCCGGATTTTGAGAAAATTAGTGTAATAACAATAATGTTTGACACAATTGCGCAGAATTGAGCAAGAACATTTAACATTAAAGAAAAAACACAAGGAAATGGAAAACAGTGAGATAAATAATTATCTTAATAATCCACTAATTATGTACATCTTATACATTATCAAAATGATCCTGAAGGAGTTAAGTTTTGATTCATATGAACAATATGGGATGGGATGGGACTACACATTATCCCCCTGAAATTCATCAGTAGCAATTAACATAAACTGATACATAAAACATGAATGCCAAAGTGAGTGTGCTAAAAAGAAATGTAACATCAAGAGATCAGAATACCTCAGAGACAACTTAGCGTTGTTTCGCTCAATCCTCACATTCTGCTCATTAAACCCAAAAACTTGATACTCATCAAAGACACAAGATCCATGAAATTCAAGTGTCTTTTATAACCCCATCCTTTGGATAAAAAAAAGGCAATATCCATTTATCAAATTTGAATATTTGAATTAGCAAATATCCAACTACACACATCATGAGTAATTATACAAGCAATTTCAAAACCATTGAAAAAAAAAAGTTAAAAATTAGAAACTTTTAAACGCCAAAATATTGAACATAGAATACAGTGCTCTTGATTTCAAAACTTACCCTCTTTTTTTTTTATTTAAGTTGAATGAAATTTAGGAATATATAGAGTGAACACAAGCATAATCACAATACAGGTACGAAGAATTAATTCTCTCATACTTGTATATTCATTAACACAGGTAAGTAAATAGTAGAAAGAATTATGCATATAATGTGGTTCTATTATAGGATGGGTTACGCACCGGTATGAACAAATAGAAATGACGCATATGCTCCAAAAATGACAGTGTATCCTAGCTGGAAACCTGAAAAACAAACAAGATAAGCAATGTAAAAGACCATCTTTTTAAAATAAAGCAGTTGAGTACAATATCATGATAAACGCAGAATGGGGGAAGACCAAAACCCCATTGCTAAGTGTAGTGGAACATTCATATCCCTAACCATTAAATTCACACAGAGTAACTCCATTTAAACAAGAAGCTAAACTAATAATACTTACATGAACTACACATCCCACAATTAAGTAACTCGCACAAGGTTCTTAGCCCCCAAATTGTAATTGTGCCTAGATAACAATCGGGAAATGAAAGAAAAATGAAATATCCCAGCAAATGGAAGAAATCAAAAGCTAAAAATTCAAAGAACTTTTACTTCGCAACTAAAAAATAAAGTACTGGTTAGTGGGTAATTCCCACTCAAGTACAACAAAGCCACATCACTATCAGCACCAAAAGAAACCCAAGTTGATGAGATTTAAATGGAAAACAACATCATAAACCTAGCATAATTAGAAAACAAAAAAACTGTTAAATTCCTTTTCGTAAATAAGTTTTATTACCTGTCTTTGGACGAGACGATGGTGACGAGGAACCAGAACAGAGGGACGAAGGAGCGGCGATGAAACACAGAATTCAGGATCTGCGGGTACAAAAGTCGGAACTGAAATTGGAAATACACTACACTGCAACACTCTGTCTCACCATCTCAATTAGTGAAAATATATATGCAGGTGTATGGATTTACAAAATTGGATGAAGTTTATTATGCTGGGAGCCATGGTATGGATATAATGGCCCCTCCTAGTTCACATCTTAATTCCTATCATCTAAGAAATTGAATCACTCAAATTATGAGACTACCTGTTCCAAATGGCAGATGTTCCTGAATAACGGCATAACCTTCCAACCCTTTGGAATAAGATATCCTGCCCAAAAATATTTAAAATCAGACGTTGACTTATATTAATTTAAGACTCACAAAAAGTGGTAGTTAGCGTTGTATACTACATCAGCCACAACTTCTCTGAAAGTGAAAGACACAATACATCCCCACAACAACAGAAATATACATAAAGCAAAAATATGAAGTAGAATAATCACGCATTTTTTTGTTTTCTTCATAGAGACGGAGTGAAAAAATTGTTCTTCCGACTACTTGAATGTATCCTTTGACAAGAAAGGTTTGATCGTTGGAGGAAATACCGCAGATCCAGTTACTTATTAAACAAGTCGCAACTTGCAAATGTAAAGCGTTCTACAGCTGCTGATGCTCAAGGTTCAACCATGATGTGAATAGATAAAATTAGTTTCCAAACAAAAGTGTTGTAAAGAGAGAATCAACCCACAGACCTAAGGGGGAGAGGGGTAGGATTCACAAAATAGTTATCATAACAAATAAACATTAAGTAAAGCACAAAATACATATAAATCGATGGCCATAACCATCCATAATACAAACATATGTAACTACACTTGCATAAATGCACCCCTTGACAGCAGCACGTTGACAAAAAGCTTGAGAAAGTTCCCCTTAACCATAAATGGGGTAAATTATGGCACCATTTGCATTAGGAAACCTAAAAAGTTGAGCAAAAACTGTCTTATTAAAGTTTATTTTCTTTGATTCCTTCAGCTTATGATAATTATATTAACTCATCTGTCTTTATGAGTTAATCTGATATTCAGCTAGCTATTTTGTTCAAAACACAAACCATAGCAAATTCATAGATCTAAGATGTGAACAAAATGAACAAAATGATACACATACCACCTACGTCAGCTTTTTGTTTGAATACAAACAAACAAAATGAATTGCTTTCTAGATGATCCTTTTAGAAGAAGGTGGTTCTAACAATCTTTCTACTGCAGCACAAAATAAAACAAGTGGACGTATTCACTATAGATGTATGCACACATAGGTAAGAGGAATATCATTTAATATCTAAGATGCAGCAAAGCACCACTTTGACATGCCAATTTTGAATGATTGAGTGTGGATTTGCAAGTATTGTACATATATCTTATGTTTTGATCTTGGGGTAAGGAAAATAAGAAAACATTAACTTGATAAATTAGTAATAAAATCAGAACAATTAATTGCATAGGAAGAAGCAAAAATTACATATAATGGATCTATCAGAAAGCCAAAAATAGTTAAGTAAAATGGCATGTAGAACAATATCTTCTCCAGGAGCTCGACTAAAATAAATTTAGAGAAATCACGTTTAATTTATAATTACCCTAATTTGTTGACCAGGTGATGAATCAAAATCATAATCTCAAGTTTAGCAAGTTGATTTCCAGGACAGGAGTTGGCCCCTGTTCCAAATGGCAGATGTTCCTGAGTAACGACATAACCTTCCAACCCTTTGGAATAAGATATCCTGCACAAAAATATTTAAAAATCAGATATTGACTTATATTAATTTGGGACCCACAAAAAGTGGTAGTTACAGTTGTATACTACATCAGCCACAACTTCTCTGAAAGTGAGACACAATGCTTGCCACCCTCAGCCTCTCTAATATTACATGCCACAATAATTATCTCAGATAAATGCATAAACATTAGTAAAAATTACATTAAACAACTTACTTCGTTAAGTGGGTGTTTATTTTGGCCTGGTAGATTGAATTCAATACTTTAGTAAAACCTGGCTAGTGTTGGCAGCGTTCAGGACTTCAGTATATAAAATATTTTTTGTGTAGCTATTGCTTTGCACTGATGGTGTTACCTGTCTAATAAGAACTTTTAAATGGTCCATAGTTTTTGCTCTTGATAATGCAACGTAGAGTTGACATTGTGAAAATACAGGTTCCTTCAAATATACACCAACAAAATCTAAAGTTTGACCTTGAGCTTTATTAATGGTCATTGCATAACAAAGGCGTAGCGGGAATTGTTTTCTTTTGAATGGTATAGATGATAAACTATCATGTGGAGCCTCTAGTGTTATGCGAGGAATAAATACAGGTTTCCCAGCATGTGTATCAACTGAGATTTCAGCATAAATAACATTTCTATCAAAACCTTTGCAAAGTAAGTGTGTGCCATTGCAAAGTCCTTCAGTTGGATTAATATTTCTTAGCAGTATGACTGGTGCATTTATTTTCAAAGTTAATTTGTGAGAAGAAAGGCCTGGAGGAGTTAAAGAATGAAATAATTCTTGTTGGTCTGGTACAACATGTGTATCTGTGCTCTCATCACAACTGAAATAAGTAGTTTCTTCGCCAGAAAATTTGCTAATTAAAAGACATCATTTATTTCATGAACAAAATCATTTCTTGTAGTAAGTATAGCTCTCTTAACCAACAAGGAAAAATCTGAATTGCAATCAGTAAAGTTTGGAAATACTATATTTATTAGTGCATTCAACGATGTGGTCTCATCTGTAAAAGGAATGTTGATTCTGGATGGTATTTGGATTTCATCTCTCTCATTAGTTTCTTAAATTCCATCACCAATTTTCAACAAATAAGAAGAAAATTCTGGATCAAGCAATGCTCGCAAATTTTGCGTAAGCTTTAGTTTTTCAAATTGGTTCCATAAAGGTCACAATGGAAGCTTGTATAATATCGTCTTTTGTACCTTAAAGAATAACTGGTAATGTTTGGCGAAAGTCGCCTCCAAACAAAATAGTCTTTCCGCCAAAAATTTCATGCGAGCTCATAATGTCTCTCAACATTTCGTCGAACTTTTCAATAGTACTGCGTTTAGCCATTGTAGCCTCATCCCAAATAATCAATTTTGCGACCCTTATTAAGTGAGCTAATGTGCTCTGCGTACTGACGCTGCAAGATTTGGAATCATTTTCGTCCAATGGAATTTTGAATCTTGAATGTGAAGTTCCCTCCTGGAAGTAAAGATGCTACCACACCTGAAGTAGCTGTAGCAAGTGAAATATGGCCAGTAGATAAGTGCTTTATACAAAAATGTTTTTCCAGTACCACCTGGACCATCCACAAAAAATATATTTGGCAAATTATTATTAACATGAGGTAGGACTCAATCATATGCAGCTCTTTGTTCTACATTTAATTATTGAACAACTAAAAGATCTTCGTTAGGTATAATTACACCTCATTCGGTTTGTAATTCTTTGGTCAAACTATCACTAAAATTTGTTGGCATATCATCATTAACAGAGAAGAAATCTTCCAACTTTTTTCCCATTGGGTAAAGATAGTAAGCAAGAATATTTACAACTTTCTGTCTAACAAGATTACAACTATAAGTTTTGTTTTGTGTGAAGTCTTTTGAGAGGAAAGGTTCAAACATTACCAGTTATTCTTAAAGGTCACAAATTGTTCATTCTCTAAATGAATTGGTAGACATATTACAGGAGGATGCACACTATTAAGCTCAAATTTGAAGATTTGCCAAGCTGCCTCTGGAGGAGAAATCCATCTAGCACATTGGAAATTTTTATTTCATCAACTATTGGGTCATCGGAATTTGCTAATGAGTATGCAATTTTATGTGTCCTTTATATATATATATTTATACATGTATTTCATGGTCTGAATAGTTGAACATATTTCAACATCGATTTGACAATTAAATTTTGCCAACAGATATGGATTATAAGGTACAACCCATCGGTTGTCAAGTTGTGACCCTCTAACTGTAACTGTATGATTATCATCTGGTAGCTTGTATATTGGGGATGAGTTTGTTGCGTATTTAGTATTTTCTGAGAAGACTTTAGGATAGTGGGATTTTCAGAAACATTTTTTCATACAAGGGCATGTTGGATTTAGTATACCACAAGGGACATGCATCATATGTTTTACCACCAATGAAAATAAATATCGATTAGTATGTTGATTAGGGAGTTTAGCACAAACAACTTTGTCAAATGCTTCACGTGAATACATTTTTTATGATTGGTACAAAATAAGCAAGAAATGAGCATGAGGTAAACCTCTTTTTTGAAATTCAACTACGTAAGCATAAGCAACAATATGTCCGGAAATTTCCTTCTTAAACAAATCATTTTTCAAAACTTGAAGTTTTGCATGAAATACTCTGGCTATTAAATCCGGCCTATTTTGTATTTCATCAGAAGGTAAACATAATGCTTTTATTTCCGGCCAATTTGGGTTTGAAGTTATTGTTAAAAAAAAATTCGTTTTCCAAATCATTGTACCAAGGCTATAGAATCCATATATCTTTTTCGCATATCTCTAGGTCCTCCAACAAATGATGTAGGTAGTATCATATGTAACCCAATGTCAGCACCTAGTTCACAACCTTGTGCAATACCATCTAGTAAACCACAATATATGTCTTTGCGTAAACGTTTTTGCATGTCTGTACTTCTGAAAAAGTATAGCCTTGATGTTTCAATTTTAATGTACATATCAACCACGTATTGTTGCAAAAGTCTACCAATATGTAGAAAAAATGATTTATCATGCTCTCTTATTTGTAACTTATAACAATAGTATTCACGGTATGAGACTGTATTCCTTTGAATACTCTTGGTTTTAGAACCTATGTAAACAATAGGAAAAAAATTATATTTCCTGAGTTATATATTACTAAATTCTGACGGAAAAAATATATAATTCTAATATTACCTTGAGCCTCTGATTGTATGAGGTCATCTACGTTTGTGCAATTTTGGATGTCACAGATGATTTCATCGTCACATGTTGGCCTGGGGACCTTTTTTTTTTTGTCTTGTGTCCAATCTTTTAATTGTTCGATGCCGACCAGATTCACCATTTGGGAATACAAGAGGGTACTGCATCGGATCGTAACACCAGAAATAGTGTTTAATAATATGTGGCTAACTACTTTTTGGGTAAACTTGAATATGTTGACTTGCACATTGTTCTCTCTCATCAGATTCTAACCATATTCCAGCTACTTGAGATGTGAAAGGTTTATTAAATACATTTTGGTCCAATCTAGGGTCAGCTTCTAATGCAATTTTATAGTCATTCAAGTTGGAAATACTATTAAGGCTCCTGAAAAAATTCGCATATGGATTGACCTCTAAAATGTGCATTAATCTTTCCACAAGTGTTTCGTTAAATTTTGAACTAATAGACATGCAGTTCAGAATTTCATGATCCGTGTCAAAGAAGTAAAGTTGAAGGTTTTTTGGTTTTTCGTTATTTGGCGGTATAAGTTTGTCAATGAAATGATAGAGTTGGCCTTGCACTCGAAATGTATAAATTCCGCAATTTCTTCTGGCCAAAGATTTGTCACAATGTACACCCAATGATGTGAACGGAAACATATTGTTGTAGCTACGAACACAATCACATAATTCTTTAGCGTTTTCAAGGTGACCAAGATATAATTGTACTAACTCTGAAGGCATTTCAGTTTCTAGTAGTTTTATTTCTCCTAATGAGCAACAAGACATAAAATCATGAATAGGTGCGACGACATGCGAGAGCAAAAATGGAATAACTCAAAATCATAGGGCTGGACAAATTCTGAATAACGAATTACAGATATTGAAGAAACTTTAAAACCCCAGCCCAAAAGAAATAGCCAGAAATAGCAAACTATAAGAGAATCACAACAATAAAATAATACCTGTACAGGCAGGACAGAAACGGAAAACCAGGGCCGACGGCGGATTAAAATCGACGGTGGATACTGGAGGCGAATACTGGCGGTGCGATAATGGAAGAAGCGAACAGAAGAAAATTAAACAGGGAGAAGATGGGAGAAAATAAGTGAGAGCAATGATTTTAGAGAATAAAAACATGCAGGTCTCATTAAACCTTTGATGGACACGTAATGGGGCGATTACCTGATACCCGCAACAAACTGGCCAATTTAACTGAACTCCCTCTTTATAGAAGTAATAGATAATATATATGTGATTTAATACATATAGTTTCTAAATGTTATGTTGGGCGCGTATAAATAATTCATGGGTGCAGAACTCGGCCTAGGCGGCACCTAGGCGCTAGAAGCCGGTCGGCCACCCCGAGTTTTTCATAATCGGCCGTTCAAGGCATTTCCGAGCCTGGGCGCCGCCTAGGTAGCTAGTCGGTCTAGGCGGCAAGGCGGATTTAGGTTTTTTTTGTTTTTTTAATTATTAAAACTTAGAAGAACGAAACAAAAAAGTGAAAAATATGTCTCACTCACACGGAACGAACCCTAGCGCCCAGCCGCCGCTCACGGCCATCCCTGCTGCGCGCCGCTCTCCCTACTTGCTCCAACCTCCAGCCGCTCCAGGTCGCCTCCCTCCAGCCTCCAGCATCCAGCAGTTCCAAGCCCGTCGCCAAAGGTAAGAAACCAGATTTACTCAAAGGTTGTTTCTTAATTCTTGCATAAGATAGATTAATTGATGAAAGTTATGAAACCAGGCTGTTTAATTTGGCAAAACTCAAATGGAAGAATTGGAATTTGGAAGTGCCCATTTATCAATACTAAATAATTTCAAATTAAAATTATAATTAAAAAAAAATCTAGACGGCCAAGAAACGCCTGCCTGGCGCCTTCCGAGTTCTGCACCCTTGATAAATATATGTATAAATATGTTTGCATACTTCACTAATATACCACTGCATTACATCTTTTTCTAATGCACCCTTAACATAATAATATAATATATAAATAATAGTAGCAGTATAGAAATAGTAGACAAATACAAAAGAGGAAACTTAATTAAGAAGGCAAAAGTGAGGCAGTTTGTGGGCATTTATGCATATCTAAACTTTTCATCCTGGAAGATATATATATATATACATACCACATGTTGGGAAATTTGTATTAAATTTTGATAGAAGTTCCAAAACAGGTTGTAATAGGACCAGTCAGATCTGTTAGCTAACTGGTGATTTAGAATCAGATTAAGATGACCAGCTGAAATGTATAGATAGCTGATGTAAAAGAAAGGTCAGATATTGAGGGGGAACTCAATATGTATAGGTCAGGTCAAATTATCAGATGACCAGATAAGGTCAGATGATCAGAAGACTAAACAAGTCAGAAGACAAGAAGAAGTCAGATGATCAGGTGAAGTCATAAAGCTCAAGTTCAGAAGACCTTAAGATTAGATGACTCAAGAAGACCAGAAGACCTACATCACCCGAGTCTGCAAGTTGTGCTAAGACAACCTGCATCAGAAGACTCTACTTGGTAGACTGATCAGTTATCTAATCAGGTCAGCTCACTTCTGGTGTCAAACTAAATGTTACACCAGATCATACGAATCTTCGACAAGAAGATTGTCAAACTTTAGTTGGTAGAACAAACGCTGAAGTGATGTACTTGTTAAACCAATGAGAGCGCGACACGTACGTAAAAAGGCTGACACTGCGGGATTCGGCGCTGCAAAGTCAAAACGGCTACAAAAGACACTATTCACACTTTCGGCTATGCCATCCCTGAGCACGTCAAATCAATCCTGCAAATCTACCAAATATAGCCGGAAATTCAAATTGCTCTCCAACGGCTCTTTGATTTCGAGGTCTATATATATGGGATTACTCTTCATAATGAGTACGACGGAAATTATCAAGAAGCTCATACTATAGCCAAATTTCCGCACAAAGAACACAACCTTGAAGATTATTTTCTAAGTGTTCATCCCATAGTTCTTAGCACATAAATCTAATCCTCTAGTTGTTAGGCTACTTAAACATAAGGATAGATTTCAAGTTGGAACAAACAACAAATCTTACCCAAACCCAAAGTTAGGTTAAGCTTGTTTTGCAAGATTTCAGACTAGGGTTTCTAGTTCTGATTTCTGGGATCGGTTGAGTGAGAACTCTATAAATATCTGTTGGTGTAATGTGTTGGATTAACACAATAAACTAAGTCCAAGTTGGTTAAGTTGGTTAAGTTGGTGCCCCTTGTGTTAGGGAAGAGTGGACATAGGACTGGTTGTTCGAACCACTATAAATCTTGTGTGCATTTACTTGTTTGATTAACTGCTTTACACTATTGCACACAACTTGATTAAATCTGCATACATATTCTGAGTTAGGATCAGCTAACACCAAGCTACTGATCTGATCAGATTGACTCCATAGTCATTTGATTGAAAACAGCTTCGGAATCTGATTTGTTATAAACTGGTTTTTCACACGAGTATTAACTAGCTTCCGCACAATCAGTTAAACTGATTGACACCGAACTGATCTGCCCTCAGGCGATCAGTAAGTTGGATATCAGTCCAAACTGATTCACTCGCACTCTGATCAGGCAAACTGCAATCACACCTGATCTGCACGAAAAAGTTTTCAGAAGTCTATTCACCCCTCCCCTCTAGACTTCTACCCTCACAAAACCCGTTCGGGACCTACATGTGGTATCATAGAGGTGGTTCTACGGACCACTGGCTTTGAATATCATCGGTTCTTAAGGAATAACCTTTGTGGTCACTTGAACTGATCTTGAAAAACCTTTTTCAAATCTCATTTGTTTTCAAACTCACGATCAGCATGGATAATACTTCGGGTATGTATCATGATTTGCCTAAATTTTCCATTGATGAGTATGCAGACTGGACAATATACATGAGCAACCATCTGGGATCAATAAGCAGCAGGATGATGGAAGTTCTTGAACGAGGACCCATCATCATCTACTATGACAACCCAGCTGTAGGAGGTGATCCAGACTTTCCAGTTGGAAGCCTTGTCAGAAAGAGTCCTGCCCTGATGGATGCTGAAGAGAGAAAGTTGTACACTCTGGATATGATAGCCAGACACATAATCATGAAGACCATGGACAAGATAACCAGAGAAAAGATAAAGTATCTCAAGACAGCCAATCAGATGTGGGATACACTTGCTGAAATGTGTGTGGGAAATGATCTGATTAAAGATAGCAGACTGCAAGTTGAACTGGTGAAATTTGAGAAACTTAAGATGCTACCAAATGAAACCATCAATGAGCTCGATGGAAGAATCACCATGTCAGTCAACAAGCTACGGGAACTTGGACGAGAAATGTCAGATAAAGACATCAATTACAAGATCTTGAGATCTCTGACTAAGAAGTGGGATATGAAAGTCACAGTGATAAAGGATTGTCAAGATATTGCTAAGATGAAGCCAAGCAACCTGTTTCTGAGTCTTAAAGCCCATGAGTTCGATCTGATAGAAAGAGGGCAAGAAGAAGAAGACGAGTCGTCTGCTGAAGCCACACCTGCCACATCAAAATCAGTTGCATTCAAGGCAGCCAGCAGCAACTCAAAGTCTACTGAACCTGTTGGAAATATTATAAGCCAAATTGAACATATTGCTTTACTAACCAGAAAACTTGAAAAATCTAACATTCAACTTGGTAAGTATCGTAGATTTTACAGGGATTATCAAAACAGCAGAGAAAGAGATAGGAGGTCAGCCGACAGATCTTCAGAAAGGACCAGATCTGATGACCGAAGAAATGATCATAGAGAAGATCGCAGAGAAGATAAGAAAATAGATGATCGATCTGATGAAAGGAGAGACAACATACCAAAAAGGAGAAACTCAGACTACAATCAGACAGGTAAGTCACCTGACAGATTCTACAGACGGAATGACTCACCTGGTAGAAGAAGTTCCGTGGATCGTGGAGCATGTTTCAACTGTGAGAAACCAGGTCATTACAGCGCAGATTGCCCGGACCTTGTTGGGGAATGAGTTGCACAGATCTATTCGGGGTGAATATTTAAATACAAATTTAATTCATTAATTATTACTAGCATGAATTAATCCTATATTAATTCAAATAATAATTGCAACAACAAATCATGCATATAAAAAAAGCCACGTAAAACCCCACGCATGCGAATCTACGGGTTTACGTGAACGCATCTCGGGATGGCAAAAGCTTTTTTGTCGGACGGACTAACCAAAAGGACTTCCCAAGTATTCCCTTAGCTCTTGCTCGACAATCCGGTGGAAGGATACTCGCATGAACAATTAACAAAAAGAAAAAAAATAAATTTTGTTGCACTGACATGTGGATCTGCTAATATTTCCAGCACATGGAATTGTACTTGGGAATGAACTAATCATCCCCTATTTATAAGAGGGAGGGTGGTCGAAATTTTAGTGATATTTCAATGTGGGAAAAGACTTTTCTTGGTCACCAAGAAATCTTGAATATATCTAATATATTCTTTTTCCCATAATTAAAATATTCCACAAAAATCCCACTTCCTCTAATATATGGATTTTCGAAAATTTAGTGAAAGAATCCAAGATTTGGATCTTCTTGAATTTATGAGATATTCTTGTATTTCAAGAAATACATATCTTCCATAATATCTTTTCAAGAAAATCAAGAAAATCTTTCTTGCCCACTATATTTTCATCTTTTTCGAAATTTACTATATAAATAAGCTAGTGGGAGATTTCTTGAATTTAATGAGATAATCTTGTATTTCAAAATACATATCTTCATTCCATAACAAAATTCAAAGAAAATCTTTCTCCCAACATATCTATATATTTCAAAAATAATACTTGGAAAATTAAGCAACAATATTTATTTTATTTTAATCACCTTTTTCGGTTATTGGACTATTTGTTGGGCTACTCGGGGGGGCCTTTAGGAGAATTAAGATTGGACCTTCTAATGGATCTTGAATATCTAATATTGAGCCACAATATAATTCAAGCCCATAAATATTAATTAATCCCACTACATAATTAATATTGCACTATCCATCTTAACCCATATTATACAATATGGCTCCGGTCATTATTTCCGTGTTTAAGATTATCTAGCCCATTAATTAATTCAAGCCACCTGAAATAGCTTTCCGTTAATTAATATCTTTGTCCTTGGTCGAGAAACAGTTCAACATTATTATCCATCTAGGAAACTAATTCCACTTGCAAGATTTGGTATGATAAAACTTATGAACCTCCCAAGGGGCAAATCAAACAAAGCGTACTTGCACCACGATTGTTGGTATTAAATCTTAGCAATCACATATGACCAATAATATTGCCCAAGATAAAAAGTATTGAATCTCTCCGATTAAGCTACCCATGATAAGTCAAAGCAATAGTTACCAATCCCACGTGATCCTATTTAAGGGACGAAGGTTAAGAAACAACGAACCACCGAGGTCTAATTCTTCCTTGTTCGATTCTCAAGAATTTATCCTCCTCAGAGGTCCTATTCAACAAGATCAATCATGAACTAGTGTAATCTCTTGGTCAAGACAAACCAATCTGAGCCTTACACCTCAACCTTTCGCGATGGTTGTTCATTTTCATCTAGGTCGTGAATGGCGTACTTTTTAGTTACAAGGGACCGTTAATTTAATCTTTCGTGATCTGGTATCACTAAATTAACTCTGATGTAACACGTCGAATTATTGAACAGTTATCAAAGAAATATATATAACATTCAATCATATTTAAAGCATCGATGATAAACAATTTATTTCAAGAAATAAGTCCGAAAATTCATTTACGTTTATACAAAGTAAAAAGCATACTTTTCAAAGATAATCCCAACAATCTCCCACTTATACTCAAAGTCCGCTTTTAAGTATACTACAACACGCCTCGAGTAGTCCGTGACATCTAATGTCACCTACACGAACCTAATAATTTCTCCCACTTATACTCAAAGCAGATTGACAACGGTCTTGACACTCATTCCTTCCACATGTCTCTCGAATGTATTCAGAGGCAGACTCTTTGTGAATGGATCTGCTAGGCTGTCCTCAGACGCTATCTTTGCCACTTCTATATCTCCTCTCTTAACGATTTCTCGTATAAGATGTCTTTCCTTTAATGTGTTTGTTTGACTCGTGGACTCTTGGTTCTCTTGAATTTGCAAATCGCCCCTAGCAGATATTGCTAGACAAATTGAACACCATCCAAGTCCACTAAGAAGATCTAGAGCCCAATCTGTTCTTTCACCTTTTTTCAAGCGACTACTTACCCGAGTCCCATGGTTGAGTCGTTGATGCATTTACCTTAACACTTTCGTCCATTTGATGGCTACACTTCCCAAATGGAAACACATTAACTGAGGCAGATAAATTCTGGAATCTATATCTGATTGGAAATCCGAGTCCGTGTAGCCGATGGGGATTGGAGTATCTGACTGATAAATCAACATTCTATCCCGAGTTCTTTTCACACTTCAGAATGTTTTTAACTGTCGTCCAATGCGCTTTCCCTGGGTTACTTTGATATCTTGCTACCATGCCTACGGCAAAGCAGATATCCGGGTCTCGTCTACAAAGAATGCATACATAAGTTTTCCGACAAAGAAGCACAAGGAATACCTTTCATGTCATCTATCTCCTTTTCGTCTTAGGGAACATTTTCTTGGATAGATGGATTCCAAGTCTGAAAGGTATGAATCCTTTCTTGGAATCTTGCATGCTGAATTGTTTCAAAAACAGCGTCTATGTATGAAACTTGCGATAACCCGATCATCATTTTCCGGCGATCTCGAGTTATCTTGATCCCAAGGATGTGTCCGGCTTTCCCTAAGTCTTTCATATCAAACTGTTTTGAAAGCCATGCCCTTACATCTGATAACACCTTCACATCGTTCCCGGTGGATTAGAATGTTGTCTACGATAGTACTAAGAATACCAATCTGCTTCCGACACGCTTTTTATACACACAACTTTCAAATTCATTTTGATCAAACCCATAAGACTTTATAACATGATCAAAACATTGGTTCCAAGCTCGGATGCTGTTTGAGTCCGTAAATGGACTTCTTGAGCTTACAAACAAGATGTTCTTGCCCGTTTCAATGAAACCTTGGGGTTGTTGCATATAGATCTCTTCATCAAGACTTCCGTTAAGGAAAACTGTCTTGACATCCATTTGCCAGATTTCAACGTCGAAATCGCAGAAGAATCAATAAGAGAATACGGATGGACTTAAGCATGGCTACGGTAAAAAAGTTTCCTCATAATCGATCCCTTTCTTTTCGAGTATAACCTTTAATTAGTCTTGCTTTAAAAGGTTTCAACCTTCCCGTCCGATCCTCTTTTCCTCTTATATACCCACTTGCATCTAATGGGTTTGACCCCATTAAGTGGTTCGACTAGCTCCCACACTCTATTGTGAAACATAGAACCCACTTCGGCTTTCATTCATGTTTGCCAAGAAACTGCATCCTTATCTTGGAGTGCCTCGTCATATGTCCATGGTCTGATTAGGGAATCAAGTCCGAGGACTCTCCTATTCCCATGAATCTCCCGTCGTCTAACAACCCTCCCACTATAACGAGGTTCGGTTGTGAAGAAAACGTCGTTTGGTATATCATCTAAGACAATCGGCCTTTGAGGTTTGCCCTCTAAGCTCATTTAAGGTAATCTCACTTACGGTTTTCTTTGGTTCTATAGTTTTCTTCCAAAATCTAAAGTGGGTGCGGATGTCCACCTTTTGATCTTGAAACTATAGAACATTCACCCTTTTGTTCCCTCGGGGTATCCTACAAAAAATTTTAATTACGATCGAGGATCCAATTTACGGGTTTCCTTGTCCAACACGTGGGCGGACACCCCAAAGTTCTCATGTGTCTCATACTAGACTTGCGCCTTGGGTCCACAATTCTTTGGGGTTACGGGAACTGATTTGGATAGCACCAAGTTCAGAATGTAAGTCGCTATTTTCCAAGGCATGACCCCAGAACGACTCGGGAAGATCCGTATAACTCATCATTGATCTAACCATTTCCAAAAAAGAATTATGTTACTTCGCTCTGCAAACCCCCGTTTTGTGGAGGGGTTAGAATGCGGTGAGTCGATATCAATCCTTTATCGATATAAGTAGTTCAAAAATCTAATCGCTGAGGTATTCGCCTCCACGATCAGATCGTAGAGACTTGATACGTTTTTCCATATGATTCTCTGCTTGAGCCTTAAATTCTTTAGAATTTCTCAAAGGTCTCAGATTCATGCTTCATAAGGAAAATGTACCTTGAGTAATCATCAATAAAATTACTCATAACCTCCTCTTTGCTTTGGTTGACATTGAACTACGACATCCGTATAAACGATCTCTAACACTTCTTTGGCCCTATTCCCTTGGCTCCAAATGCCCTCTCGGTCATATTACTCTCCAAACATGATTCGCGGGTTTGGAATCGGTTCAACTTGGAGAAAACCCTAGTGAACCGTCTCTCACCAACCTTTGGATCCTCTTTGGATTTATATGACCCTAATCTTAGATGTCAAAGAAGTGTCTCGTTCACGTCTGATGAACGTTTTCTTTTCTCGAAAATAGTTGATGTGTTATAGGATACATTTAAGTGAGTGGTGTGCACAATTAATTATATAGAGATCATTCAACAACGTTCCATGACGAGATAAATTTATCAAAAAAAAATATGGTAACAACTTTTATTAAAAAAGTAACCAAAATATTCATCATAAAAGTTTAGAAACCTAAAAATGAATTCTTTCTAAAAATCCGGACGTAAAGAATATCTCAAAAATAAAAGCACCGTCTTCATAAGACAGTGCACTTCTCCCATTGCTTAATTTTTGCCACTCTCAGAAGATCGCCCGGTGTGATGAGGACCTCACTCCCACTAAGTTGTCGGTCCGCTTGAACCCCCAGTAATGTGAAACAAACATGATTAGTGGATCCCAGATCCACCACCCACAAAATGGGAGGCATACGCCGCTAAACAAGTTTCAACAACTAGTGCGTGAGAATTACCTTTCTTTCCATCCCTCTTAGGTCCAGAACAGTGACCTCCAATGTCCTTTCTCCTTTGCGGTTGAAGCACTTCCCTTAGTGGCTTGTTCACTCCACCACCCTTCTTCACCTTATCTTTGCCATTGGCAACACTTGAGTTCACTTGCTTGTGGCCTTTGTTCCTTTTCTTGTTCTTACCACCCCTTGGTCTAGAAGAAGAAGAAGGTCTTTTGCCACCAAGGCTTGGCTTTTTCCTTTATATCGCCTCTGCCGAGACTAAAGCTTGCAACGGATCGGGCATCGAGAACTTCGATTATTCATCCGTAGTTCAACCTTTAATTGTTCAAAGCTTTTCGGCAGAGAATGGAGCACTTAAATCGATTTGGGTCTCGATATCGTATTCAAATAAAGTACCTCAAGTTTATTAAGGTGAGCCATCATCCGGAGAACGTGCTCCCTTACGGGCGTTCCTCCACCATTTTCATAGAGAGCAAGTCCCTCATGGTGATCACGACAAACCACACGGTTCTAATGTTGAAACATCGCTTTAAGACTAGTCATGATTTCCTTGCAATCTCACCGCTTACGGTGTTGGTGTTGCAACACATCGACATAAAGCCAAGATGGTACACTTAGCCATTTCGTTAGACCGCTCCCAAATTTATACTCTTCTTAACCATTTTAGTGGACTCATCGATGGTTTATCCGGTTTAGGTGTGGTCGAACCCGATTATGGCTTTGTGCAAAGGATTTACAATAGTGAGTTTTTCGATTCCAATCAACAAAATTTTTCTCCAAAGGAGCAAATTGTCTTTTTCAAAGATATTGAAATAAAGGATTAAAAGGTTGCGACATGATGAACTGAAATAAATAATAATATGCATAAGCACAAATATATCACAAGGTTCGATCACATGCATCATATTAAAATCTCAAAAAAAAATATGAACATGCATCGACCCAACATCTCAAAACAGTTTAAATAAGCCACGGGGGTGGGTCATTATTTAAACACATTCAAAGCGAGTTACAAACAAAACGATTTACAAACCTTTAATATCCAGATTAATAGTTGGCTCCCACTTGACCAATATAAAATTGATAGGGACTTGAAGTATATGCATATCAATTTTATACCTAAGTAATAACCATGATTAAATACAGATTACTATTTCGCTTTGATCGAGCCTGTGGAGAGGGTCATAAATAATACTAGTAATAACCCACAATCATCCTTTTTCGAAATTCATTCATGTGAAACCTATCTTTTGACCGTCCGGTAGGGACATTTCTCCAAAAGAATTCACAAATAAATAAATCATGGAGGTCAAAATTAATTCAATTTTATTATCCTAATAAAATTGTCAATTAATTATTTAAAACATACTTAGTAATTTTGAAGTTGAGATTTTTCCATTTGGCAACCCTCATGCAAACACATTTAAACAAATTAAATAAAGCATAAGATAGCACAAATAAATCAAGCAAAAAAAAAAACAAACATATTGGGCACAAATTATCCAATTGTCATGGTTTGATTTTTTCTTGGCTTGATCTTGAAGAAACACGTCTCAATTTCTCCCACTCATTCGTCTCGAAAAAAAATACTTAAATCTCGAACCGCCACGCCAAGCACTTCGCAATGTGATGCACGCCTCAAGATCCGGCCGGCCCACTTGGCTCGGGGCATTTAAGCGACCTCGGACCACCCATGATAAGTCAAAGCAATAGTTACCAATCCCACATGATCCTATTTAAGGGGCGAAGGTTAAGAAAACAACGAACCAATCGAGGTCTAATTCTTCCTTGTTCATTTAAGAAGAATTTATCCTCCTCAGAGGGTCCTATTCAACAAGATCGACCATGCACTAGTGTAATCTCTTGGTCAAGACAAACCAATCTGAGCCTTACACCTCAACCTTTTCGCGATGGTTGTTCATTTCCATCTAGGTCGTGAATGGCGTACTTTTTAGTTACAAGGGGATTTAATTTAATCTTCGTGATCCGGTATCACTAAATTAACTACTGATTAACACGATGAATTATTAAAACAGTTATCAAAGAAATATATATAACATTCAATCATATTTAAAGCATCAGTGATAAACAATTTATTTCAGTAAATAAGTCTAAAAATTCAGTTTCGATTATACAAAGTAAAAAGCATACTTTTCAGTATAATCCCAACAGACCTGACACCGAAAGAAAGAGAAGAGAAGCGGAACAGAAGAGAGCAACGGTATAGAGACAGGAAAGCCATGGTTGATGATACATCTGGGATTGATGATTTGTATCTGCCTTCTGAGGATTCAGGCTACTCATCTGTAGAAGACTTCTGCCTGATAAGTAATGTTGATGATTTCTACCACTACGATGATCTGATATTCTCTTCTGATGATGAAATCTGTCTGATGGCAAAAGAAGAAGATCAAACTGAGGTAACATCTAAACCTTCTATGTTTTCTAATTCCACACCAGCTATGATTAGCACACCTGCTGGAGAGATTGACTTGCGACTCTATTACGAAAGCAATTGCTTGATGAACTCTCTACTGCAGTAGACACTTATACAATAGTGGAAGCTGAAAACGATAAGCTAAGGATTGAAAATACTCAGCTTGTTAAGGAAAATGTTGTCAAGAAAGCAAATTTGAACTTAAATCGGCAAGTCGCCGAAGATAACCAAGAACTGAAAGTTCTGAAAGTTAATTCTTCTGATCAAGAGAAGCAGATTAAGGAACAACTAGTTATCAATAAACAACAAGCTGATGATTTTAAAATCCTTCAGGCTAAGTTTGATGAATTCTTCCGACTACATGAGAGTCTGAAATTAACTGAGGATAGTTTACGTAAGAAAATACAGATTTTCACGAAATCTTCTAAAACCGTTCAGGATATGAACAACTATTTTTGTACGACAACTAATAAGAAGGGAATTGGGTATGAAAACTCTTCTACATCCTCAAAAGCCCCGTTTGATTCATTTCAGAAAAGTGTAATCAAACGAGTTTTTGATATAGATACACATAAAGTAAAATATGTATCTGATAAAGGAAAGAGACCTGCTGAACAAGTAAGGCAAGTGCCCAATCAGAAAGGGAATAGAAATGGACCCCAACTGATCAAGTATCAGCCGAGGAATCAACAGAAGAACCCAGTTCTTCTGAAGAGACCTCAACGATCAGCCGATTAGGTATCGGAAGAGACAACCTCTCAAAGGAAATCTAATCAAACCTAATCGGTCACCGCCCTAACAAAACAAGCTAAAGGTAAACTGCTAAGACCATCTATGCCAAAAAGATATGAATCTTTTAATGGTAGCAGTCATACCTACCCTTACAATCAGAAACCTAGGGCTGCTGCACCTGAATCCCACTGGGTTAAAAGAAGACAAACAGCAAGAAAAAATCTCAAGACTTCTGATTCACCCAAGACTCACACAAATAATCATCTGATCAGAATGCATATGGAGAGATGTATGATTATGTAGATGTTTATGGGAGACAAATCAAGCCTTCTGATCTATCTGATTACAATAGAAGTGCCCTGTTTGTATGGATCCCTAAAACCAACTCTAACCCCTCAGGACCCAATCCAAAAGGGGTACCTAAAGCCTGATTTGATTGCAGGTTCGTGTGGGTTTGGCCAACAAGGGAGGTGTATAAGCAACTATCTAGTACATCGATAGTGGATGCTCAAGGCACATGACTGGAAGCAAACATCTCCTTAGCTCTTACACAGAACAAGAAGGCCCACGTGTACTCTTTGGTGATGATAACTTTGGTTTTGCCAGAGGATTCGGAACCTTAAAAAATGATGATGTATAGGTTACTGGAGTCTCGTATGTCGAAGGTTTAAAGCATAATCTGTTATCAGTTTCACAATTCTGCGACAACGGATTCAGTGTTGAGTTCTCGACTGATCAGTGTACTATCAAGAATCGAGCTACTCAACAGATCTTGTTAACTAGTTCAAGAAAAGGTACGATTTATACAGCAGATTGGAACAGTTGTTCAAGCAATGCATGCCTGATTGTTAAGAGTTCAAAAGGTAGCAGTTGGCTCTGGCACAAGAGAATGAGTCATCTGAACTTTAAAACTCTTAACAAGATAGCAAGGATATCCTTGGTTGAGGGTCTTCCGAATGAGGTATTCTCTAAGGATCAGACATGTGTCGCATGTCAGAAGGGAAAACAGGTTAAAGCCTCATTCAAGGGAATCCCTGGACTAGCATCCAGCAGAGTATTGCAACTGCTTCATATGGACTTATTTGGACCAGTTACACCAATTAGTCTCAGTGGACGCAAATATACTCTGGTAATCGTGGATGATTATTCCAAGTTTACCTGGGTTGTATTCTTGTATAAAAAGAATGAGATAACAACAAAGATACCCGAGCTGCTCAAGAAATTATAGAATGAGAAGGGTGTCAGTATAGTGAAAATCAGATGAGATAAAGGTACAAAATTTCTGAATTATTTTATTACTGATTTTTGCACTAAGTTTGGTATACAACATGAGACATTAGCTGTAAGAACGTCACAACAGAATGGTGTAGCAGAACGGAGAAACAAAACACTCAAAGAAGTTGCTCGCACTATGTTAGCTGGACATGCAACACCAAGCCATTTCTGGGCAGAAGCCATCAATACTGCATGTCATACTCAGAACAGATGTTTTCTAACTAAGGCTCACTACAAAACACCCTATGAACTGTGGAAGGGCAGAAAACCTCATGTTTCTTACTTTCATGTTTTTGGGTGCAAGTGTTTTATACACAACAATGAGAAGAGTCAGTTGAAGACTTTTGAGGCCAAGTCAGATGAGGGTATATTCTTAGGATATTCCTCATCTAGCAAGGCTTTCAGGGTTTACAACAGGCGAACCCTAGTTATGGAAGAAACACCTCATGTGGTCTTGATGAGACATCTTCTGAACAAGAGAAATCTGCCTCAGAACAAAGTTGTACCAGATCAACCGGTACCTGATGCACAAAAAATGGATCAGCTAAGTATCAAGGAGAAAGGATCAGAACACGTAACAGTGTATATTCCAGAACTTGATCTTGCTGATTCACCAGGTCAATCAGACCCTAAGGTACGTACAACTGTCAATGAAGAAGTTGGTACAACTGAGACAGTAACAACTGAACCATCTGGTTCAGGGGGAACACCTGAAGTTCCTACGGACAGACATCAGCACATGATGAGTCCAACATCAGCTGAGACTTGTCCATGTCAAGTGGATCATAATTCTGCACCACTCCCAATCACTAGTAATGAACTACTATCATAAAAGGATGATGTTCTCCAAACTGATGCAAATCAGAAAAGAAGGACCTGGGTAACCAGTCATCCAACTGATCTGATCATCGGAGACCCATCTGATAGAGTCAAAACTAGACATCAGATTGGTGAAAGTGCCATGTATTGTTGTTATCTATCTTTGAAGGAACCAACTGAAGTAGAAGAAGCTCTACAAGATGCAAACTGGATTCTAGCCATGCAAGAATAACTGGAAAAGTTTGAAAGAAATCAGGTTTGGAAACTGGTGGACAGACCAACTCATCAAGATGTGATTGGCACAAAGTGGGTATTCAAGAACAAGAGAGATGAGAATAATGTCATAACCAGAAATAAGGCAAGACTTATTGCTAAGGGGTATTCACAATCAGAAGGAATTGATTATGATGAGACCTTTGCACCAGTCGCTCGCCTGGAAGCCATACGTCTGTTTCTGGCATATGCTGCCCACAGAGGGTTTATTGTGTATCAGATGGACGTAAAGAGTGCATTCTTAAATGAGGTACTAGCTGAGGAAGTTTATGTTGAACAACCTCCTGGCTTTGACAAAGGCGACCAGGTGTACCGTTTAAGAAAAGCTCTTTATGGCCTGAAACAAGCTCCTCGAGCTTGGTATGATACACTCTCTCAATTCTTGATAGACAGTGGTTTCACTAAAGGAATAGTAGACAGAACCTTATTCAGAATAGAAGATGGAGAAGATATTCTGATGGTTCATATTTATGTGGATGATATCATCTTCGGATCTCCCAACAAGAGTTTATGTGATAAATTCAGCAAGCTGATGCAAGGGAAGTTCGAGATGTCCATGATGGGTCAGATGAGTTACTTTCTGGGTCTACAAGTTAAGCAAAGTACAGAAGGGATATTCATCTGTCAGGCGAAGTACACTAGGATTTTATTGGCTAAGTTTGGAGCTCAAAACTGTAAGGAAGCCAGAATTCCTATGATGACTGGATTCAAGATGGATCCAGATGAGAATGGTCAGAAAACTAATCAGAAAGAATATAGGGCTCTCATTGGATCTCTACTATACCTGACTGCTAGCAGACCAGATATAACATTTGCAGTAGGTGTATGTGTCAGATTTCAGGCAAATCCAATGCAAAGCCACCTGGAAGCAGCTAAGTGGATTCTTAAGTATCTGAAGGGGACAGTAAACCTTGGTTTATTTTACCCATCAGATGATAATATAGATCTTAGTGGGTATTCTGATTCTGATTATGGAGGTTGCGGAATTGACAGGAAGTCAACCTCAGGTACATGTTAGTTTTTAGGTAGTAAAATGATCTCTTGGTTTTCAAAGAAGCAGACATCAGTTGCGACATCTACTACTGAAGCGGAATATATGGCTGCAGGAAGCTGTTGTTCCCAACTGCTCTGGCTAAGTCAGCAGCTGAGGGATTACAACATTGTAGCTAAGAACGTACCTATATTCTGTGACAGTAATAGTGTTATTACAATCACTCAGAATCCTGTTCTACATACAAGATGCAAGCATGTGGATGTCAGACATCATTTTATAAGAGATCATGTTGAAAAGAAGAATATCAGAATGGAAAAGATCCATACTGATAAATAGAAAGTTGATATTTTAACCAAGCCACTAGCTGAGATCAGATTCAGAGAATTATGCAATGAGCTAGAGCTTCTGGATCTTGGAGAAAATGCACCAGAAATGTTTGGTGGACTGATCTCCAGGACTAGCTGGTTGAGAGACTAACCAGGTTAAGAAGGATCAGTTGAGTAAAGTAACTCAACTGATCAACAGATCAGTCAAGGAACTGATCAGAGATAACCTTATCAGATTAGTTAAGGAACTGATCAGATTGGTTGTTTCAAATTTTGTAAGTCGGTTAAGCTAATGTTCAACAAGCAAGTTACACAAGATTAAAGCTTCAATCGCATAAGGAAATAGAAAATACACAACAATGAAACAATAGAACTTTTCATTAATAAAGACCCGGAGGTCGAATTTACATTACAAGTTACAAGTACAAAAGGACCCGGAGGTCAGTACATAAACCCTAAATCATAAACCCTAAGCCTAGAGGGGGGACAGAGGCTCTGAAGATTTTAGAGCCTGATGCTCCCATTTTCCCCCAACCTTAAAAGGGGTGAGAGAGACTTTGAAATAATCCTAAGCCACCCTCAGAGCTTCGGAGTGAGGAGCAAGAGCGGCATTAAAGGATTTCTAAGCCAGAAACCCCCTAGTCGTAAAACCAATGGGGTCTCCAGCTGTTAAATGGACACAAGTGCCAAAGATGTGGTGCATGTTGGGATTATACTGGAAAGTATGCTTTTACTTTGTATAATCAGACTGACTGAATTTTGGACTTATTTACTAAAATAAATTGTTTATCACTGATGCTTTAAATATCATTGAATGTTACATATATTTACTGCATAACTGTTCAATAAATAGTACGTGTTACATTGTAGTTAATTTAATGATACCAGATCACAGAAGATTAAATTAACAGTTTCTTGTAACTAAAAGTACACCATTCACGACCTAGATGGAAATGAACAATCCATCGTGAAAGGTTGTAGTGTAAGGCTCAGATTGGTTTGTCTTGACCAAGAGATTACACTAGTGCATGACTGATGCATTGAAGAGGACCTACAGGAGGACAAATTCTTCAGAACTGAACTAGGAAGAATTAGACCTCAGTGGTTAGTTATTTCTTAATCTTCGTCCCTTAAATAGGATTGCGTGTGGTTAGTAACTATTGCTTTGACTTATTACGGGAAGAGAATCAATGAGATTCAATACCCTATATCTTGGGCAATATTATTGGTCACATGCGATTGCTAAGATTTAATACGGAAAATCGTGTGCAAGTACGCTTGTTCGATTTACCCCCTTGGGAGGTTCATAAGTTTTATCATACCAAATCTTCCAAGTGGAACTAGTTTTCGGTATGGATAATAATGTTGAATCATTCCTTTACCAAGGATAAAAGATATTAATTAATGGAAAGCTATTTCAGTGGCTAGAATTAATTAATGGGCTAGGTAATCTTAAACACGGAAAATAATAACAAGAGTCATATTAACTGTAATATGGGTTAAGATGGATAGTGCAATATTAATTATGTAGTGGGATTAATTAATATTTATGGGCTTGAATAATATTGTGGCTCAATATTGATAATTCAAGATCCATTGGAAGGTCCAATCTTAATTCTCCTAAAGGCCCCCCAAGTAGCTCAACATAAAGTCCAATAACTGAAAAAGGTGTTTAAAATAAAATAAATTTTGTTGCCTATTTTTCCTCATTTTTTTCGAAAAATATGAATAAAAGGGGAGAAAGATTTTCTTTGAATTTTGTTATGGAATGAAGATATGTATTCTTGGAATACAAGATTATCTCATTAAATTCAAGAAATCTCCAACTTGGTTATTTATAGTGATTTTCGAAATTTTTGAAATAAAAGGGAAAGAAAGATTTTCTTGATTTTCTTGAAAATATATTATGGAAGATATGTATTTCTTGAAATACAAGTATATCTCATAAATTCAAGAAGATCCAAATCTTGAATTCTTTTCTCTTAATTTTTGAAAAATACTCCATAACAAGATGAGGTGGGATTTTTTGTCGAATATTTTAATTATGGAGAAAAGAATATATGAGATATATTCAAGATTTCTTGGAGATCAAGAAAAGATTTTCTCACATTGGTTTTTCCTCAAAATTTTGACCACCACCCCATCTATAAATAGGGGATGATTCTTTCATTCCCAAGTACAATTCCATGTGCTGGAAAAATTAGTAAATCCACAAAGGTGGTGCAACAAATTTTTATTTTCCCTTTTGTTAATTGTTCGCGAGCTTCCTTCCACCGGATTGACGAGCAAGGACTAGGGAATACTTGAGAAGGCTTTTTGGTGTGTTTTCATCGACGAGACCATTGCCACTCCAAGAGGTTAGTTCACGTAACCCCGTAGTAATTCCGCATGCGTAGGTTTTATGTTAACTGTTTATATGCATGATTTGTTGTTGAATTATTATTTGAATTAATATAGGATTAATTCATGCTAGTAATAATTGTTAGAATTAAATTTGTATTTAAATATTCATCGCGAATAGATCCGGGCAATTAATTCCCCAACAACTAGTATCAGAGCCTCGGTTTCGGGCTCTGAATTTTAAATTGTAATTTAATTCGTTTTCATTAAATTTGAAATTGGATAGTAGAATTGCTAGATCTTTTTTTCAGGTATCCAATTGTCATGGAATTTAATCTGTTTATTTATGCATGCATATAAATTGTGTTTTTTTTTTTAATTCGATTCGTTCGAATTCATTTTGCCTCGTGAGAAAATCCACGAGTAGATTAGTATTTGTTTGATTTGATCAATGTAATAGACTAGTCTAGATCTAGGTTTATTTATTTTTGTAAATAAATTATAACCGGGATCGTGAACGAAGGCGAGACGAAGAATTAAAAGATGGATCTGGAACCGGCGCGGCGGTAAGGCGTCGCCGCCTAAATGTGCCAAGGAGAGGCTGGCCAGCGACGCGACGCCGGAGCCAGATGAGACGTGGGGAGAGGCCGGAGGGCTTGAAGGCGCCAGATCCGACACGGCGACGCAGCGCCGTAAGCGGCGAAAATGCAATGCCGAGGCGGTTGCGTAGACGATCTGGCGCGCAGGGCGGTGGCAATGCCGCCGCGATATGGCCTGCGGCGATACCGCCAAGTTGTGGTGGTGACGCTTCTTCGACGCGACAAGCGACGCTTTGCGTCGGCATGATACGGCGAGGGCGATGTCTTTAGCGCTTTAGTGCTTGCCACATCGCCACTTCACACGACCGGTCGGGAGGGGCTGGCGGGCACTCCGACCCGCGAGCTGGTTGATGACGTGGCTTGACAAGGCATTTTTTTTAAACGGTCAAGTGGGAGCTTTTTTAGACGAACGATGAAGGCTAAGAAGACGATTTCTCAAGATCAAGACATGACAAAATTAACCATGACAATTGGATAAATGTGTCCAATATGTTTAATTTTTGTCTTGATGTTTATGCATTATTTATGCTTATTTAAATTGTGTTTAAATTTGCGATGCATGAGAAAATGTTTTAAAAAATCTCACTTTCAAAAATTACTAAGTATGTTTAAACAATTAATTGACAATTTTATTCCGGATAATAAAATTGAATTAATTATTGACCTCCATGATTTATTTATTTGTGAATTCTTTTGGAGAAATTCCCCCCACGGGACGGTCAAAATATAGCTTTCACATGAATAAATTCCAAACGAATGATTATGGATTATTACTAGTGGCGATGATGACCCTCCCCACGAGGCTCGTTCAAAGCAAAATAATAATTTTGTATTTAATCATGGTTATTACTTAGGTATAAAATTGATATGCATATACTTCCTCAAGTCCTCAGTCAATTTTATATTGGTCAAGTGGGAGCCAACTATTAATCTGGATATTAAAGGTTTGTAACTGTTCTTGTTTATAACCTGCTTGAATATGTTTAAATAATGACCCACCCCACGTGGCTTATTTAAACTGTTTTGAGATGTTGGCTGATGCATGTTCATATTTTTTTGAGATTTTAATATGAAACATGTGATCGAATTTTGTGATATATTTGTGCTTATGCATATTATTATTTATTTCGATTCAAGATGTCATGACCTTTTTAATCCACTTTTCAATATACTTAAAGACAATTTGCTTCTTGGTGAAAACTTTGTTGATTGAGTCGAAACTTACTATTGTCCTCCTTTGCACAAAAGCCATAACGGGTTCTCACTACACCTAAACCGAAAAGCCAAATGACGAGTCAACGAAATCGGTTAAGAAAGAGTATCTTGTTGGGAGGCGTTCAACGAAATGGCAAAGTGTACCATCTTGGCTTCAATGTCAGATGTGTTGCAACACCAACACCAGAACGTTGAGACCGCTGCAGACATCATGACTAGTCTTAAAGCGATGTTTCAACATCAGAACCGTGTGGCTCGTCAGATCACCATGAGGGACTTGCTCTCTATGAAAATGGTGGAGGGAACGCCTGCGTAAGAGCATCGTTCTCGGATGATGGCTCACCTTAACAAACTTAAGGTACTTGACACCGAATCGACATCGAGACCCAAATCGATTTTCGTGCTCCATTCTCTCGTCGAAAAAGTTTTGAGCAGTTAAAGGTTGAACTATCAGATGAATAATCAGAAGTTCTCGATGCCTGATCTATTGCAAGCTTTGGTCTCGGCAGAGGCGATATTGGGGCAAAAGAGCCAAGCCTTGGTGGCAAATGGACCTTCTTCTTCTTCTTCTAGGACAAGGGGTGGTAAGAACAAGAAAAAGGACAAGAGCCACAAGCAAGTGAACTCAAGTGTTGCCAAAGGCAAAGAAAAGGTGAAGGGGGGGTGGAGGAGTGAGCAAGCCAGCTAAGGAGAGGTACTTCAAGTGCGGTGAAAGAGGACATTGGAGGTCAGCCTGTTCCAATCCCAAAAGGAATGGAAAGAAAGGTAATTCTCACGCACTAGTTGTTGAAACTTGCTTAGCGGCGTATGCCTCCCATTTATGGGTGGTGGATACGGGATCCACTGATCATGTTTGTTTCACTTTACAGGGGTTCAAACGGACCCGTCAACTTAGTGGGAGTGAGATCCTCATCACACTGGGCGATGCCACGAGAGTGGTAGGCAAGGCGATGGGAGAAGTGCACTGTCTTTTGAAGACGAAGTTTTAATTTTAAGAGATGTACTTTACGTTCAATTTTAGAAAGAACTTGATTTCAGTTTCTAAACTTTACCTTGATGGATATTCGGTTACTTTTGATAAAGTTGTTACCATTTCTCTTTATGATAAATTTATCTGTCATGGAACGTTGTCAAGTAATCTCTATACAACTAACTGTGCACACCACTCACGAAATGCATCCTATAACACATCAATTATTTCCGGTAAAAGAAAAACATTCATCGAGGGCGTGAACAAAACACTTCTATGGCATCTAAGATTGGGACATATTAATCCAAAGAGGATCCAAAGGTTGGTGAAAACGGTTCACTAGAGTCTCTCCAAGTTGAACCAATTCCAACATGCGAATCATGTTTGGAGGGGTAAAATGACCAAGAGGGCATTCGGAGCCAAGGGAATAGAGCCAAAGAAGTGTTAGAAATCGTTCACCTGCATTATGTGTGGTCTAATGTCAACCATGGCAAGAGGAAGTTCGAGTATTTAGTCACTTTTATTAATGACTACTCGAGGTACGGTTATATTTTCCTTATGAAGCATAAATCGAGACCTTTGAGAAATTCAAAGAATTTAAGGCTCAAGCGAGAGAATCATAGGGGAAAAACGTATCAAGTCTCTACGATCCGATCGTGGATACGATACCCTCGGCGATGAGTTTTTGAACTACTGTCGGATGAAGGATTGCATCCCACCGACCGACCTTAACCCCTCAACAAAACGCGGAGTTGCGAGCAAAAAAAAGAAACTCTTTTGGAAATGGTTAGATCAATGATGTGATATCTGGATCTTCCCTAGTCGTTACGGGGTCATGCCATGGAAACAACGGCTTACATTCTGAACTTGGTGCCATCCAAATCGGTTCCCAAAACTCGCAAAAGAATTGTGGACCGGGCAAGCCTAGTTTGAGACACATGAGAATTTGGGGGTGTCCGCCCACGTGTTGGACAAGGAAGGAAAATTGGATCCTCGATCGAGAATTAAAATTTCAAGTATAGGATACCCCAGGAACAAAAGGGTGTATGTTCTATGGTCCCAAAGATCAAAAGGTGGTAATAAGCACCCACTTTTAGATTTTTAGAGGAAGACTATATGAACGAAAGAAGACCCAGAAGTGAGATTACCTTAAGTGAGCTAAGGGGGCTAACCTCATTGTCAACTGTACAAGATGATATACCAAACGACACACTTTCTTCACAACCTCGCTCATCGTAGTGGGAGGGTTGTTAGACAGCTCGAGAGATTCATGGGGATAGGAGAGTCCTCGGACTTGATTCCCGGACAAGACGAATCAGACCCATGGACATATGATGAGGCAATCCAAGATAAGGATGCGGTTTCTTAGCAAAAGGAAATGAAAGCAGAAATGGGGTCTATGGATCATAACAGAGTGTGGGAGCTTGTCGAACCACTTAATGGGGTCAAACTCATTGGTTGCAAGTGGGTATACAAGAGAAAGAGGGGACCGGACGGGAAGGTGGGAACCTTCAAAGCAAGGCTTGTGGCGAAAGGTTATACTCAGAAAGAAGGGATCGACTATGAGGAAACCTTTTCACCTGTAGCAATGCTCAAGTCCATCCGGATTCTCTTGTCGATAGCTGCGCATCTCGATTTTGAAATCTGGCAAATGGATGTCAAGATAGCTTTCCTTAACGGAAGTCTTGATGAGGAAATCTATATGCAACAACCCCAAGACTTCATTGAAAAGGGCCAAGAACACCTAGTTTGTAAGCTCATGAAGTCCATTTACGGACTCAAACAGGCATCCAAAGCTTGGAACTAATGTTTTGATCATGTTATAAAGTCTTACAGGTTTGATCAAAATGAGTTCGAAAGTTGTGTGTATAAAAAGCGTGTCAAAACTGCATTGGTATTCTTAGTACTATCGTGAGGCGACATTACGCTCATCGAACGATGTAAAGGTGTTATCGGATGTAAGGGTATGGCTTTCAAAAAGCAGTTTGATATGAAGGACTTAGGGAAGCGGGCACATCCTTGGGATCAAGATCACTTTCGAGATCGCAAAGAAAATGATGATAGGCTTATCGTAAGCTTATACATGAACAACTGTCTTGAAGCGATTGAAGATCGCAGATTCCAAGAAAGGCCGTACCTTTCGGGCATGGAATCCATATATCGAAAGAAAATGTGCCCTAAGACACAAAAAAAAGATAGATGACATGAAAGGCATTCATTATGCTTAATACCGGGAAGCCTTATGTATGCAATCTTTGATCACGAGACCAGGATATATCCGCTTTGCCGTTGGCATGGTGGCAAGATATCGGAGTAACCGGGGAAGAACATTGGATTTCGATTAAAAACATTACGGTATCTCGAAAAGAACTTCGAGATAGAATGTTGGTTTACCAATCGAGATAGTCTAATCCCCATCGCGCCACCACGGACTCGATTTCCAATCGGACTTAGATTCCGTAAAAATCTACCTCCGGTAGTGTGTTTTGCATGGGGGAGGAGCCATGGCGTGGAGAAGCGTTAAGCGAAATGCATCGCAGATTCTACCATGGAAGCGAATATGTAGCTGCTTGAGGCGGCGGGAAAAAGCGGTTTAGCTCAAGAACTTCCTAGTGGACTTGGATGTAGTTCGAATTTGCCCAAAGACAATCATCATTTATTGTGGCAATCTTGGGAGCGATTTGCAAATTCAAGGGAACCAAGAGCCCACAAGGCGACAAACACATTGAAAAAATATCATCTTATCTGAAATCGTTAAGAGATGAGATATAAATTGGCAAAGATCACGTCGAAAGACATCTTAGGCGATCCATTCACAAAGGGTGCGCCTCGAGAATACATTCGAGAGACATGTGAAAGGAATGGGTGTCAAGACCGGTTAACTCTGCTTTGAGTATAAGTGGGAGACATTATTAGGTTAATGTAGGTGACATTAGATGTCACGTATTAGGAACTACACGAGACATGCTGATGTATCCTTAAAAGCAGACTTTGAGTATAAGTGGGAGATTGTTGGGATTATCTTTGAAAGTATGCTTTTACTTTGTATAATCGGTCGTTGAATTTCGGACTTATTTATTTGAAATAAATTGTTTATCATCGATGCTTTAAATATCATCGAATGTTACATATATTTCTTTTCTTGATAACTATTCAATAACTAGTACGTGTTACGTTGTAGTTAATTTAGTGATACCAGATCATAGAAGATTAAATTAACAGTTCCTTGTAACTAAAAGTACACCATTCACGACCTAGATGGAAATGAACAATCCATCGTGAAAGGTTGTAGTGTAAAGCTTCGGATTGGTTTGTCTTGACCAAGAGATTACACTAGTGCATGGTGATGCATTGAAGAGGACCTCTGAAAGGACAAATTCTTGAGAACCTAACTAGGAAGAATTAGACCTCGATGGTTAGTTATTTCTTAATCTTCGTCTCTTAAATAGGATTGCGTGTGGTTTAGTAACTATTGCTTTGACTTATTACGGGAAAAAGAATCAATGAGATTCAATACCTATATCTTGGGCAATATTATTGGTCACATCACGATTGCTAAGATTTAATCACGAGAATCGTGTGCAAAATACGCTTGTTCGATTTGCCCTTGGGAGGTTCATAAGTTTTATCATACCAAATCTTGCAAGTGGAACTAGTTTCCGGTATGGATAATAATGTTGAACCGTTCCTTTACCAAGGATAAAAGATATTAATTAATGGAAAGCTATTTCAGTGGCTTGAATTAATTAATGGGCTAGGTAATCTTAAACATGGGAAATAATAACCGGGAGCCATATTAATTGTAATATGGGTTAAGATGGATAGTGCAATATTAATTATGTAGTGGGATTAATTAATATTTATGGGCTTGAATAATATTGTGGCTCAATATTGATAATTCAAGATCCATTGGAAGGTCCAATCTTAATTCTCCTAAAGGCCCCCCAAGTAGCCCAACATAAAGTCCAATAACTGAAAAAGGTGTTTAAAATAAAATAAATTTTGTTGCCTATTTGTCCTCATTTTTTTCGAAAAATATGAATAAAAGGGGAGAAAGATTTTCTTTGAGTTTTGTTATGGAATGAAGATATGTATTCTTGGAATACAAGATTATCTCATTAAATTCAAGAAATCTCCCACTTGGTTATTTATATTGTGATTTTTTTTAAATTTTTGAAATAAAAAGGAAAAGAAAGATTTTCTTGAAAAGATATTATGGAAGATATGTATTTCTTGAAATACAAGTATATCTCATAAATTCAAGAAGATCCAAATCTTGGATTCTTTTCTCTTAATTTTCGAAAAATACTCCATAACAAGATGAAGTGGGATTTTTTGTGGAATATTTTAATTATGGAGAAAAGAATATCTGAGATATATTCAAGATTTCTTGGAGATCAAAAAAATTTTTCCCACATTGGTTTTTTCTCAAAATTTTGACCACCACCCATCTATAAATAGGGATGATTCTTTCATTCCCAAGTACAATTCCATGTCTTTGGAAAAATTAGTAAATCCACAAAGGTGGTGCAACAAATTTTTATTTTCCCTTTGTTAATTGTTAGCGAGCTTCCTTCCACCTAGATTGACGATCAAGGACTAGGAATACTTGGGAAGGCTTTTTTGGTGTGTTTTCATCGGCGAGACCATTGTCACTCCAAGAGGTTAGTTCACGTAAACCCATAGTAATTCGCATCGTGGGTTTTATGTGAACTGTTTATATCTTGTGATTTGTTGTTGAATTATTATTTGAATTAATATAGGATTAATTCATGCTAGTAATAAATGTTAGAATTAAATTTGTATTTAAATATTCATCCCGAATAGATCCGGGCAATTAATTCCCCAACAGTGCAAAGACCACATGGCCACGAGTGTCACATGTAAATATTGGGTTTTGTCTGATCAAGATCGATCATGTCCGATCAAGATCGTATAAGCAAAACCCATGTTTTATATCAGACTGAGTCTGTTGATGCTAATTCCGTCATCTCGATAGGCACACAAGGTGCATACGGTTAGGAGAAGTGTCTTCTCATTTGCGATAAGCGAGATCCGCCCTTCGGTGGTAGAAAACTTAGCAATAATCGTATGTGTAATCTTTGATGACGACGAAAGCAGGAATAAGGGAAGGACAGGGTTGATTTGAGAAGCTGAAATCATTTGAAAATGGTTAAAGGTTTTTGCAGGAAGTTTCACCGGAAACAAGGGTTCACCGGAAAACATGGAGTATAAGTTAATGGAAAGATAAAGAAGGTGAATGGTTTATGTTGTGTGTATAAAACCCCAGATCTATTTATAAAAGAAAAACAGGGGTAGAAGTGCAAATTTAATTTCTCAAGGACTTTTAGAGAAATTAGCACTGCTAGGACAGCGCGTGAGAAGAACGCGAATGATGGTTGAATGAGTTTACGGCGTGTGATATCACAAAGTATCCAGACCATCATTGAGAACTGTCACATCACGCCGACTTAGGGAATCAAGGCGACTTTTTGACTCCCCAAAGTTAAGGCTTTGGCGGGAGTATAACGCAAATTCAAGGCAAAGTGGCACGAATGGAAGAAAGACCGTTCAAAATTTGAACATCGAATGGCTGAACGAGAAATCTAAAATCCTGAGTTTTGAAGTACTGAATTGCTTGATGTTGAAGTGGATCAGATAAAAGGATCGGATAAGTGGATCAGATAAGTGGATCAGATCAGAGGATCAGATAAGTGGATCAGATAACTGGATCAGATACATGGATCAGATAAGTGGGTCAGATACATGGATCAGATACATGGATCAGATAAGTGGATCAGATACATTGATCAGATAAGTGGATCAGATACATGGATCAAATAAGTATCAGATTGGATCAACGAGGAATCTGATCAGATGAGTGGAATATTGTTGGGAAATACTAAGGGATAGACTACCATCAATAAGGTCAACATTAATCAAGCCAACGAGATCAGATCACAGTGGTAACTAATTGATTACAATATAAATCAGTCAGATACGTTTCTTATTTATCTCTTTCTGATCATTTTTATATATAAATTAGCTTTTACTACTGTTCTCTTAACTTTATGACGAATGCACTGCAAAACATTAAATGCGGACATGGGAATATGTATTTAATGCGTTTTATTGCGGGTTTTCTCGTCCAAAATACGAGAAGACTACTTTTCTCAACCGTGCGATTAAAGCACTTTACGGCCGACTAATCTCAGCCATTGATTTTAAAACACGGGCACTTGAGTACTTATGGGAAGTTGTGCACAGAGGTTTCCCTCGCATAATATAAACCCAAATCATTTCTCCGAAAACCTCTTTCCACTCTTTCTACTCTTCAGTTTCTTAAAAGATCAAACCTTCAAAATCTTCAGAACGTGTTTTCAAAAACCGATTGATTCTATTTTTCACGTTTATTCAAACCTACGAATCAATATCTGGTAATTTTCTTTTAAGTACTTCATAAATTCACTCATAGTGGTTATTAGGTTTACAAATCGTGCTGGTATGTGTCTGTAATCTATATCAGTTATATCTGCAATGATCTATATGCTTACTTGCTTAATTCATGCTTAGATTGTTGGTTTGACTGAGTTTATTGAAATATTTCACTCAAACTTATATCAGTTGGCATATCATACAGAAATGACACATCTTATTGCACGAAAGGGCCAAGGCAAAAAGATCTGAAATTTCATCAATGAAGAAGGATATCATTGATGAAAAATGTGTAATATTTTCGGTCACCTCGGATCCGAATCGTTTGGAAATTATGGAGTGCCTGCGAGCGTGTGGTCTTGAACAATACTGCTATAGACATCAGAGCGTAGTCCACACTCATGAAGCCCTAGAATTTCAGTATAATCTACACAAGGACGAGGATATTGATGCTAATTTGATTTCTTGAGTTGGAGGATTGGAAGTAAAGTCACAAATCGATGATCTTGAGAGAATCTTTGGTCTTAGTCGAAAACATTTATCCAGAAAACTTCACAACCGATGTAGGAGAGAAGGCTTTTCTTGAAGTCGAGCTGTTGAGACCAGCAAATAAGGATCATACATTAAATGTCAAAGCTCCTTATCTGAAGAGGAAATATCGCCTTCTCTTCGAGATTGTGTAGAAGGTGATCTTATGCTCAACCTCTGATCTTGATGTTGTCACCTCTTATAAGATCGATGTCATGGTCGCAATCATCAAGAAAATACGATATGGATTGGTTGGGCATGTTCAAAACAAGACTGAGGAAATTGACAGGGAAATTCGATCTAAACGAGAGAAATGAAGTGTTCTTATCCTCCAAGTGCTCTTTCATGCACAAAGTCTCGATCATTCTATCGGACAAAGCACTAAACAATTATGAATGGAATGAGAATGGTACAAAGGTGTATCTAGCCAAGCATAAGGCCATCTTGGGCAAGAACGAGTCTCTGCCTGGTCAGTCTGATGATGATCCTACTCCCTATGTGCCCAAACAAAGGGGAGAAGGAAAGGGAAAAGAAAAGGTAATTGCATCTTTGATACAATCAGAAGCGCAGGGAACGGCCATCCTAGAGAAGAGGTTGAAGAGGAAGGACACGGCGAAACCAAGAAACTCAAACGTCGGAAAGAACGTCACTTCTCCTCCGAAGACGATTCCTAGTCTGCTCGGCAAAGTTCACGAAGCGGAGGAGCCGATTCAAAGATGAATCGTGAAGAGGAAATTGCAAATCGATTCGAGCACACTGCAAGTGAAGTTAGGGACGAGCAGATGCTCAAAGGAGAAGGAGAAGGAAAAGGAGAGAGAACTGTTGAAGGAACAGAAGTGGAGCACTCTGAGGAAGAATCACCATCTGATTCTCTGCCTCTCAGCAAAATCTTCCAGAGAGAAAGATCACCACACCCACTTCCAAATCACCATCACCCTCTCCTCAAAAATCATTATCACCACCACCCTCTCCCCACAAAACATTCTCACCCTCACCCCACCACCGCATTTCACCACCCCTTAACCCAAATCTTTCTACTCCCCCAACCCTTGAACTCGAACAAACCGAACCTCCTCACCTTCGGTTGTTGAAATCAAATCCCCCAACCTTCTCTCGCTCAGAAATCAACCTCACTCAACCCGTGGCAAACTAACGAACCTCAACAACCTACGCCCAAAGGAACCATATATCCCCACCTCACCCCAATCTTCGTAAAAGATACCGTAACCTAAGAGATCTAACATACGTGTCCATCTCTCACAATCCTTTCAACACGAATCGTGCTTGCTTCACGATTTAGTGAAGTCCTATCATAAAATTATGAAGCAACATATAAATGAGTATCTGCTTTGGATCAGGCTTTCGATTTGGATCAACACCGCATCCAAAGACCGGATAGAAGAGATCGTGTTATGGAGAGATATCAGATTGAAGAGCATCGAGGAGTTTCTGATCCTCATGGAATCTCTAGGCTCTGACTTTTTTGTGGATCTGGAGATGAAGTGTTTGGAGAGTGATGGGATTGAGAGTGTTGTCGAGTTGGCCTCTGATGATGATATCAGATGGTTAATTCATGACAAGTTTGGGATTGCCAGGGGATTTGAAGAACCTCAAAGGTGATAAGGAAGAAGGCTTTAGATGAACCAAGAGTGGGTCTTTGCCAGATGAGACCCGGTTGTAAGGCATCAAAATCGACCCGGCTCACATCTTTGAGTTCTCGATACCCTAGATCTTAGATCTGAAAAAATTCAAGATGGGGTAAAGGCTGCCATTGAAGAGAAATTCACAGCTCTCACAGCAGATCTGATGAAGCGGTTTGAAGAAGAGCAAAAAGCGAATCCGGTTGATAGAGAAATGGAAGCTCCACGATTGAGAAGCTCACACACATGCATAATGTTATCCTTTATGATGTGATGCAACCGTTAACCCTCTTTTTGAAAACTCACTCTCGATCGATAAACTTAAACTTCGACCGGACATGCTTAGTGAAATACAATTCTACTTTGGAAAGTGTCCGCATCCTCGAGAAGACCGCACTCCATGGATGCGGGTTGGAAGCATTTTGTGGCCTACAGAACGTGCGAAAAGGATATTGAATTTTCTCTTAAGAAATTTACCATTTTGCCCTTACGCAACCGAATCGCGGATCACTCCTCTTCTTTGTTGAGGAACTGGGGGAGAGATGACAAGGCAATTTAATGCTCCGAATAACGAGTTGTCCAAACTTTTGATGAAACCAAAAGGGGAAGGACAAGGAAAAGAAGAAAAATAGATCTGAGATGGTAACCATCAACGTCACTACCAAAAAGCCATCATCACGACTTGCCTAAAAGCCACTCCATCTGGCGATCTTGTTACTCCACCCGATCTTTCTTTGAACTAAAAAGAGACGTGGAGCAACATAGCAAAGAGATTAAGGAACAAAGGAAGGAGATCTCGAGCAAAAGAAAGCCCTTTCGATGTTCTTTGCCCAGAGTGAATAAGATTGAAGACTTCTCTTCTTACATGCGACAAAGGATGGATTCGATGGATCGGGCCAAGAGCCTTGAACTTGCGAAGAAACTTGCGAGAAGAAGATGAACAAGATGAACTGAGCAAACTCTGAAGAGAAAGAAAGGTAAGGGCAAGATGATGAAAACTACTGCTGAAGTTCAGAGACAAGGGCAAAAATCCTCTACCAAGAGCCAGATGTCTCCTGAATAAATTCAAGAGCAAAACAGACAGAGAGTAAAAGAGGCTGCCATCAAGAAGCAGAAGTTGGCAGAAGCTAAAGGTCTAAACACCGCATACATTCGAAAGCAGAGAAAGAAAGAAGTTGTTGCAGAGGATATTGCATGGGAAGAGAAAGCCTTCCTAAGACGGTTAAAGACATCCTCTCAAGGCTTTGTTAAATCTGCTCCCAGAATGGGATCAGATCAGAGCAGAATGGCTATGTGACATGTACATCTTGGAGAGAATTCCGATTCATCAAGACCGGTGAAAATGATGATGGTCTCGAACCGGGTTAGAAACAAAGTATCCAGACTTCTACCAGATTGTGATGAAGGAAGGGAAGATTATGACATTAATACCTGAAGCTCCTCCCTTCGAACAACTTCTCCCACCTATGCGTCCAGATAACAAGCTCGATACCCTCAAATTCAAGGATGCTTACTACGGATTTGCCGAGAAAGGAGGGATTCACAGAAGAGAAGATCTGGACAAGCTGATGCAAAGGATGTACAAGTTGTTTGGCATTCCCAAAGAACTTCAAAAGTTCAAGTACGTGTGAAGAAGACAACTTGGAATCAGATGATAGGTACATTTTATGTAATCTGTAATGATCATACCTATCTGAATAAAATATTCTATCTTTCTGATTCTAAGACAACATCTCATTGTCTTCTGAAGTGTGCACGTTTTTACATTATCTGCATTTCTATTTATGTTATCTGTTTTTCTGATTAAGTGTTTTGGTTCCATCAAAAAGGGGGAAATTGTTGGAAAATTTGTATTAAGTTTTGATGGAAGTTCCAAAATATGTTGTAATAGGACCAGTCAGATCTGTTAGCTGACTGATGATTTAGAATCAAATTAAGATGGCCAACTGAAATGTATAGATAGCTGATGTAAAAGAAAGGTCACATATTGAGGGGGACTCAATATGTATAGGTCAATCAAATTATCGGATGACGGATAAGGTTAGATGATCAGAAGACTAAACAAGTCAGAAGACAAGAAGAAGTTAGATGATCAGGTGAAGACATAAAGCTCAAGTTCAGAAGACCTTAAGATCAGATGACTCAAGAAGACCAGAAGACCTACATCACCTTTGAATCAACTTTGTGCTAAGACAACTGCATCAAAAAGACTACTTTTGCAGATGACCGTTATCGTCGGGGTTAGCTCACTCTCGTGTCGAACTAAATGTTACACGGATCATACGAATCTTCGACAAGAAGATTGACAAACTTTAGTTGGTAGAACAAAGCGTTGAAAGTGTTGTACTTGTTAAACCAATGAGGTAGCGACATGTACGTAAAAGGTCGACAACTGGCGAGATTTGGCGTAACAAAGTCAAAAACGCGTACAAAAGACACTATTCATGCTTTTCGGCCATAATGGCCCCGAGCACGTCAAATCAATCCTACAAATCTACCAAATATAGCGGAAATTCAAATTGCTCTCCAACGGCTCTTTGATTTCGGTCTATATATATGAGATTACTCTTCATAATGAGTACGATTAAATTTATCAAAGCTCATACTATAGCCAAATTTCCATTAAAAAGAACACAACCTTGAAGATTATTTTCTAAGTGTTCATCCCATAGTTCTTAGCACATAAATCTAATCCTCTAGTCATTAGGCTACTTAAACCTGAGATAGATTTCAAGTTGGAACAAACAACAAATCTTACCCAAACCCAAAGTTAGGTTAAGTTTGTTTTGCAAGATTCAGACTAGAGTTTCTAGTTCCGAATTAAGGATTGGTTGAGTGAGAACTCTATAAATATTTGTTGGTGTAATGTGTTGGACTAACACAATAAACTAAGTCCAAGTTGGTTAAGTTGGTGCCCTTGTGTTAGGGAAAGAGTGGGCGTGGGGTTGGTTGTCCAGAACCACTATAAAATCTTGTGTGCATTTACTTGTTTGATTAAGCGCTTTTACACTTGTGCACACAACTTGATTAAATCAGATACATATTAAAGGTTAGGATCACTTAGCACCAAGCTCGTTGATCTGATCGACGATTGACTCCATAGTTATTTGATTGAAAATAACTGAATCTGATTTGTTATAAACCTTGGTTTTCACACTCAGGTATTAATCTTTCCGCTGTCCAGTTAAACTGATAGACACCGAATCGATCTGCCTCGAGCGATCGATAAGTTGAATATCGATCAAACCGATCACTACTTTTCGATCAAGTAAACTTCAATCACACGATCTGCACGAAAAAAGTTTTTAAAGTCTATTCACCCCTCCCCTAGACTTACGCCTCACAAAACCCGGTTAGAGACCTACACCTGCACCTCTAGAAATAGAGGTAAGAAATAGAACGGGAAAGCAGGCGGTGCTTCGACGTAACGAAGCAAAGAAGGAAAGAAAACAAAAGAAAAAGAAAATAAAAAGAAAGAAAAGAGAGGGAAGGGAAGGAAGGAGAGATTGAGGTGGTAGACGCCAAGGCTGTGCAAACAATATAGGTATATACATATATTTTAATTCTATGAATGCTTATAGGTATAATGGTTAACTTGAACTAGTATTTTTGTGGTTTTGTATCCTAATATCGAAGAAGCGAATCACCTAATTAAGTTTATGATTTAAAATATTTTTTATATTAATAATTTTACATGACAATTAAGTAAATTTGATTCATCTATATGTTGTATTGAGTTGTCGGACCCGTGTATAATTAGGGTGTAATTAAGGTCTCTTTAAAATTATAAAGGAAAGAAAATAAGTATAGAAATGATTGATTAATTAATTGGTATATGGTTTTCTATAATGTTAAATTGTATATAAAATGGAGATTTGAATCGAGTAATATTGATGGTTAATTGTTATCAAATTTGATAGTTGAAATTTGGATAAAGGCGGTTTAAGAGTTGAGGTAGCGATATTTTTCCCGATTCGAGGTAAGTAGAAATTCATTTGCAATTACAATGCATAAACATAATATTGTGTGCTTTATTGGTGATTAACCGCAATCATCGTGGATAATATGTGGATTGTGAGATTTGATTGACATTCAAAGGATCCTTGTGGAAAAATTGAGCCTCGATATTTGATGAATTGTTATGTGATATATGAAAACTTATGAGTTAATATGTGTTGCATTGCATTGCATCATGCATATCATGCATTATCATGAAATGAGATTTGATCAAATGATGTGTGTTGGCCACCGACATATACCGGGGACGGAAGAGCCGACCGGAGTGGTAGTGACTGAGCAAATCGTGTGGGCTACCCGAGTGGGCCTACGCCTTATTATCACACGGAAGGGGCGACCTAGGAGTGGTAGTGACCAGGTAATTCCTGGCGGACTACCCAGAGTAGGCCACCGTTATATGATCACACGCAAGGGGCGACCTGGGAGTGTAGTGATCAGAACCAAAAATCTAAAATTGAAAAACCTAAACCCCGGAATACCAAATTAACCCGAACCTAATTTATATTTAGGTTCTGGTTTTTCATCCTAACCCTTATTTAACCCAATATTATAAGAATATAAATATAATTTAACCTATAAACTTGCTATAATTTTTTTTTCCGAACATTATGACATCAACATCATCTCACACCCAACTACAACCTGTTCACATTCATATATATATAAAAGATACCCACAAACCAGCAATCCACAATCAAACTCTAAACCAACACACTAGTAATTCATAATCAACCCCAAACCGACACATTAGTACATATTAGACATTATACCACAACGCAATACACATCCATAAGTGACGAAATATATAAACGGAAGCAAGATAAGCCACGGTATGCCCAACAGGTCGTCATCTATGCATACAACCACTCATAACTTGCTGAAGCTCCACAGCTTGTCCAGTAAGGCTGCCACATCACTACATCTCATGATCACCTACAATGCATAAACTAGGGTGAGACATATAAATCTTAATAGTTAAAATTATGCATGATCTTGTGAATCTTTGAAAATCCTCTCCATGCACTCTCTTTTGAAATCACCAATTTATTTATAAAACACTCGTGGGCCCCCGACTCACCGGATCGAGCTCATAATAATAT